>CM037094.1:105821822-106179015 GCA_020916435.1 Oxytropis ochrocephala | reverse complement strand
GTCATTTCCGTGTTGGTGCTTCCTAGGAGAGCATGAAAAAAACAAACAAGGAGTGGAATTGAAACTCAACTCATTCTCATTGGAGGTCATAGAAAGTGAAAACAATTACAATTTACAACACCGATCCAATCCAATCATTTCTATGTCAATCTACCTAACATTGATGTGTTGTGTCGAAGTGTTTGTTTACCTAGACAATGAAGCTGGATCCCATTGAGCTGGAACAGACTTCTTGACTTCCTCTTGCAGTATGAGTGGAGAAGCAGTGAGGTGCAAATAGTAAAGAGAAATGAAATAGGCATCAAAAGCAAGATACTTGATATCAGCAGCATCACGAAGCCAATCACCAGTCATATCAAAAGAGCATTAAAATAACCAGAAGGAACTTTTCCTTGTACACCTGATTTCTGATTCAGCAACTCAGACATCTAAACAAAAACACATGAATTTATCAAGAGTGCAATTTCCTTCTTATAATAACAATAACCAGAGAGTAAAAGGGACTTACGTGGTTGAATTCAAGTACATCAGACTTGAAGCGAATTCTATCACCTTTATCACAACGGATATTGTCAGAAATCCCTTTAATGACATTGACGGTTGCTCCACCAGTTCCAGGAATTAAAATATCCCTTTTGTTGTGTTCATCAAGAACCACTAACCTCTTATTCCCATCACGAATTCCCTTAGCAAATCTCAAACGAAAATCACTCGCTAAATCGAAGCCTTTACCAAGAGATTCCAATGCCAGCATCTCAATACCCTTCTCTTCCACCACCTCCATTCCCCCCACAATCAAAAACCACAGAATGGGTAGGGTCTAATTAATAACCTAATTTTTCTACCAAAATGTGGGTTTAGGAAAGTGAAAGAAAGGTGGTAGCTTTGGCGTTATTATTGTGTAAAAGGGTATTATAAATAAATTAACTGGGAAATGAAAGAAGGTTCGAGGAAGGAAGAATGAAATGAAATGGGTGACCGTTACGTAACGCTAAAGGTAAATTAGTAGCAGTAACTGATGGTAAATAGTAAATACTAGTTTGGTTTTTGGTTTGGGTTGAGAGTAAAAGAGTATGAGCATGAGTGAAGAAGTGAAGGGGAAAGAAGAGTGTGATATGAATGAATATGATACGATGTTTATCTATCTATCTGTCGGATGGATCAACGAAAATAATCCATGTTTGGTCGTTTGTCAACTCCATCCACTTCGCCATCTCTCTATCTTTATCTCATCATGTCTTGCGTTGTTGTGTTGTGTTGTGTTGTGTTGTGTTTCCCCTTTATTTTATTTTATTCATTGAAATTGAAATTGAAATTGAAATGTATAATCTACTACTCTACTCCTACGACTCTACTCTATTCTATTATTTCTAGTTGGACTTGGATTTGGACTTTACCTACTACTACTACTACTCGTTTACCAGTTCATACTCTGTTGACTTTTCCACAAAATAACAGCGCGAATCACGATGCCACACAGAAAAAAGGGACCCACCTCAGATGTGACATTTTTTTTTTGCGGGAGTCTGACATGTGGTCTGAAAACGCGCAAGGCGCGTGGCGTATGATAGGTCGACTTTTGAGGTCACATTTTAAAAAGGGTCCATCCTTCATTCAACCCTCCTTCTACTCACTAGACACCCCTTTATGGGGTGAAAAGACCAAAAGCTTTTACTAAAAATTGGATTTTGTATTTTTTAAAAAATTACATACGGTTCGGCGCACGTTTGATCGAATCTGGTACCGCTGAAACGTGTATCTTTCAATGTTCGATGGAGGTCCAATCAACCTGGTTCGATTACCGTCTGCACGAATCTGCAGCATTCTGTCTGTCACTTTGATTTTCCGCGTGAGGCAATTTGGATTAAACCAAAATTGGAATAATCGGTGAGTGAGTGAGGGGGTTAGAAGCATGGGCCTTAAAAACTGACATTAGGCTAGTAGTTCGCATTTAAAAGTCTATTTCACCAAAAAAAATTAGAAAGTCTACAACCCTTGAGTAGTGTGGACTTTGTAAATAGACGAACAAACTAATCGATGAATGAGATTAAGATTTAATAAAATCTTTTAGAGAATTATCTTTATAGGAAATTTTATTTAAATTTTATTTTATGATAATAGTTTTTTATGTTAAAAATTGATATAAGTCATCATTTTAAATAAACATAAAATGTAAGCAAGTTTATAATTTAACACAAAGTAGAAAGTTTAATATAACAATAATAGTAGTAGTAGTAGTAGTAGTAGTAGTAGTAGTAGTAGTAGTAAAAAATATTACTAATATTTATTTAAATAGGTCGGCCTGATAGGACTAAAAGGCTTTTTCGATGACATGTAGTCTGACCTTCTTATCTAAATAGGCTTTCTAAAAAGCCCAGACTTTATCTATTTAAAAAAAATGTTAGGTCTGACCTGAGCCTAATGTAGGCTGGACCGTAGACCCATGTAGGCTGGTCTGGCCTATTCCTCTGTCTACCCGCGAGACCAAATTAAATAATCAATCCTACAAAAACTATAAATTTATCTTCCAACTCAACTAATGTATGGGATCGAATTTAATCTTACGCATGCAGTAGTGTTAAATCTCTTGATTTGTCGTCTATTATAGTTTTATCCGTTTGAGAAAATAGTCTTTGCAGTTGCGCGCAGAGAATTCTCGATTTATAAAAAAAATAATAGTCCATTACACGTATATAAAAAAGTTAAAGTATACCAAAAAAACAAAAGTCCATAACATTAACATATAGAATCAAAGTTAGATCGATTGAGCTGGAAAACGGACACTCCCTCTCCGATTTAGTTGAACTTGAGAACGCATGTATAAAAATCGGAAGTGAATCACATAATCGGCCCAAAATTGAGAACCGGACAGAAAACTAGCTAAAAACCGAGAACATGACAAAAAATTGGATTTCAATTTTTTTTTAAAAAAAATTGTATAGCATGTTGATTTTTGGAAAACAAATGATGAATGATATGGATTTTTGATACATGAGATATTATTTATTCTTCTTATAATTATTAAATTAATAAAGTACACAAATAAAAATTAAAAAATATGCACAGTAATATTTTTATGAGAGTAATATTTACAATTAATAAAGATAACATAGTTGGTAAGAAAGAGAATCACACTCTATGCGACTAGGTTGCTGGACTAGTCTATAAAGTAAATGAAAATATACAAAATAACTAGGACGATTACCCGTGCGATGCATGGGGAGGTGATTAATGCGCTCTGAGATCTGATTTGAAAAAACACCAACATTTTATAAGAGGGGTATAAAAATACGCAACACATATATAAGACGAAGAGGCAACAATAGCCTTTGGTGGGATGAGGCAACAATGCCGGTCCAAAAATATAGAGTAGGGGGTATATTGGTAAACAAGTGGGGTACAAAATGAGGGGTACATTTTGATAATAAAAAAAAGTGTTGGACAAAAAAATTTGTCAAGGGTATGTCGGTCCAAAAATATAGAGTGGGGGTATATTGGTAAATAGTGAGGTACAAAATGAGGGGTATATTGGTAAATGTTGGGGTACAAAATATAGAGTGGGGGTATGTCGGTCCAAAAATATAGAGTGGGGGTATATTGGTAAACAGTGGGGTACAAATGAGGGTATATTGGTAAATGGTGGGAATAAAATTTTCCCACCAAAAGTGGATAAAAAAAGTGTTGGACAAAAAAAAAAAAATTGTCGGGGTATGTCGGTCCAAAATATAGAGTGGGGGTATATTGGAGTGGGGTACAAAATGAGGGGTATATTGGTAAATGGTGGAAATAAAATTTTCCCACTAAAAGTGGATAAAAAAAGTGTTGGACAAATAAAAATTTGTCAAAGGGTATGTCGATCCAAAATATAGAGTGGGGTATATTGGTAAGCAGTGAGGTACAAAATGAGGGGTATATTGGTAAATGGTGGGCTACAAAAATATAGAGTGGGTATGTCGGTCCAAAAATATAGAGTGTGGGTATATTTAGTAATTGATTGGGTACAAAATGAGGGTATATTGGTAAATGGTGGGAATAAAATTTTCCCACCAAAAGTGGGGAAGTCAACGATTGTGTATTAATTAAGAGAGATAATAATAAAAAAAACAGTGTTGGACAAATAAAAAATTTGTCAGGGGTATGTCGGTCCAAAAATATATTGTGGGGGTATATTGGTAAACAGTGGGGTACAAAATGATGGGTATATTGGTAAATGGTGGGGTACAAAATATAGAGTGGGGGTATGTCGGTCCAAAAATATAGAGTGGGGGTATATTGGTAAACAGTGGGGTACAAAATGAGGGGTATATTGGTAAATGGTGGAAAAACATTTTCCCACCAAAATGGCTAAAGTCAACCATTTAGCCTTAATATATTGTGTATTAATTAAGAGAGATAATAATAATAATAATAAAAAAAAAGAGTGTTGGACAAATAAAAAAATTTATCGAGAGGTATGTCAGTCAAAAATATATAGTGGGTGTATATTAATGGTAAGCAAATAAAGTACAAAATGAGGGTATATTGGTAAATGGTGGGTACAAATTATAGAGTGGGGTATATCACCAAAAATATAGAGTGGGGGTATATTGGTAAACAGTGGGGTACAAAATGAGGGGTATATTGGTAAATGGTGGAAAAATATTGGCTAAACAGTACATTTGGTCCCTGCAAATGTCAAGAAAATCCACTTTAGTCCCTGCAATTCCAAAACTTTTAAAATAGTCCTTGCAATTAGCAAACGTTAATCGTTTAGTCCCTGCTGTTAGTTTTGTGTTAACTCTGTTATGTTTTGATGATGTGGCATCCAGTAAGCATGCCACCATGGATGACACGTGTCATTTTGAATCTGATGTGTATTCTCTCTCTCACTCTCTCTCTCTCACTCTCACTCTCTCACTTTCTCTCACTCTCTCACGTTCTCTCACTAGTTTCACTCTCTGCAATTTTCCCAAATGTTAGGGTTTTAGATTCAGAGAAAATGTTATGAAGAAGACGAAGCAAAGCGAAGAAGAAGATTGAGTTGAGTTGCGAAAGAAATCAATCGAAGAAAAGAAGAAGCGAAGCGACGAAGAAGAAGAAGTAGTTGAGGTGTGACCGAGTTTGTTGAAGAAGGGGGACGCAAGCGTAGAAGGCGAAGGAAAGGAGCAGAGAGGAAGTTATGAGCAGTGGTGACGACTTGGAAGAGAAAGGTCAGGTTTTCACATGCTCTCTTATTTTTTTTGTACTTTCTCTGTTGTAAGTAGGAAAGTTAAGGGAAAGGGGACCACCATGTGGGTTGTATGTTGTATTTTTGTTGACTCTGAACCCTGTATTGTTGTTGTTTGGAATTTCCCCTTTAATGAATGCTTTCCTTGACTTGTTTAATCAGTAAAGTTAGGGTTAATGTCTATAATGGGTCTGGAAAGTTATTGGAAATGTCTTTTTTAGCCTTTTGGTAGTGCAGTAGATTAATGTCTATTTTTGGTCTCTGATAAGTAGCCCTTTGTTGTACAGCTATGTCTTTTCATCTTGTGTTTCATCATGGTGGTAAATTTGTTAAGAATTGGATTGTTGAATATCAAGGGGGTATTGAGTCAGTTATTAGTAATCAGGATTTGGATAGGTGGAGTTATTTTGAAGCTACTGGTTTAGTGAAAGACTTAGGGTATGAGGATGATAGTTATAGTTTATGGTGGAAGATTGATGAAGAAGTTATTTTTAGGAGGTTTGTGAGTGATGATGATGCATCAGAATTATCTGAACATGCAGTTAAGGTTGGAGTTCCTGCTCATATTTACATTGAGCACATTCAAGACTATGGTGAAGAACAAGTAGTGAATGACCCCAAACAAACTGTTGTCCATGAGGGAGAAAGTGAGGATGGTGGTGAATCAGAAACTTATGAGGAATTGAAGGGCATCACTTTGGATGAGAGTGAAGAGGAGAGAGCACATGGAGAAGATGATGATGATGGGTTTAATGAAAATAATCATGAAGCAAAGACAAACACCACCTAGAGTTACTGAACCATCAATACCAACCCCCGGATTCGGATCAAGAGTTGTCATAAATGGTACCCATATAGAGTGAAAGCATGCTTTTCCTTTCTATTCTAAGTGTGATATAGTTATGAACAACTTGGCTGAAGCATTTAATAGCACAGTATTACCTGCTAGAGATAAACCTATTATCTCAATGTGTGAGTATATTAGGGAATATTTAATGGATAGGAATGGTAAGAAGAGGTTAAGACTAGAAACATGGCCACACTGAATTATGCCTTGGCCTAGAAAGAGATTGGATAAGGAGATTCTTTGGTAGTGCATTGGCTTGCTACATGGTCGATTGCTCTTGAGTTTGAGTTGTGAGCATATATGGTGGTAGGGCATTTTGCGTTGATGTGGGCAAACATGAATGCGATTGTAACTTTGGCGGCTAGTGGGTATACCTTGTAGGCATGCAATTGCCTCTTTCATATAGGAGACAAAACCTCAAGATTTTGTAGATCAATGTTATTCAAGATTTAGTTATGCACTAGCTTACGCTTTGAAGGTATAAGTCCTATAAATGGTGAAGACATGTGGCCTGTTGTTGACATGGAAGAAATGTTGCCACCAATGTATAAAAAAGGGCACAGTAGACAAAAAAACTAAGGAGGAGGATGCCTATAGATGAAGACCAATGACCCACAAAACCGTACCAAATTGAAGAGGTTGGTACAACGTATAGATGCACAAAATGTGACCAATTTGGGCACAATAGGAAAGTGGTGCAAGATCACGAAATCAATCCATTTGCCAAGCAAGAAAGGTAAACTCACAATTGTTATTTTCTTTGATTTCTTAAGTATGATTCATCATTGAATTTTTAAATTTCATTATTGCGTAGAAAACCAAAGAAGCAGGTATGTGTTCTTGAAAATGCCTCTAGTTACGCACTGAGATGCCGCTTTGCTGCACTACAGATACGCCGCACTGCAATTCACGCCAACCGATGCACTGCAACTATACCAATTCTGCACCTATTAGAAAGGTAATAACCATTTACATTCGGAAAGCCAACATCAAACACAATCTGGTTCACCACATCAAACACAAGCAACACATTCGCTTACACCAATATTTTGTTCACCACATCAAACATAAGCATTTACATTCTTTATTCCTTTATTGTTGTTGTTGTAGAGGAAAGCCAACACAAGTAAGAAAGGAAATCTCGCTTCACCACATCGGACACAACAGTTCTCGCATCACGATGCATACGCACTGAATTTATACGCACTGAATTTACTCGCACTCTCACTGCTTTCAACTACTTCAATGTTGTTTACTTCACCAGATAATTCTTCTCAGACCGCACCTAAAGCTAAAGTGGCAAGGAGGCTTAAACTACTGTTAAGAGGCAAAGGTTCAAAGACAAGGATTAAGAGGAGTATTATAACACCATCAGTCCTGGTTTTGACCCAAAAAGCCTATAGTGGTGGAGGATGATGGGGACCTAACACAAGAGAATTTGGAATGATGTCTATGTTAGAATTTATGTATTTTGAACATTATGCAAACTTGTATTTTGGTTTAGGAAGTAACTATTTTGGTTTAGGAGCTATGTATTTTGGTTTAGGAGCAATGTAATTATGGTCTTAAAGAACCTATGCTTCTATGTATTTTGATTAACAATGATGAATGCTTACATGTAATTTGGCTCAATTATGCACCAAATTTCGAATTTTAACTTAATTTGAATCAATTTGTGTTCTGCAGTATATTATGCACCAAATTTTGAGAAGCTATGTATTTTGGTTTATGAATTATGGTCTTAAAACCTATGCTTCTATGTAATTATGCAATTATATAATGCAAAGCAAGATTGTGTGAGTATATGCGATAATGAATTATGCAAAGAAGATTGTGTGAGTATATGCGATAATGAATTATGCACGGTATATGCGAGAATGAATTATGCAAGATATGCGAGAATCAATTATGCTTGACAACATTGTCTAAAAATCCAACTTAATTATGCACCAAATTTCATCTTAATTATGCACAAAATTATCGAAACTTGGTTTATTACTGAGCACCAATATGTCCCATTTGTTTTTACTCATTATGCAAAGAACTTTGTCTCTGTTTTTTACTCATTATACAGTAAACTAGTTTGATAACTATCAAATAATAGGTCCCATTGATACAATAACAACTTCCATTAATCCAATAACAGCTTCCATAACATAGATAATAGGTTCCATTACATACACCTTAAATTCAACAACTTAAAACCTAACTTAAACTCCAAATTCATCAACATAACTAGGTTGGTCACTAACATTACTCCTAAACCAACCCAAATTTCATATAAGCTACATACACAATGACTAAAATCAAAATTCCTTGCATCCACTTCATCTTCTTCCTCTCATCTAACAACTTCTCCTTGGGTTTGCATGAATTTTGTTAGACTCCCAATCCTTAAATATTTCACCACATTTGCAATCACATGATGTCTTTGATGCCTCTAGTTGCTTTGGAATTTCTTGAATGGTTTGGAATGGTTGAACAGTAACCATAGGAATTTTGAGGGCATCTAGTTGATCATCCCAAACATACAACTTACAACTTGCTCCTCTCACCTGCACACAATCAATCCAATTCAAAAATCACATCAATTAATTCACTTAAACAACATAACAACCAACATATGAACCCTAATTCCCAAATTTGACTTACCCCCCAATTAACACACTTCCAAAGACTCCTCCTTTGAGGGTTTTCTCACTGAATTAGAGATGAATAATCGCATAACATCTCCTGACAACCACAAACAGTAATCGCCTTTGCCTTGAACGACCACTCGAAGATGCGTTGCTGCTTGTTGCCATTGGAGAATATCGTTTCTGGGTAAAGGGAGAAGATTGAAAAACAAGAGAGAAGATGGAAGAAGAAGAAGAAGAAGAAGAAGAAATAACAAGAACAGTGAGATCTGGACTGAAAGTGAGAGAAAGTGAGAGAACGTGAGAGAGTGAGAGAAAGTGAGAGAGTGAGAGTGAGAGAGAGAGAGTGAGAGAGAGAGAATACACATCAGATTCAAAATGACACGTGTCATCCATGGTGGCATGCTTACTGGATGCCACATCATCAAAACATAACAGAGTTAACACAAAACTAACAGCAGGGACTAAACGATTAACGTTTGGTAATTGCAAGGACTATTTTAAAAGTTTTGGAATTGCAGGGACTAAAGTGGATTTTCTTGACATTTGCAGGGACCAAATGTACTGTTTAGCCAAAAATATTTTCCAACCAAAATGGCTAAAGTCAACCATTTAGCCTTAATATGTAGAGATTAACTTGAATTAAAAAGTGGGGCTGGCAAGTTATTTGCTCTTTTTTTTTACATGGCAAGTTATTTGCTCTACCTCACCAAAAATACATTTCTTTTTTGACAAAAACACCAAAAATACATTTAAAACATATAACAAGTGGTTAAAAAAGATAAAAAAAAAAATATAGGTTTGGTGGCCTACCCACTCTCGCGCGCTCCTCACCCGATGGGTTGGCTGGCAGGGTTATACAGGATAGCGGGCTAACAAGCATCCCCACTTGTCTTTTTTTGATAGGTTGGTAGGTCGTTTCGCTGAGCCCAAACCATTTTGCCAGTCCTAATCGCTATAATGTGAAATAAAAAAAAAGGACAAAAAAAGTCGTGCATTCTCCTATTAATGCATGTAGCTCCTAGATATCATGACTATGGTGGTTAAAGTGATCGACCATTATTTTATATGGCTTAAAAATATTTTTTGCTCCTGCAAATATATGTTTTATCCAGTTTAATTCCTGTAAAATTAAAATTGTGTTTCGTCCTTGCAAATATATATTTTGCCCAAGTTAGTCCCAATAAAAATTAAATTTTGCTTTTTCTCTCAAGAATACACGTTTTATTCGATTTGGTCTCTATAATGTAAAATATTTTACTCTAGTCCATGGATAAAAGGACTACACTCAAATAATTTACATGTTACAGGGACCAAACTGAATAAAACATGTATTTGTAGGGGAGAAAAACAGTTTTATTGGATTAAAAACTCATTGGTTTTTCCCCTTGATTGATGTTCTCACGGGTGAAACTATGAGTTTGCATTTGGCCATAAGCTAAAGTTGGGTCCGTCAGTCCGTGAGCCTGGGTTTCAAGGATGTTATTTTCAAGATGGATGCCAAGTGGTGGGGGATGCCTTTACTTCTAGTAAACATGTTATTTCTGAATTTGGTTGTTTGATTTCAGTTTGTAAGACTCTATTTAGTTTTTTAAGCAACAACTCTCATATAGAGTTCACTTGGAGGAATGCTAATAAGATTGCTCATTCTATTGCAGGGATGGCCTTATTCACAGCTAGACCTCAATAATACTATGATATTTCAGCATGTATTATCGATTTAATTATGAATGAAATGCAGTAGGTGCTTTGTGTAAAAAAAAACAAGTAACAACCTTATAACTAGATATGGTTGGCTCTTTAATTACAATCACAACAATAATTGGGTCATTTTAACTGTAAGAGATTACTTCAAAGCTTAAACTCTGAAAGGGGAGGGGGGCTTCCTAATCATAGTTGCTTGCTCAAAGGAATAAGCAATTTCAATCAACTTAGGCTCTGACCCTTTTAAACCTCCAAAGCAAATTCCAAATGGAACACCCTTTTCATATCCTGCTGGAACACTTACTCCAGGATAACCTCCAATAGCAAGTATGCTACTAAACATTCCAAAAGGTATCACCACTGCATCAAGTTTATTTATTTTCATTAGTTTCTCAAATCCATTTTTTGAGAATATTTTCATGTTTATTAATGCTTCTTTCTCTGCTTTCCCAATTCCATTTGTCTTTTCAGCTTGCAAGAACAGATCTTGGCCATACTCACCAAGTTTTTCCTGCAATTGCCATTGATAAAATTGAATTACTAACACAACTCAGATGAAAAAAATGAATTTTTTCTCCAAGTTTTGCATCTCAACACTTTATCAAGTTATCTGTTCTCCAAGTCAGTTTATTTATGTTGATGTATTGTAAGCTAAAATTCAGTTATGAATCAGTTAGAATAGCTAACAGTTATAGGTATCAATTGGTTAGTTAATTTCTGAGTTCTGTTAGATAGTGCTACAGCTACAGAACTTGTGATGTATATAAGCAAATTGTACAGTTTAGCTTCATTCAATTTTTCAATCATATGAAAATGAGAAAATTCTTTCTCCCGAATTCTCTCTGATTTCAATTTCTGTTCTCCACCAAGTTCATGGAATCTTGAACTTAATATGGTATCAATCGCTATACGTCTCTGTGCATTTCTAAGATTGCTTTTCTCTTCGCAATCTTTCTCTTCTTTGATTCTGCTTCGCATACGCATCTTTCATGGCAGATCTTGGATCTAATCCTCTCAACATCCATCCCTTGGACAATCCTGGCGCTGTGCTCGTCTCACAGGTTCTTTCCGAATCTGGTGACAACTTCAGTTCATGGCTTCGCTCGATGAAGATTCTTCATCCTTCTTCCCATCAACAATAGTGATTTTGTCTTCCCTTGTGATTTGTGTAGATCTAGTAGGCCCTCTAGACAGCCTGCCCACCTACAAGACTATGACTGCAACACAGTTTCATACCATATCCAGTCATTCCTTACCTATGATCACCTTTCCCCTCAATATAAAACCTTTGTCCTCAATGTATAATCCATCTTTGAACCTCAATTTTTTCACCAAGCAAACAAATACCTTGAATGGCAAAGAGCTATGCCTGAGAGGTCTAAACACATTGACATAGATTGTGTGCAGAGTGGTTTTCTAAACTTTATCCAAGTAAGAACACAACAACAGTTGGTAGATATCCTAACAAAGGCATTACCCAAAGTTGCATTTCAAGAATTCAGTTCCAAGTTAGGAATGGCAAACATTTACCTTCCAACTAAGGGGAGTATCAAGTTATCTACTCGCCAAGTCAGTTTATTTATGCTAATGTATTGTAAGCTAAAATTCAGTTATGAATCAGTTAGAATAGCTAAAAGTTATAGAAATAAACTATTGTCAAAAAAAGTTATTGGCATCAATTGGGTTGTTAGTATCTGAATTTCGTTAGATAGTGCTATAGCACTTGTGATGTATATAAGCAAATTGTACGTTTAGCTTCATTCAGTTTTTCAATCATATGAAAATGAGAAAAGTCTTTCTCCCAAATTCTCTCTGATTTCAATTTCTGTTCTCCACCAAGTTCATGGAATTTTGAACTTAATACACTTGACGATAGAATTTAAGACATTTTCTACTTTTTGTCTTTAATTTTTCTTCGTTAATACATCTTTTCCTAATAGTACATCACGTGTTTATATATTTGTAGTGTTTATACACACACACACACATATATATATATATATATACACCTTAAACAATTGACAAGTAAACAAAAGCAGCATTATAACATACTCACCAATTTTGGATGTTTATTATTGAAGGCTATCACATCGGCCAAGCTCCGCACCGGTGAAACAACTAAGTCCTTCAGGTAAGCATTTAAGGATAATTTGAGTTCAAATTCCACGGCAATTTCTTCACTTGAATCACTAAGAATTTGATCAATGTTATCTATCTTCAAATTGTCAACGAGAACCGCACCTCTTTGCCTAATTTTGAAGGAAGTATATCATCAGACTTACTATAAAGCTTCACTGGCAATATTAGTTGACACAAATGCTAATTTTTCTTTACCTTAACGTTTTGAAGTGTAGTTTAAAAGTTTCATGAAGAAAAGTGTCATTTCCAAAATTGTAGAATAATCTGACTACTCCTAGTCTCTTTCCTCTGAGTCCGTCTTTCTTTAGAAATTGAACATAGCCACCTTTTGGGATATATTTTGATGCTTTAATTGTTTCCTTATCATAAGTATCAATGCCTGCAATGGTTTCAAGAACACGAGCAGCATCTGATACGGTCCTGCAAATTGGTCTGTAGTATAAGACCAAACAATGTTACAGATTATTTTGTTGTAGCACAATACAATGTCTTTTGATATAATAAAATGCCATTGATATGAAGAAACTAAATGGAGGCATTGTTTGTGATAGACTTACCCAACTGTGTCTTGCCTTAGGCTGACTGGAACAACCCCAGCTCTACTAGTGAGCCCAACAGTTGGTTTGATGCCGACTACCGAGTTAAAACCGGAAGGACATAAAATGGAGCCATCTGTCTCAGTACCAAGGGACACTGCCACCAAATTTGCTGCTACTGATATTGCTGATCCACTGCTGGAACCACAGGGTTCACCCATTGTGTATGGATTCTACATAAACATAGATAACATGTTTTGTGTGAACTTCTCATTTTCTAGATAGTCGTTCTCTTACGGATTATGATTACCTTAGGAAATACATCAAGGTTAAGGATATGCAATCTTATGAGAAGCTCTGAAGAAGCACGCACGTACACATTTTCTGATGTCACGTGTCCGTGTCGATGTTGGACACAAACACTCATTGGACACCAACACAACACGCGCGTCAGACACCTCTTTTAGACTTAGACACTTTCTAGACAATGTTTGGACACCTCTTGAACACATTTACCATAACTTCAAAAAAAAAATCAACTTCTCAATATTTGAAATTTTTTAGGATATGAGATGTTTATTTTCAAAAAAACATGTAAAGCTTATCAAGTTTGTTTTTAAAAGGTGGATAGATAAATCTTAATTCTCAATCTAGATTTTTGTCAACATATGTGTTTGTGTTTATTGATTTAGTTATATTTGTAATTACTTATATATTTGTGTGTCCTAATGTCCTATATTTTGGATATTAGCGGTGTCTCAAATGTGTATCTGAGTTTGTGCGTGGACATCATATGACTGAACTGAAAAGCAAGAACATCCTCAGATTAACAAAGAAGTGTGTAAGTTACCTTTCCTTGTCCACCTCTAGCACTCCAACCATTGGGTGCTCCATTCGACCTCATATATGCCCACTCACTCATGGTGGCCTTTCCCAATATGATAGCTCCAGCTTTCCTTAACTTGGCAACTACAGCTGCATCTCTTGGAACCACTGAACCAAGCAGTGCAAATGAGCCTGCAGTGGTGTTCAATTTATCCTTAGTTGCAATATTATCCTTCAGCAAAATTGGTATTCCATGTAAACCTGAAAGAGACCCTGGTGCCTTAACCTTTCTCTCTTGGTCAGCTTTCTCTGCTTGTGCTAGTGCATCTGGGTTCACTTCCAATACCCCTTTAAGAATTGGATTTTGTTTTTGTATTTGTTTAAGGTAGAACTCAACAAGTTGCTTAGATGTTAGTTGGTTTGTTTGGAAAGCAAGTTGGAGATCATGTACTGTTGCTTCCTTGATTGAGAATCCCTTTCCTAAAGTTGTTGGTAGCAAAGAAGATAATGTCCCTAGAACAAGTGTTATAAAAACGAAATGAAACAAAGAGAAACCACCCAATACTGTGTTGGAAGCCATCAGAACACACACTTATCTTCAAGTAAAATCATGTATATTCTTCAATCACATAAATTCACATTGTATTTACATATGATTCTTAATCATTGCACGTGTCCCACATGCACTTTATTCTGCTTTCTTGACTATTTTTCACTTTGCAGAATTTACTATTCAATAGTATTTGTAACCTCTGTTATAGTATATAAATAGCCTTGTAATCTCTTTTCAATTATCAATGAGAAATACTTTTACGTTTTTACTTCTGTTAAGATAAGTAGTACAGTTAATTCCCATAATAACAATCTGGAAGGGCGGAAAAAAAGGAATCAAAACAATATATAACTAAAATAAATTACACACCAGATGCACTGAAGAGCAGTATCTGCAGCAGAAGCTTCTTCAAGAGACCGCAAAAAAGCGACATTCCTGTGAGTTACAAGTTGCTGGAAAAGGATTTCAGAAATTGGTATAGAAGTTCAGAAGCTAGCCAGAAAGATAGATAGATGAATCTAGAGTTACTGGGACAAAGACAAAGGCAAAGTAGAAGGAAAGAATTGGAATATTTTCATTTATATTTTCATTTATATATTTTATATATTATTAGACAAAATCAAGAGTATTAAGGCTCTATTTGGTAAAAAGTAACGGATAGCGGATCAACTAGCGGATAACGGATAGCTTATAAGGGATAGCTGATAGCGGATGACAAATGATGTGTTTGGTAAAACTAGCTGTTCAATTAGCTGATAAATGTAAAATGACATATAAGGACATGTTTAATGAATGATTAGATTTATTTAATCAATATAAAATATGTATAAATTATTTTGCTATTTAGAAAATAAAATTTTTAAATTTATATTTTAATAGTCTAATTTATATATTAATTTCAAAGTCTAATTTAAAATACAATTAAAATAAAAAAATATGTATGCCAAAAAATTAAAAAAAAATCTAACTTTGATGATATGGGATGTGTTGACGTTGACGGGCAGTACTAGTTGGTAGCAAGTGAACTTTTTCCATCCGCTATAAGCTAGCGGATTTGGTTTGCCAATCAGAACCTAAGTGTATGCTTCGCATATATCAATGAATTTCAGCATGACATGTACCTGTCACATAGACATCTAATGATTACGCTAGCAAGACAAGCGTCTACCACGTTAGTATTACCTTGACAATTTAATGGGGGAATAAAATCGCAGATTTGATAAAATTAATGACCAAAATTGCGAAAAAATAGGAGACTAAAATTGCATATTTGATAAAGTTTGAGGACCAAAATTGCAAAAAAATATATAATAGGAAACCAAAATTGCACGTATGCTAATGCTAATTAAATAAAGAGAAACGACCTTTTCTATACGGAAGAGACATTGGTGGAATACCAGAACTTGAAGAGATGAAAATGACTTTATTTAAATTGCTATTGACTTTAAGAGACCTAAAGAGTCATTTATGTGTAAAGTAAAGTTAATACATGTTCAAAGAAAATATTAAAGCATTTATTTAGGAGAGTCAAGAAAATTAAAAGAAAAACATATATGATTAAAGAAAGTAATTCGTACATAAAAAATAAATTTAAAACTTAAAGGGTTAACCTTCTCAATATACATTAAAGTCAAATGTAGTTAAGAGACCTAAAGAGTCATTTTTAAGAGACCTAAAGAGTCATTTTTAAAAATTGCTATTGACTTTATTGAAATTTCAAATGTAGTTAAGAGACCTAAAGAGTCATTTTTTAAAATAAAAAAATTTATTTACCTCTTATTTTATAACTTAAGATAAAAATAAAATAAAATTAAATAAAATTTAAATCTATACAAATACAAATAAATATACATATACGAATTTCATACCCATTTTGATAACTTTACGCACAAAACCAAAATTTGATTGATAAACAAAAATTTATAAAAATCACTTTTTATCGTGAGCATATCAAACAAAAATCACATTACGTTCAATTCACTTCTAACCAAAATCAATTCCGTCAAAATAAAATTTTGTCACCGCAAAACTAAACACACACCTAGTTTTGTAAATGGGTTGGATTACGTACCAAAACTATTTTAAAACCTTTTTTTCCAAACACCAAAGGTAATTGAATCATCATCATTCTGCAGTTGAGGTAAGCACTATTATCTCTATTAGAAGATAACATATGAATGCATTATTATTCTATTTTGATTATTCTAACAACATGAGTTAACTATAAAACATTACTACTTCAAAGTTTGAACTCTCAAAAAAGGGAAGGGGGGTTTTCTGATCATAGTTGCTTGCTCAAAGGAATAAGCAATTTCAATCAACTTTGGCTCTGACCCTTTCAAACCTCCAAAGCAAATTCCAAATGGAACACCCTTTTCATATCCTGCTGGAACACTTACTCCAGGATAACCTCCAATAGCAAGTATGCTACTAAACATTCCAAAAGGTATCACCACTGCATCAAGTTTATTTATTTTCATTAGTTTCTCAAATCCATTTTTTGACAATCTTTTCATGTTTATTAATGCTTCTTTCTCTGCTTTCCCAATTCCATTTGTCTTTTCAGCTTGCACCAACAGATCTTGCCCATACTCACCAAGTTTTTCCTGCAATTGCCATAGAAAAAGTTAGTCGAATCACTAACAGAACTTAGTATCATAAGCCGTTGCCTATATAAACCAGAAACAATTGACGAGTAAACAAAAGGGACATTATAACACACTTACCAATTTTGGGTGTCTATTATTGAAGGCTATCACATCGGCTAAGCTCCTCACCGGTGAAGCAACTAAGTCTTTCAAGTACACATTCAAGGTTAATTTGAGTTCGAAATTCAAAGCAATTTGTTCACTTGGATCACTAAGAATTTCATCAATGTTATCTATCTTCAAATTGTCAACCAGAACCGCACCTCTTTGCCTGAGTTTGAAGGAAGTATAATCAATCACTATATCAGACTTACTATAAATTAAAGCTTCACTGGCAGTATTATTTGACACATGCTATTGCTAATTTTTCTTTACCTTAACGTTTCCAAGTGTAGTTCAAAAGTTTCATTAAGAAAAGTGTCATTTCCAAAATTGAAGAATGATCTCATTACTCCCAATCTCTTTCCTCTGAGTCCATCTTTCTTTAGAAATTGAACATAGCCACCTTCTGGGATATACTTTGATGCTTTAATTGTTTCCTTATCGTAAGTGTCAATGCCTGCAATGGTTTCAAGAACACGAGCAGCATCTGATACGGTCCTACAAATTGGTCTGCAGTATAAAACAAAACACGAAGTTTATCACTCTGTGAATGAATTGCACGAGTTCTTATACTAGTCGAGAAATTACATGGAAGCATTGTGATAGACTTAACTTACCCAACAGTGTCTTGCCTTGGGCTGATTGGAACAACCCCAGCTCTACTAGTAAGACCAACAGTTGGTTTGATGCCGACTACCGAGTTAAAACCGGAAGGACATAAAATGGAGCCATCTGTCTCAGTACCAAGGGACACTGCCACCAAATTTGCTGCTACTGATATTGCTGATCCACTGCTGGATCCACAGGGTTCATCCATTGTGTATGGATTCTGCATATACAAACACAAATAACCTGTTGTATTGTGTTGTGTGAACTTCTCATTTTATAGAATCATTCACACAATATTTTATAGCACGTACACCTCGTCTGAATGGCGTGTCACGTGTCGGTGTCGGTCTGAAGCACATACATTTCTACCGAGTGCCGTGTCCCGTGTCGGACACCGACACGACATGCGTCGGACATCTCTTTACGGTGTCCTTCTTAAAAAGATATATTTCTTGATTTGGACACTTCCTAAACACCAATTGGACACCTCTTGGACACTCTTATCATAATTTTTCTAAAGAAAAATAAATCAACTTCTTGAAATGCTTAAGTTATTATACTTACTCTTAGGATATAAAACCTTTTATCTTTAAAAAACTTTGTAAAGCTTATCAACTTAAGTTTTTAGAAGGTGAACAGATAAATCCAAATTCTCAATTTGGATTTTTGTCATCTTGATTTTGTGATTACTAACTTAGTTATCTTTATAATTACTTATATATATGCGGTGTCTCGGTGGCCTAAATTTTAGACATTAGCGGTGTCTCCGTGTCCGAGTCTGTGCTTCATAGAATGTCAGACACCAACATGTATTTGACACCTCTTTCTGGTGCCGCGCTTAAAAGATATCCTTTTTAACTTGGACACTTTCTAGAGACACCGTTTAGACACCTCTCAAACACTCTTATCATAATTTTTAAAAAATAAAAATAAAAAATTCTAAACTCTAGGAGGAGAATGTGTGTAAGTTACCTTTCCTTGTCCACCTCTAGCACTCCAACCATTGGGTGCTGCACTAGACCTTACATGTGCCCATTCACTCATAGTGGCCTTCCCTAATATGATAGCTCCAGCTTTCCTTAACTTGGCAACTACACCTGCATCTCTTGGAACCACTGAACCAAGCAATGCAAATGAGCCTGCAGTAGTATTCAGCTTATCCTTTGTTCCAATATTATCCTTAACCAAAATAGGTATTCCATGTAAACCTGAAAGAGACCCTGGTGCGTTAGCCTTTCTCTCTTGATCAGCTTTCTCTGCTTGTTCAACTGCATCTGGGTTTACCTCCAATACCCCTTTAAGAATTGGGTTTTGTTGTTTAATTTGTTTGAGGTAGAACTCAACAAGTTGCTTAGATGTTAATTGGTTTCTTTGGAAAGCAAGTTGAAGATCATGTACTGTTGCTTCCTTGATTGAGAACCCCTTTCCTGAAGTAGTTAGTTGCAAAGAAGATAATGTCCCTACAACAAGTGTTATAAAAAGGAAATGAAACAAAGAGAAACCACCACCCACTACTGTGTTGGAAGCCATCAGAACATGTATATTCTTCAATCACATAAATTGGTAAAGAAGTTCAGAAGCTAGCCAGAAAGATAGATGAATCTAGAGTTACTGAGACAAAAAGGCAAAGTGGAGCGCAAATAAGGGTTTTGCAAACAACTTACTGGGTGGCAAAGATTAAGTGAAAGTAGAAGACATGACAAAGTGACAATCATATCAAGTGTTAGTTCGGTGTTTGTTAATCTTGTCACTTATCATATCCCGTGTAGTTAAAATTGGGATTAGATCTTTCAGTTCCACTAGAAGATAAATAGACACATCAAATAAAATAATACTATTTTATTCTATAAGTCTATCTCTCTCCTATTTGAATTGTCCGGTAAATTGAGAGGATCTCAATCCCTTAAAAATCTTATCCTGAATTTGAGTTGCGCTAGACACAAGTAGGATATGATAAAAAAATAATTTACTCATTTACTCTTCTAAATTATACTTTAATATAAACAAATATGAAATCTAATAATTAAACATAATAACACAAAACAAAAAAAAAATAATGGTAAATTTTAAAGTTAAAAATATTAGTACTTAATAAAAAAACAATGTATGATTCTATTATAAGGGTAATTTTGTCATTTTGTATGATTTAAAAATTAAAAATCAATTGAAATTAAAAAGTTTAGAATAAGTGATAAAAAATTAATTTATTATCAAAAAACATAGAAATACAAAATTAATTTAATTTTTAACAAATAAAACATAGTTGTCACAATAATAGTTTTGATATATATATATATATATATATATATATATATATATATATATATATATATATATATAAATTAGTTTATCTAAAATATATAGTAGAGTAACATATGTTATTTTTGTACCTAAAAAAGAAACAATATGTATTATCTTATTTTTTATTAGGTGTTGCACATCAAACACGGGATATGATAGTGATATCATGTCTCTATCATATCATATCATATATTTATACTGCTTCATATCTTATACTGTCTCTATCGTATCCTGACCATCAAACGGACCCTAAGGGTTCACTTATAATACACATAAGTAAATATAAATTAAAAGGAAAATAATATCTGACGTGTCAATGCCAACATATAACTCTGTTAGTCATATCAGCAGATGGCTAAGAGAGTTAAAAGAAAGGTAGATTTAAAAAGTATTATTTTGTATGGACTTTTAAAAAAACTAATAAAAAATTGTATGGACTTATTTGAAAAAACACTATATTTATAAGGAAAAAAACATAATTAAGCCATTTATTAATTATTGCCTCAAATTGCTATTAAAACAGTATTTGAATGTAGAGAAAGAAGATTAATTTGTAATTGAAAAACCACTAACAATTTTTTTGGGTTTTTCATAGCTTATTCGGGCCAACACTTAAATAGATTAAATTAAATGGGTTTAGCTGCTTTTGGTCATTTATTCTATAAAATCCGCAATTTTAAACTACCATTTTTTCTCACAATTTTGGTTCCTCAATTTTAGTCCTTTCATTACATTGTCATCCATTTTTTTTATAAAAATGCTAATGTGGCAGTAAGGTCAAATTGTCATCCATTTTTTTATGAAAATGCTAACATGGCAGTAAGGTCGTGACATGGTGGGTGCGCATCGTGCTAGGAATAAGGTAGTGACATGGCAAGTGCGCATCATGATACCACATTAGTATTTCCGTGACAATTTAATAGGAGACTAAAATCATAGATTTGATAAAATTAAAGACCAAACTTGCGGAAAAAGTAGGGAACTAAAATTGCGCATTTGATAAACGAGTGAAGAGAACAAAATTATTTCTACAAAACATACGAACAAATGAGCAAAGTAGAAGATTGCTGTTATTTACAAGTGTAATTATTCTACATGTTACATCTGTCATAACCAGAGAACCATGATTGGTCTCCCAAATTTGCAAGCTCACCATCCTCTTCATTATAAAATGGATCAAATTGATTATTACCACCACTGTGTGGTACAGGTACCTTGGTGTCACTGTTATCATCAGTAGGCATTACAAAATCATTATTAGTAGGTTGTATTGTTTCATTAGGCAAACATGTTTTGGCAAGGAGCTCATTAAGTGTGATAATCTCCCTCTCGTGTTTCTTCTTCAATTTATCAATTTGTTTGTAAGCTTTTGCAGCTTCCTGCTCTGCGTCCATCGCCCGCTTCTGCAAATTACATCAAGAGTCAGCTATAAAGAGTGAACTGAAATCGTACGTAAACTATTATCTGGTGTCAACGAAATTCATATTGATGGCTAATTCTTAATTGCAGTTACTATCCTTTTTTAACTCTATAGCATGATAACGAAAGCAATAAAAATACTGTGATAGTCAAACTATTGATAATAATCATTATAGAGATACACATTGATTCTTCACTCACCTGTGCAGTAATGACGCTTTCTTCTGCTTCTTTAAGCCGAACAATCAGTTCACCTGCAGCCTGCACTGCTTCAGAAGTATCCTTCAATTGAACCCGAAGCCCTCTATTTTCATCTATTAGGATTTGTCTTTCTTCTTCTCCTGCTGTTTTTAAGGCCGAAATCTCTGCAGCAAGGGCATTTGTGAGTTTAGACTCTGCACCTCTTACTGCTGCTCTACAAGATGCTTTCTTGACATCATCAATTCCATCCAAGATCTTTCTATGCCTTTCAAGCAAATGGATGTGTTTCTCTTCTAAATCTGCATATTGTTCCAAAACACGTGCATGGCCTTCTATAGCTATTTGCATTGCTTCCTTCAGCTCGTTGCAGCACTTCCTCTCCGCATCTAGTTCCTTCTGCCTCTTTTCAGCTAACGACCTGTTAGCTTCAACTTCAGTTCTCAGTTCTTCAGAAAGAGAAATCCATTTGCTTTCTGCTTCAGTCCATTGAATTCTTTCCTTTTCAAGTTTTAATTTAGCACTGTCTCCAGTTGAGTCTCGATTTGCACATTCCTCAGCGCTGGCCTCAGTTAAATCTGGAGTGGCAGTGAGGTTTGCTGCCAATCTGGGTTCAGATGAATGAGTCAACTGCAATAGCGGATATTGCTTTCTTGCAGACGCGGATGAAGGGTCTATATAAAAACGAAGCTGGTTTCTTAAACCACATATCTCTTCCATCAAAACCTCTCTCTCCCCAAATTTATAGAAATTCTGATATTCTTGTAGCTCATCTTGTACTCTTTTTAACTCTATCTTCATCTTCAGAACTTCTGGATGATGCTCATAGTTCTCCTTTAAAAGCTGTAAAATGTTTATAGTAGACGGTGTTAAACATAAGCATAAAATATGGCAATCATAAAGGAAACCTTAAAAATAAGTTATTTCTACCTTGTGTTCACGTCTGAGAGACACCAGCTCTTCATTCATGAATTCCTCAGTGTGTAAAACACCATCCATAAGGCTCTGAAGGCGAAGAATTTTATCTTCCTTTGTCTGTGCTATTATGGCATTGTGTTCCATCTCATGCTTGTACTGTTGCAACTACAAATATGATTGAAAATAGTCACAATAGATGATAAAAAATGGTCACAGATGATTGTTATTAAACAATTAAACAAACATAAACTTACCAAGTGATTGAGCTGCACTATCTCAGATGTCTGCTTTGCACAGAACTCTTCTAATGCCATTTCTCTCCTTATGGATCCTGTCAAAACCTTCTCTACTGCCTATATCACGAGAAAGAAACTATAAATAATAGACTGAAACAAACTATATTTCCAGCTATGCTGCAAAATGCATCTGAGAATCCTCCACTCACTTTGAGAACTTGCTTCATTGGCTTATCAGCAGATTCAGGGCAATCAACAGGTACCAACTGCGTGTTTGAGTTACTGTCAATCTTACTGACATCAAGTTGCATCTTGCTTTTACAGTTATTACAGGTCAACCTGACAGAATCTTCTTCGCCAGCTTTATTGTCAAGAAAAGTTTGCACTCCCTCATCAACTTTGTCCACTGGAAAATTTTGCCCGGAACCTTTAGGTTTCAAAGAGAGCCTCAATGGTGACTTCCCCATAGCTGCAGTACCACGGTGGCTATCAATTATTTCAAGACCATGGTGGATGCTTGCTGCTAAATTTTCACTTTTAATAAGAAAATTTGGAGCTGCTGGAGTAGACAGAGCATTAGACATGCTTTTCCGATTAACAGTCTTTGTGGCAAAGTCACTTTCCCTGTGAAGATTATTTGCAGATGGAGACAACTTTGATAAGGTCTTCAAACTTTTCCTGCTGCCGCTGATTGTTGGTGAAACACTGGGTGTTGGGGTTTTGAGGTTGGGAGATGTATCGCATTGAACTACATTGAGGCTTGAAGGGTTATCACAAGTCATTGTAGCAGTAGCACTAGGAAAATCAATGGACCCCTTGGTGGCAGGAAAACCAGCAGAACCTCCACCAGAATTGCAGAGATTTACAGCATGATCTTCAACACCTTCCTCATCAATCTCCATCTCCTCATCACCATCATTGTCAACATGAGGTAGTGATAATGGGTAATGGAGGGTTGACTTCAACAAATTCAAACTTCTTCGGATCCAAGCTGCTGAATGACCTCCACTACCACCACTTGGATTGTTAGCATTTGTTTTAATTTGATGCAGCTCATCCTGTTTGTTTTTACAGTTCTAATTTATTCAAAACAAATTTCATGTACTGCTAGGAAAAAAGAAGATTGAACATGGTGGAAGAGATATACCCTAAGTTGGCGTATTACTTCTCGTAATTGGTTCACATCATTGTGCATTACTTCATTAACAACTGCTTTGTTCTTGATAGCTTTGACACGTTGTGCAAATCTCAATGTACTAAAAGTTTCACTCCTACAACTGCAATACTGAGCTATGTTAAATATCCATATTCCATAACACAAGAAAAAAAATAAAGCATGCGTTGTATCCATTTACCTTTGAGCAGGGAAATAGCACAGACCAATGCTAATTTTGCATTTCCTCCAAGAGACTCCTGCAACAAAAATGTCAGCTTGGAGTCTCTATATGGTATATGTCGTGGCTTTCCTGTCTGAGAAACTTCAGCAAGAATGTTAATCAAATTCCTGCAGTCCAATTTAACCTCAGTAAGTACTTGGAACGATGGGAACGTGATTGTAGAATTTGGTAGCAAGGACGGTGTGAATATGATGATCAAGTAATAAAAACAAGAAATGGAAGTTTTCAGCTTGAAGTTCTATACAAGCATTTGTTAGGGCAAGTGCTGTGCCATGCCAACAGCCCAATCAGTGGGCAAGCATTTTGGTATAAAATGATAGAATGATGTTGAACATGCATTGGATATTTCTTGATGCAGCTACACCTTTATTAAGGCCATGCCGGTAGCGGGGTTTGGCAGCAAGATACAGCGAGAAACAAACAGAGCTCCACATGCTTCTCATTGATATGAAAAAAAAGTCAAAGTAGAGTGCCACAATTATAAACAGAGCTCTACATTATAAATAAAGTTTTTTATATTGCAAATATTGTAGCTACATGGATAAGTACAATGGAATGGCGACTAGTGTATGATTCTATGAAGTGGTAAGAAAAGAATTCCATATAACAACGTAATACACAAGCATATTGAATCATACCCAAGCTGTGAAAGTGATCTATTAATGCTGCCAGCTTCCTTCAAGCGGTCTCCTGCTGCACCTGTTGACTTTTGTCGTTCCGACCCAGCTAAATCAACAAGATTGATTTTACTCGTTTTAAATCTGCTAATACCATCTACAACACTCTGCAAATTGAAAACATGAACTTATATACTTATGATTCTGTTGTAATAATAGGGAGAAAAGCTTTCTGAACAGTTCTTTTAACAAACGGGACAAGATAAAAGCGAAGTTTAGGATTGTTAGATTTCATAATCCAATATAGCACATATTACTAATTCTCGGATTTTTCTAGTTGAAGACAATTAACCGTCTGGACTTCTACTATCTGCATCCAACCCATAATACAATTCCACAAATATTGTTACAATAACTTATTCAACATCCCCGGGCCATGAGATAATGGTACATCACCTTGCATTGAGATTCAACAACACAAGTAAAAACAGTATGTGAACGGGAACTTTCAGAATTTATACTGGTTGCACCCACTCTCCTGTTCAACAATCCCTGCAAAATGAAAGGTACGTGATGGTTAAAACACATAAAAGTTCTAATAATCAAAGGATAATCAGCATAAGTAAAACCATGGCAGTTACGAAATATGGAGCCCAAAATTATAAAAATAAACAATAATCAATAGGATATAATAATTAAAAAAATTATCAATTAGTTGGAAAACTAAAACTATATAGTTACTAGTTTTAGCATAAAAACAAGGTCAAATGCCAAAAAAAAGATCTATTTAAGTCAGCCTGGCAGCAATTGAGCACTTCAAAATGATGACTAAATTGAGCCTTTTACTAATTATGTCATAAAAGAGAGTGAGGCCATAAAAGAAAGAAAGAAATACTTGAACTAATAGAAGTATGATAAAGCACACCTTTATTAAAAGCCGAGTCACATCCTTCACCGTACACACATGCTCCTCTGTAATATTTTCAACATAGATGCCAGATTTGACATCTTCTCTAATCTGAATAAACAACAAAAACCAGTTCCAGTATAAACAAGTTAAGCACGAGTGAGGCAAAACTACATTGGTTAAGATTTTACCTGTAGGTTTCTTTTAAATGGATCTAACAGATCTGTTATTTGTTCATTATATATCTGAAAAGCCAATATATACGTCAAAAGGACTAGAAAACAACGGCAGGATTAAGCAGGATACGAACACGACAAGAAACAATTAACAGTCATTCTATTCGACCTCAATAAAAGAACAGTGGCACTGATACTGGAGTTGCTTGTCAGAATTCGTAGTTTGCTCCTGTGTAGGAAACACATCAATAAACATCATAAAAAGAACAGAATCAATCATCAAAATAGAACTCGAATTTTTCGCTTACTTCGTTTATCCGAGCAAAGAGTCGTTCGAAAACGCGAGGCGCGAGGCCTCGTTGATCACTTGTAGAATTGTCATCGGACAAAGCATTAGGAGGTCCCCACATGGTGTATGTCTTTCCACTCCCAGTCTACATGAAATTAATTGAAAATTAACAATCGAGAATCAAGAATAATAACAAAAGCAATATGGTAATGGGGAAAATGGAAACAAACCTGTCCATAAGTGAACACTGAACTATTAAACCCTGCTACACAATTCTCAACAAGAGGCACACCAATAAGCTCGAAAACATCTAGCTGGAAAACGAGAAAAAGGCATTATTAAACTATATACACGAATTTAATAAAATTGCAATGAGATCAGAAAGAGAGACAGAAAATGAGTTGAATAAATCATGCCTGAGTAGCATCAGTGTGAGCAACGGAATCAAATGTGAAATTGTGACCATTGATGGACAATGAATGGCTGGAAATCTTCTGAATTGTCGAATCAACTTCATCACTATCACGGCACAGTGGCCTAGTCCTCACAATAACCTTGAAAGTAAAATATACAATTAAATAAGTAAAGAAAGTTGTAAAATCGGTAATTATTGAAGAAGAGGGAAGTGAAGTGAGAAACCTTAACGCCGGAATCGGAGGAGGTTGGGGGAAGAGAAGGGAGGGTATCGGGAGGGGGGAAGAGCTTGCGCTTGAGAGGGTTAGAGTTAGGGTTGGAAGAGGGAGGTCTAGGGGGCTTCAAATTCAAAGAAGGAGGAGGATTGTTCTCTTTGTCCTTGGAAGAGGGTGTTGCTCTGTGTTTTCCGGTGGGTCTAGGTTTTACGGCGGAGGAGGGACTGTCCCGCAAGATTGCATTTCTCGGCACCGTCGTCAAGTGCTTCATCGCATTTGCAGTTGGCTCGGCGATTGATTCTAGACAGAGAAAGAAGAGAGAGAAAGTAGGGTTTGGGTTTGAGTTTGGAAGACACGGAGAGCGGGAGTAGCCGTTGGGGTCGAATTTAACACCTTCTTTTAATCTTTTAATAATTTTTTAAAAGAAAATTTAAATAAAAAATTGATGTCTTTTTTTTGTTTGGTAAAAGTCTTTTAGTCACTCATATGAATGTCGAAAATCAGGTTTAGTCATTCGCAATTCCAAAATTTTAAAATAGTCCGCAATTAGTAAACGTTACTACGTTAGTCCCGCCACATTACTTTACTCTTAAAAAAGGAGGGACTAAACTGGATTTTCTTGACATTTGCAGGGACTAAAAGTACCTTTTAAATGGAATTGCAGGGACTAAAGTAGTAACACTAGGGACTAAAGTAGTAACGTTTACTAATTGCAGGGACTATTTTAAAAAATTTGGAATTGCAGGGACTAAACTGGATTTTCTTGACATTTGCAGGGACTAAAAAGTACCTTTTAGCCTTTTTGTTTTTGTCAAAAATGAGTCGGTTCTTTCTTTTCTTTATGATTTAATTTATACACATGGTTATTGGATAAGATTTTTTTTTACATCAATCAATCACGAAATGTCATGTCGTAAAAATACAATGACTTTATCTCAATTATTTTAAAACTCTCTCATAGCATGAATTTTTATTAATTGATGATGTAAAATTTACAACGATTGTGTACACAAATCAACCATCAATCATTTTCTTTTATACAAGAAAAAATGTTTACCTTTCTTGTGAGTAAGTGACAACACAAGGAAATACTTCTTTGGTTTATATAGATAGTGTGATACATATAATGCTCTAAGACTAAGTAGTTGATATTGTACCAACTAGCATAAAATTTCAATTACTCATTACATTGATGAGGGATTTAGTTGATCCCTTATAAGCCACACAAAAATCCTTCTCATTTCTTTTTTTTTTGACAAAAAAAATCCTTCTCATTTCTTAAGAAAAATAGATAATATCATTTAATTTCTCAAAAAAAAATCAAAAATGTAATTGTATTTTTCAAATTAATCTCCATGCATGTGGACTTTTCCCATGAGAATAAAACGACTATTGAAAATAAAATCTAGACTAATTAGGAATAATAGCATTATATGTGATGGTAAAAAGAGTTTTTTTAGGAAAAATATGGTAAAATTAGTTTACATTTGTTTGAGTATGAATTTTCTATCTTGAGGGCGAGAAAAAACACATGTATTTTATAACGCCCCAAATTTCTTTTAATTTGGTAATTTAAAGCTTAATTTGGATTTTAGGGGTATAATAGTAATTTTATCCAACGACTTAGAAAATGTAGAAACTGTTTAATTATGAGTAGTATTTAATTGACTAATTTATTTGAGGTTTTGTTAGGACTAAAGAGTAAATTAGAATAATTAAATAAGAGGTCATTGAGTAATATTTTAATAAATCTTGTCTTCAACTCCACCATACACCACACTTGCTCACAATCCACCCTAGCACCCCACTTTTCCTCACTTACTCTCTTGTTTTTATTGTTCACGTTAAAAAGAAAAAAAAAATGAAGGAACGAGAAGCAGAGAGAAAGAAGGAACTGGGGAAAAAGAAGAAAGAAAGAAAAGGGAGAAAGAGAGAGAGGAAACGCGAGAAAGAAGAAGAAGAAGAAGAAAAGAAGAAGAAGAAGCATGATGATAGAGAGAGGGGTTCGACAGATAGGAAGATAGAAGCTAGGCTTCACAATTTTGTAGTATTTATGGAAGAAGAATAGGAGAAGGAAGAGGAAAGAGTTAGGGTTCCATCAACAAGAAAAGAAAACAAAAGTCAAGTTTTGAGTTCTACATCTTCTCCAAAGTTCCTTCAAGGTAACAAAGAATCCTCTCAAAACCTCTCTTAGAGTGTGATTAGCTTTTTATTTAACTTATAAAGGATGATTATTGTTGATTTTGAATGATTGAGGATAAAGAAATGGTGTTGAATGTGTGTTAGAGGAAAGTGGTTTGTTGGATTGCCTACAAGTTGTTTGTTAGAAGTGGTGTGTGAGTTGTGGTATGCTAATTTGATTTTTGCTCAAAATTGGTACATTTGCTAGTTGCTTGAGAACCTTCTTTTTCATATTTTTCTAGTTAATGATTGAATAAGGTCTAGCATTGATTGAAGTTTTGGGTACTTGTATACTTGGATGAAGAAACAGATATTTTAAAGTTGTATGTGAGTGATTTTGAAATTCTGAAAAATATCGCATTAAGCAGTACTAGTATGTGATTTTTCCTGAATTATTGGCTTTGAATTTTGATATGGGACCAATTGCATTATGTTAGAAAGTGAGTTGACTATCTCTAGAAAAATTGGGAAAAATTATTTGATTTGTTGTTGTTGTATGTTGTTAGCTGCAACGAAGAGATAATGCAACCTATGGGTTAAATGCTCATAGACCGTTCGCTGCAACGAAGAGAGAATGCAGCCTATGAGTGAAATGCTTATAGCCCTTTCATATCACCGTTTTGCCGTGACGAAGAGATAATACGGCCTAGGATCACCGCTTTGTCGTGACGGAGAGATAATACGGCCTATGTGACCGTTTTGCCTTGACAAAGAGATAATACGGCCTATGTACGGCCTATGATTGCCGTTCGCCACAACGAAGAGATAATGTGGTCTATGTGCATATAGTATAATAAGTGTCTGATTTATGATATATGGGCGCACAAAATCTCATTGTGATCTTTTGATGCAGCGTGATTCTTGTCCTATATTGTTGTGCTTCTTTCGTTATTATCCGAGAACTGTATTTGAATGAAAAACGTTTGTATGTGATTTATACTTTCTATGTTGCAGAGAGGATTTTCCATATCTCGCACACGGATATGGCTGGAAACATCAAGTAAATTTTTTCTTCATATATTCTTTGTTATTGAGTTGTAAAACTCACTATGTTTGGGGGTGATGTTTCCAGGTAACAGATAACATTGGAAAGCTGAAGAGTATATCCGGATTGCTCGTCAGCTATTCAATGTAGAGCGTTAGTAACCGCCGGATCACAATTAGAGTCCTAGATTTAAGAGATTTTATTGTTGACTAAGGTAGTTATATAAAGCTAGATTTTTATGTTGTATGTATATTTTGAAAGTAAATTAAATTCTTCTAAATGAATCCTCAAAAGCTCATGGGTTAAGTTTTGAGTACTTGGTAGTTATGTCTTATGAAATTAAGGGTGTCACATATTTGTCTCTATCTCTCTCTCATTTTTGTTTTCTCTCTCCTATTTTCCCTCCATATTTTCTACATACTCTCTCCTTTTGTATGTCTAAAATCACTAAAGGTATGTGTCTTTCTAGTCATTAAGGTATACAATCCATTTCTCATTTATTTATACTCCCACGCCCTCTACTTTAAGTAAACAAATTACTTTCATGGTGATTAAGAAAGCTAGTGCGTTCAAAATAAAACTAGTTAAGTACAATCATTTATCTAATTTTCATGCAAAGTTAACAAAACTATTACACTTAATAATTTTGATATATAAATGAAAATAATATCTTATTCCACTTTATTGTTAACTAGTCAATTAAATGGTATATACAGAATAGTAGCATTAAATACGACAAAAGTAGCTAAGAGACTAAAATTGAACCATTTTTTGCTTATAATATAAATCAGATGAATTATTTTAGACCGCTAAACATAGTTTTTTTTTTGTTTATATTCAAATCCCAAGAGAGTACATACTCTGACGTTAATCACAATCAATTGTCAATATCAATCTTGAGAGAGTACATACTCTGATTTGGCATATTTTAGCAGATGTGGCAATGTTGAGGTGGATTTTTTTCACACATGGATGCCAAATCACTTAAATGAACTGTATATTTCCTATTATGCCCTTACCCCCAACCTCAAATTGGGGCTAAATTCAATTTAGGGCTAACTCATCTCACGTTAACGTTGTTGCTGTCTCCCTCTCATCTCACGTTCATCTCACTCAACCCACTCTTCGCCACATGTGCCTCCTCTTCCTTCACCAAGGTTTAATTTCGTCTCCCTCTGTCTCTCTCAGGTTCTGTCTCCTCTTCATCTCAGTCTTCATTTCCCTTCGAAAATGTCAAGTTCGAGAGCTGGTTTATCTGTGGCTAACTCAAGGCATGGAATTGTACCTCTTTGTCATTGTGAATTACCCATGAGGATCTTCATTGCAGGCACTAATGTAAATAGGGGAATAAGGTTTTGGAAATGCATAAATTGGAATGTAATTACGGTTTCGAAATAAATTATGACAATTATATATTGTTAATGAAATTCTGTTAACTGTTTCCTAATTGTGATATTTTTTTTTTGTAGAAGATGGTGACATGTGGGTTGTTCATTTGAGATGACATACTTGATGTAGATAGAACACCAATGGTGAATGCCTCCCAATATGCTGAATTCGACACTCGTCATCTAATCCCAAAGCTCTCTCATCCTCACTATCATCAAAATGAACACGCCTTTAGCTCATCCTCACTACTATACTCATAGTCAGAGTCAGAATCATATTCTTCAACAGAAACATCAACAACATGAGGCTGATCAACTAAATCATGTCCTTCATCCACATCAAGCTCTACGTACGTATATATATCTGAACCACACATTTTTTGTTCTCACCATAATTCCCAACCTCTATTGCATCTGCATCAACCCGAATGTTTCTGAACCTCACATCTTCATCCACCTTCCACCACATTCGATATCCATCTTCTATACCTAGGTCATTCAACAACCCAATAGCTTCAAAATAACTCCATTTATCAGTGTCAATATCCTCTACCACAGTTTCATCACCCCTTTGTAACATATAACCCAATCCCTCACAAAATTGCCTCCATGGTGAAAACAAACAGTAAAAACCATATCTGAAAATGCATTAAAACTGAAATTTTAGCACAAAAACTAACATTTAGGCACGTAGTTGCCTTCAACCACACCTTACCCTTCGTCGTTGCTAAACCACGTCGTCGTTGTCGTCGTCGATGCTCGCAATCGCTTCCTTTCTCACCTTCACGATGCCATGTCTTCTTTCTTCGCAGGTTCTGCGTTTTCCTCAAATTTGTTTCTAAAACAAGCAATGGTATCTTTGGGTTTTCAAATTTAATTAAATGACATGACAGTCAAAGGTTTCAGTTAAATCCACTTCGCCATTACCACCTATATAAAAATAGGCCACATCAGCTTAAAAAAAAAAAAGACACATAAGCTTATAAATGACAACAGGAACCAAAACAAATAAAATAACATTTTACAGGAACCATTAATTTTTTTTTTGGGAGGAACTAAAATGAATAATAATTGTAATTGCGGGGATCAAAAAGAAAATGGATATCCACACACACACACACAAACTTATGTGTTAGAATCGGAGGTGCACAGTGAGTGAAGTGACTCAGTAAGCGAGTCAAAAAGAAAATGGAGTGTTTGAAATCCCCGTTCCTCTTCTCCACTCCACTTCGACCTCAAACCAAAACAAACACAAAGAAGAAGAACAACAAGAAACCCATACTCAAACCCATTCAAAGTTACACACGGCCAGAAAATGTAAAACGCGACCCATGGACTCCCAAACACGGCGACCCAACAAAACCAAGACCAATATACATGAAACCCAGAACTCCCCTTTCCGACGACAACGCTCGTCGCATAATCAAAGCTAAGGCTAAGTATCTTAGTGTTTTACGGAAGAGACAGGGTCCTCAGGTTCAAACTCCTAAGTGGATTAAGAGGACTCCTGAACAGATGGTTCAGTATTTGCAAGATGATCGTAACGGTGGTTTGTATGGAAAGCATGTGGTTGCTGCTATTAAGAAAGTGCGTGCTCTTTCTGAGTTACAAGATTATGATATGAGAATGGTTATGGGTTCTTTTGTTGGGAAATTGACTTTTAAGGAAATGTGTATTGTTCTTAAGGAACAAAAAGGGTGGAGGCAAGTTAGAGATTTCTTTGCTTGGATGAAATTGCAGGTCTCTCTCTCTCTCTCTCTCACTCCCTTTTTGCACTTCATATGGTTATGCTATGTCACTTAAAGTATGGTTAGTTAGTTCGTTGCATAGTTTTTTCTAAGTGATTACTGATTAAGGCCCTTTTTGATGATCAGCTTAATTAAACACTTATAGCTAAGTACTATAGCTAGTTCTATATTAAAAGATAGAATAAAATCTAGCTGTTTTCATAATTATATCAGAGAGCTTATGGAAATAACTTGAAAACAATTTATGGACATCTCATAATCATAAGCCCTTCCAAAGAATCTCACAAGTGTTTATGATAGTAGATAAGTCTAAATAAGCTGATCCAAACAGACCCAAAGTGTGTGGTTGTCTAGCTTTTGATAAATGTGATTTTGAATGAACTTGAATTTGTAAATTTAAAGGGAAGTGATTTGTGTTCTGTAAACACTAGTTCGCCTGAAGCATACTGAATTTTTCAAGAGAAAGCAAATTTTTATCATCCCTAGTTAAACCAATTTTGGAGGCAAAAACATTTTTTATCATTTTATTTTGAGGAATGCAAGCAAGACAATCTTTTAGACATAGTGAAGTTAATGCAAGTCTCACCATATCATTTGAAATCCATTTCTTATATGATGAGTATGCGAATTTCACCCATTTTTTAATTTGATGGGTACTACTCCCTATATGATTGATGTATTGAAAATAGTGTGTTGTTAGTTTTTTCTTTTACTTTTTGTTGTTTTGCTTCTAAGTATAGAGATTCACACCGTGTATTGATAGTATGGTGGTTCAACAGCTGAGCTATCGTCCGAGTGTTATTGTCTACACGATAGTGTTACGCTTATATGGACAAGTTGGGAAGCTGAATATGGCTGAAGAAATATTCTTGGAGATGCTTGATGCTGATTGTGAACCTGATGAAGTTACTTGTGGTACCATGCTCTGTTCGTATGCCAGATGGGGACGCCATAAAGCTCTGTTGGCTTTTTATTCGGCTGTGAAAGAAAGGGAAATAGTTCTCTCTGTCTCTGTCTTCAACTTTATGTTGTCTTCTTTGCAAAAGAAATCACTCCATAAAGAGGTTGTACATGTGTGGAGGGATATGATAGAAAAACGGGTGGTACCTAATGAATTTACTTATACAGTAGTCATTAGCTCTCTTATCAAAGAAGGGCTGCACGAAGATGCTTTCAAGACTTTTGATGAGATGAAGAATAATGGATTTGTCCCTCGAGGAATTAGCTTATAGCTTGCTTATAAATTTAAATGCTAAAAGTGGCAACAGAGATGAAGTGCAAAGACTGTCTGACGATATGAGGTATCAAGGAATAACTCCTAGTAGTTATACGTGTGCTACGCTTATATCTTTGTATTACAAATACGAGGACTACCCTAGAGTCCTATCTCTCTTTACAGAAATGGCAAGAAACAAAATTCCAGCTGATGAAGTCATACATGGTTTGCTTATAAGAGTTTATGGAAAGCTTGGTTTATACGAGGATGCTTGCAAAACATTTCATATAATAAAGAAGCTATGCCTACTCACCAATGAGAAAACATATTTGGCAATGGCACAAGTCCATCTTACTTCTGGAAATGTAGACGAAGCTTTGGAAGTAATTAGCCTCATGAAGTCTAGCAACATATCGTTCTCTCGATTTGCTTATATTGTCTTGCTGCAATGTTATGTGGTGAAAGAAGATGTAGAATCTGCTGAAGGAACATTTTTAGCTTTATGCAAGACAGGACTGCCTGATGCTGGCTCTTGCAATGATATTCTCAATATGTACGTGGGACTTAATTTGATGGACAAGGCAAAGAAGTTTATCGTTAGAATAACAAAGGACGAGACGCAATTTGACGAGGAGCTTTATAGGACAGTTATGAAGGTTTGCTGTAAGAAGGGAATGCTGTTAGAAGCTGAGCAGTTGACAAATAAAATGGTTAGGAATGAATCTTTTCAAAATTGTAAATTCTTCCAGACATTTTATTGGATTCTTTGTGAACTTAAGGGGGATGCACAATCTGATGATAAACTCGTGTACATTGAGCACATGGATAAACTTGACACTACGGCTCTTGGGATGATGCTAGGTTTATTTCTCACAAACGACATCTTCAGTAAGACAAAAATATTACTGAAACTATTGCTGGGTTGTGCTGGGGGATCAAAAATTGTTAGTCAGTTCATCGCCAGCTTGACTAAAGATGGTATATCTCTACTATAAAATTGATCATACATACCTCTTGCTGTGACATCTTTATGAATTTTACATTTTCAATCTCTTTTATCCAGGAGAAATCAGTAAGGCAGAATCACTGAACCGTCAACTAGTTATGCTTGGCTGCAGAATGGAAGAAGCCAATGTAGCTTCTTTGATTAGACATTACGGCAAACACCATATGCTGAAACACGCTGAAGATATCTTTGCAGAATATGTAAATTCTCCCACATCTAGTAAGGAACTGTATAACTCTATGATTGATGCATATGCCAAATGTGGCAAACAAGAAAAAGCATATTTGCTATATAAGCAAGTGACCGAGGAAGGACATGATTTGGGTGCTGTTGGAATTAGCATCGTTGTAAATGCTTTGAGCAATGGAGGTATGGCCCACACAGTCTAGTAAAATAGTGTCTAATTCATATATCAACATACCACAAGCAACATCTCGTCTTCTCGCATATTCTACCAATAAGATGAAATATGCTGTTGGAATTAGCATTGTTTCTATTTTCTGCATGCAGTTATTTAGCATTTAGTTGATAATTTTAGGCCTAATTCTTTTTCAGGAAAACATCAGGAGGCTGAGAATATTATCTCCCGGAGTCTTGAAGAAAACTTTGAGCTTGATACTGTGGCTTACAATACCTTTATCAAATCCATGCTTGAAGCAGGTTGATATCAAGCATCCTGCCTGCATAAGCAAGATAAAATGATATAGCAAGCTTGCTGATACAGTTTGTTCCGTGTTGTAGGCAAATTGCACTTTGCAGCTAGTATTTTTGAGCGAATGTGTTCCTCTGGTGTTGTTCCATCAATTCAAACCTATAATACTATGATAAGGTTATAGTTTTTACAAGCTGTCTTGCACAGATAAAAGTTTTCATATCTATCCTTTCAGTTGCTAATTTCTATACCAATTGTTAAACTTCTGATGCAGTGTCTATGGGCAAGATCAAAAGTTGGATAGAGCTGTGGAGATGTTCAACAAAGCTTGCTCATTGGTTCCTTCGGATGAAAAGACATACATGAATTTGATAGGCTATTACGGGAAAGCTGGTATTGAACTATTTTACCTTAACTAAGATGGAATTTTGATAAATCTGGATTCAATCTTGTATTTGAGAATTTCATTCTACATGGATTCACATGCATAATTTTTCTTTGTATTCAATATGATTCACATGCAATGGAAGAGTGCAAACATAATCTGATTAGCACATTGATTTCTAAAACATGTATGATGTATCATGATTGGTGCTTAGTTCTTTAAGTATCTTATGTTTGGTATTAAAATGCAGTGTTGCAATCAAACTCCTAATTATTTATTTGTAGGTATGATGCACGAAGCTTCACAGTTGTTTAGTAAAATGCAAGAAGAAGGGATTAAACCCGGAAAGGTATAGTTGAAAATCTCTTAACTAGATTCTCAAGACTCAAGAGCATATAATTGGCAACTCTTAGTGGTATTGTTAAATTAACCTATTTAAGTTAATCTACTTTGTTGCAGTCAGATGCAGTGAATGTAGTTCATTGGTTCTGTGATGTAATATTTCCACCATTGTGCAGCAAGACATATTTAACATTGTGTTTCTTATAGATTGTGACTTTTGTATAATCACTGTTTTACTGTATTAGTGCTAATTCTTTACCTTTGCTGGGGAATGCAGGTCAGCTATAATATTATGATCAATGTATATGCAAATTCCGGAGATCATCAAGAAGTAGAGAAACTTTTCCAGGCCATGCAGAGACATGGTTATTTACCAGACTCTTTCACATATCTTTCGCTTGTCCAATCATATACAGAGAGCCTAAATTACTCTAAAGCTGAGGAAACCATTCAAGTTATGCAGAGCAAGGGAATTCCACCATCCTGTGCCCATTTCAATATTTTACTTTCTGCATTCACAAAAGCTGGACTTATTGATGAAGCCAAGAGGGTATATGAGAGAATATCAACTTATGGATTAATTCCCGATCTCATATGTTACCGAACAATGATGAAAGGTTACTTGAAATACGGATGCGTTGAAGAAGGAATCAACTTTTTCGAAAGAATATGCAAGTCAAGTGAAGGAGACAAGTTCATCATGAGTGCAGCAGTGCATTTATACAAATCTGCAGGAATGGAAAGCCAGGCTAAAGAAATATTGAGTTCCATGAAAAAGATGAGGATCCCTTTCCTCAGGAACCCCAACTGAAGGATAAACATATGCAACCATCAAAGGATCTGGAATACTTAAAGGAGTGTGTTATAGTGATGTTTCTTGTGAACATTTGGGTTCATGACGTGGCAGGACTGCGGAACTGGTACAAGAGAATATTCCCCATATTTGAGTTTAAACTTTACATCAAATAATGTATAGAATGATAAATGAATTTGACCTGCAGAATATATTTGATTCTTGCTGTAAATTGTAGATGAACTGCTATAATGATTATTATTTGTTCCTGTTGCTGTAATGTAATGGAAACTGAAAATCCCAGTGGCAGATCCTAGATTTACACATGTATATTCATTGAGAATATGTTACACGCACACTTGAACCCGTGAACCGCTTTTACAGACAACTAGTAGGATACCCGTGCATACGCACGTGTGCTGCCATATTCTTTTAATGAACGAACTTAGACATAATTTAAATAATCTGGACAGCACCTCGTGAAAAAAAAGAAGACAAGTTTAAAGTAGTTAAAAAATGAGTCTCAAATAAAAAATTAGATAAATATTAAAATCTAAAAATGTAAAAGTATCATTTAAAAATAATGTGTGCATTTATCCCGTGTTCTTTTATGTATTAGTGTCAGTGTTGTTATCCAGTATTTTTTTATATTTCAATAAAGTTATCACGTGTTTTTTAATATATTAGTGAAGTTATCTCATAGTTTCAATTGATTATTTTAGTTGATTAATAGATTATAGTAGACAACAATCGATAGATGGTAGATTACCAAATATTTCAGTGAAGTGTTTTTATATATCGATCATAGCTTATCCCGTGTTTTTTATATATCAATAAAAAGTTATCCGTGTTTTTATATATCAAGATAAATGATCTCGTGTTTTAAATATTAATCAGTAGTTGAAATAGTCATTAAGTTTTCCTTTTTCTTTTGATAGATTAATATCGTGTTTTTTTATATATGAGTGAAGTTATCCCGTATTTTTATATATTAGTGCAGTTATATCGTAGTTAGATTGATTATTTTAGTTTATTAGTAGATTTGATTTGAATTTCAAAATTTGAAAAAAAAGAGGGGAAAGATAAAAAAATGAAGTGAGAAGAAAGTGCTTTGGGAGAAGAAATTTGAAAAAAAATGTGATAGTAAATTACAATATTGTCCTTAGTTAGATGAGTTGTCAAATAAATAGGGAGGCTTGTTTGAGTAATTTAAATGTGGTTTGTTTGTATAAATAGATTAAGTGTGGTTGTTTGTATAAATAGATAATAGATATTAGGTTAGATAGTAAATAGGAGTAAATTGTGGATTATTTAATATTAATTTTATTATATTATATAGTGAATTAGAAAAATTGGGAAAAAAATATTTTTAAATAAAGTGTGTGGGGCCATTAATAATAAATGTGTAAGAAGTAAGAAATATTGGGAAACGTGAGATTGAAAGACAGTGTTGCGTGAGAAAGGAAAAGTAGAATTAAAAAATGATAAATAAAACAAAAGTGGTGATGTGTCAAAAAAAAGTAAAATGTCTAAAATTGTAATTTTGTAAGTTGTTTGTTTGTATAAAAGATAAGAGTAAATTGTGGATTATTTAATATTAATTTTATTATATTATATTATATTATATAGTGGATTAGAAAAATTGGGAAAAAAATATTTTTAAATAAAGGGTGTGGGGGCCCTTAATAATAAATGTGTAAGAAGTAAGAAATATTGGGAAACGTGAGATTGAAAGAGAGTGCTGCGTGAGAAAGGAAAAGTAGAATTAAAAAATGATAAATAAAACAAAAGTTTTGATGTGTCAAAAAAAAAGTAAGATGTCTAAAATTGTAATTTTGTAAGTTGTTTGTTTGTATAAATAGATAGATATTAGATTAGATTAGTATAGTTATCCCATGTTTTTTTTTATATATCAGTGCAGTTATCTCATAGTTTCAATAGATTATTTTAGTTGATTAGTAGATTATAGTAGATAGTAAAAGATAGATAGAATGTTATCAAATATATCAGTCATAGCTTATCAAGTGTTTATATATATATATATATATATATATATATATATATATATATATATATATATATATATATATATCAAATATAGTTATCTCGTGTTTTTTTTATATATCAAGATCTGAGTTATCTGTGTTTTAAATATTAATCAGTAGTTGAAATAGTCATTAAGTTTTCTTTTTTTTTGATATATTAATATCGTGTTTTTTATATATTAGTGAAGTTATCCCGTGTTTTTATATATTAGTGTAGTTATCTCGTAGTTTAGATTGATTATTTTAGTTTATTAGTAGATTTGATTTAATTTGAGTTTTGAAATTTGAAAAAAAAAAGAGAGGGGAAACTTAAAAAAAAATGGGAGTGAGAAGAAAGTGCATTAGGAGAAGAAATTTGAAAAAGAATGTGATAGTAAATTACAATGTTGCCCTTAGTTAGATGAGTAATTTAAGAATGGTTTGTTTGTATAAATAGATATTAGATTAGATTAGTAGATAGTGGGGAAAGAAAGTTGGTGAGTTTGATTTGAATTTTGAAAGAAAAAAAAGTAAGAGAAAGTAGGAAAAAAGTGGGAGTGAGAAGAAAATGCATTGAGAGAAGAAATTTGATAAAAGTATGATAGTAAATTACAGTGTTCCATAGTTAGATGAATTGTCAAGTGAATAGGGAGGCTCGTTTGAGTATTTTTTTTTTTTTGACAAAAGGTTTGTTTGAGTAATTTAAATTTGGTTTGTTTGTATAAATAGATAAATAAATATTAGGTTAGATAGTAAATAAGAGTAAATTGTAGATTATTTAATTTAATATTAATTTAATTATATTAGATTATATAGTGGATTAAAAAAATAGGGAAAATAAATATTTTTAAATAAAAGGTGTGGGGGCCACTAAGAATAGATGTATAAGAAGTAAGAAATATTGGGAAATGTGAGATTGAAAGAGAGTGAGTGAGAAAGGAAGAGAAAGTAGAATTAAAAAATTAAAAATAAAATAAAAGTGATGATGTGTCAAAAAAGTAAGATGTCTAAAATTGTAAATTTGTAAGTTGTTTGTTTGAATAAATAGATAGATAAATAGATAGATACTAGCTAGTAGGATACTCGTGCATACGCACGGATGCTGCCGTGTTCATGTTATAAATGAACTTAGACATAATTTAAATAAGCTGAACATTACCTCGTGAAAATAAATACAAATTTAAAGTAGATAAAAAAAAGTCTCAAATAAAAAATAGATCAATATTAAAATCTAAAATTGTAAAAGTGTCATTTAAAAACAATCTGTGTATTTATCCCGTGTTTTTATATATTAGTGTTGTTATTACGTGTTTTTATATATCAAACAGTAGCTATCCCGTGTTTTTTATATATATATCATTGAGCTTATCCCGCTTTTTTATGTATCGATGCAGATTATCCGTGTTTTTTTATATGTCGTCTGCGATTTATCTCATAGTTTCAATTGATTATTTTAGTTGATTAGTAAATTATTGTAAAAGATAGGTAGTAGATTATCAATAAGAAATATTTATCTATTGTTTTATCATATATCTGCGACAATTATTTGTCCTTTTTTTGGTATTAGTGACAAATATTTGTTGCGTGTATTTTCAATATTAATCAGTAGTTTAAATAGTGATTAAATCTTCTTTTTTTAGATATCAATCTCGTATTTTTATATATCAGTGCAATTATTCCGTGTTTTTTTATATATCAGTACAGTTCGTAGATTGATTACTTTGATTGATTAGTAGATCATAGTAGATTGTGGGAAAAGAATGTGGGTGGGTTTGGTTTAAATATTGAAATTTGAAAGAAAAAAAAAGTAGAAGAAAGTGGAAGTGAGAATATAGTGCATTGGGAAAAGAAATTTGAAAAAAGTGTAATAGTAAATTACAATGTTGTTCTTAGTTAGATGGTTGTGAAGTAAATATGGAGGCTTATTTGGGTAATTTAAGTGTGATTTGTTTGTATAAATAGATATAGATATATCAGTGAAGCTATTTCATGTTTTTATATATCATTGCAGTTATCCTGTATTTTTTATATATCAGTGCAGTTATCACGTATTTTTTATATATCAATGCAGTTATCTCATAATTTCAATAGATTATTTTAGTTGTTTGGTATAATAGATAGATATTAGATTAGATATTAGATAGGGAGACTTGTTTGGATAATTTAAGTATGGTTTGTTTGTATAAATAGATATATCAGTGCAACTATCTCGTGTTTTTATATATATCATTGCAGTTATCCCGTGTTTTTTCGTATACCAGTGCATTTATCTCGTGTTTTTTTATATATCAATGCAGCTATCTCATAGTTTCCATTTGATTAGTAGATTATAATAGATGGTGGGAAAAGAAAGTGGGTGAGTTTGGTTTAAATTTAGAAATTTGGAAAAAAAAATTAGGAGAAAGTAGAAAAAAAGTGAAAGAGAAAGTGAATTGGGAAAAGTGAAATTAAAGGTGGAGGAAAGAGAAAGTGAATTGGGAAAAGTGAAATTAAAGGTGGAGGAAAGAGAAAGTGTTGGGAAAAAGTGAGAAGTTTGACCCATAAAATGACAATTGTAACCTTCATCATTGTATTAGATAGTATATGTGTCAATTAAAGGTGAAGACTAATTTTAGAAGTTCAGTGAAGATGTATTTATATAAATAGATATTAGACTAAGAACATATCTCAAGTAATTCGTCATGGCCTTATGGGACATCATTGCCTTTGTGATCAATTACGAAAGAGGAGATAACAACACAAGTTTGATGAAAAGGGAGGAGAAAGACCGGAGAATGTTTAGCATAACTATGTGGCTTTGGATTACATCACTAAACCAAGTGTTTAGTGATGGTCACTAAATTAATGGTAGCCGTAGGATGATCAAATTTTTAAATAAATTGCATCTAATGGTTATAGTTTAATAGGGGTATTATAGTACTCTCATATATTTATTGTATTAATTAAATTAAATTAACAAATATTCGGATTCCTATTTTCAAGGGATAGTTTTAATTCACACTTAAATTGCTTTAATTATTGTTCCTATTATTTCTTCTTCTTCCTTTTTTCTCTCCTTCATTCGTTCATCCGCGTTGGTTCCTTTTTTTCTTCGTCATCTTCCTCTTGTGTTCGTTCTATCATAGCGTTCCTCATTCTTCATACTCCTGGTTCCATTGGTATATATATATATATATATATATATATATATATATATATATATATATATATATATATATATATATATATATATATATATATACTCAACAAAATTCTTATATTTATGGTATATTTATTTTTGTAAACAGAGAGTACCATAAGTGTATTATCGTTGATCATCATGCGTTCTTCTTTTTCCAAATTCTTACTTTTATGGTATAAATATTTTAAGTAAGAATTTTCGTTTCGCTTTCTTCCCAAAGATTCGCCATTATATGCATAATCGTGGTTAGTGGCTACTAACCATTGTTATGCACATGTGTGGTTAGTGACATCTAACCATCGACATCTAACCACATTTATGCATAACTGTGGTTAGTGTCCACTAACCATTGCTATGCACATGTGTGGTTAGTGACATCTAACAATTGGCAACTAACCATATTTATGCATATATGTGGTTAGTGCCCACTAACCATTGGCTATGCACATGTGTGGTTAGTGTCTAACCATTGACATCTAACCACATTTATGTATATCTGTGGTTAGTGGCCACTAACCGTTGCGATGCACATTTGTGGTTAGTGATATCTAACTATTGTGGTACAAATCAGTGGTTAATGAACGATTTTTTTTCGTGTGAAAAAAAAAACACCAAAATTTTTTTTTGATAAAAGATGAAACGAGAAGTGCTTAAGTAGGAACGAAAGAGAGATGAATTCGTTTCAGTGGTGAATTTGTTTCGAAAAATTGAATTTCATGATTAAAAATATTTTGCCAGTTTTTAATTTGAAAAAAAAAACTGAATTCCATGATTTTGATGATGGGTATTGGTTGATTCGTTCCTGATTCTTGGGTATTGATTCTGGGTTGATAATGGTGGTAATTTGGGTTTGTATTGGGTTTTTTTTTTCATTCTTGAAGCGTATGATTTTGTATTGGGTTTTTTTTTCATTCTTGAAGCGTATGATTTTGTAAGCTTCGGTTGTCAAAAGTGATGATGAAATTCAATTTTTTCGTTCCTGAAGCGTATGATTTTGTATTGGGTTTTTTTTTTCATTCTTGTAGCTAGTACTGGAGTGGTTACCACTGATCTCCTAATTTTTGGGTAGCAGCCGTTTCAATTTCAATACTTTCCATTTAATTTAGCTAATTTCTAGGAACCATATAATATACTAATAATATCATTTGTTATTTTTAGTAAGAAACTTACCATTGTGCCCTTTTAGTGATGGTCACTAAGCCTATAGCTTAGTGACATAAGCTATACTCAAAGACGTGAAATTGGACTATCTATGAATAAAACTAAAACGATAAAAGTAAAGAAAGCAAAAGATTGAAAAATATGTAGAATTTGATTGATGTGATGTGTTCTTTACGAATGTACAGAATATGTCACTTTGAGTCATTTCACACAAATCAAGAAAAATAATTAATTTTGTATGAGAAAGATAAATTGTACGTTAATTTACCAAAATATCTCACATTAAAACATTGAAAAGATAAGTTAGTAGAATAATAAATGGTATGACTGAAAAAGAAACATTAATGTTTCATTAGTATTCTAAAAAAATTATGTACTATGGAACAAATTTTTTTGACTAAAAAGTCATATAATATGGGACGAAATGAGTACTTGGGAAGAATCTCGATGGCCTCGACATTTGGGTTCCCACACTCTTTTATTACTTGTTGACCAAATATTACTCTTTAACTAAATATGTGAAATTAAAGCCACAATGATAATAAAATTAATTTTCTTTACAGCTTTAAAAGTTATTGTACCAGAAAGTTGTGGATCAAGTATATGAATCAAAGTCGAAATGACAATACGGCAGTACCTGTGATTCAGAATGTACAAACAAATTGAAACAACCATTCAAAACAATTATGATTAACTTATAACCCTACTCAACCTCAGTTTACCAAAAAAAAACCCTACTCAACCTCCATAGCAGAATTTTCTTTGTCTAAGAAACTCTTTAGTTCCTTTACTCTTTGCCTCGTCAACGCCACACAGTCCTGAAACCACAGTAATTGTCATAATTAACTTACAAATAAGTCAGAATACTAAACTTTCTTTTGTTGTCGTACACTGAATAAATTTCCACTATCTGCTTACTATGTCATATTGCGAGTCTTCAAATTGAAAACTAAACTAAACAGCTCAATGAATAAATATATTTACGAAAAGATTGGATCAGAAAATCCCAATGCACAAATTAAGCATTGTAAAATGACTTCAATGTAACCAGAAATCCACAATCACACCCAGGAAGCAAGCTTTGGTATGCTCTTGCTTTGGATATCAGTCGTGGCACTTGAAAATTTCAAGGAGCACCTGATATCTTGTATTCAATAGAAATTAAAGGACTAACAAATATTTAAAAGTATTTACATTATATTTCACAGAATTGCTAGTATGCTAAACCAGAATGCGAGCTAATTAATTTTTATGCTATAACTGTGGGACCATGATCCACTGCTGTTAAGTTTAACAGCAGGCATTGCATTTAGGCAAAACCCACATTTTTTTGGACAATTGTTTGAAAATAAAAACTCAAAAAAAGAGAAAGACGTCATTTTAACTAAATTCAGGGGCCTGCAGTTAAACTCAACTGCAGGTGATCCCATTCCATAACTGTGTCACTTATTTATTTATTTTGACAAAATATGGTTCACTTATTTAGTTCCATTGCGAAACTTACCTGGACAGCAGAAGTATAAGCAAGAACTGGTCCACCAGGCTTGTAAAGAGATATAAGTTGACCAGATGTATCCAAAACAATCGTCACATGGGTTTCCATTATGGATTCTTCTTCTGCAGTAGGATCTGCCAAGATGTAACTCTTGTGAAGTATGCATGTTAACGATAATGGAATACTTCTTAATGTAAGCTTCCTCTTCTCCTTATTGACTAGCTCCTTTGACTGCTTCTTTCCATCTTCATCAGACATCAGAACTATTCTACCATCATCATTCATGGCAACACCAGGAATTTGCACTGGCAACATAGAAATCAACATTAAGAAACAAACAAGCAATACGGTAATACCATAGAATGACATCAATGTTAAAACAGCAGTTCACATTAAGAACATTTACGGTAATACATAAATTCTCCGTGAAATAACAGTGCTTTAGAGGCAAAAGTAGTCTATCTTCTGAATGATTCACAATATGTCTGAATACAATAACACTGAAGACATGACTACATACAATGAGTTAAAGCAGCAACTGCAGAAAGTAAAGCAGCATCAAAAAGTGCCCCATCAGCATCCAAACAATAGACATCCTGCATGATAAAGAAGACAGAAAGTGCCATTCAATAGAATGATAACTACACAATCAACGCAAACAAAGATATGGTATCTCACACCAAGTTGGAGTACTGTGTATTTTTTCTATCGTTGAGAAGTGAAAATTGTTAAATGCAGTCCTTATAAAAGCTTACCAAGTAAGCCATCCATGCGGCTTTTCCACTAACCAAGGACAACTCTTTCAAATCAATCATCCCAGAACTGTAAAAAAATAAGATATTTCAATAATCAACTGGAAATAAAATTTGTCAGATCAAATGAGCAATCAGTTGAATAATTTTACAAGCCAGGAGGGGGGTCATTGGGGAAATGAATTGTCTGATCAACTAACCACCTTAAACAACAGACTTTCAGTTAAAAGTCCATGTACTCTAATGATAACGTATCAAAAAATGTGCCAAGAGGGCTAGCACAATCACTCAAGCTCATCCTCAGTTCCTCATTGTACTAGGCCCGTTAATAAGGCCCTTTAGGTTTAGTTCATCTTACTTGTCTATATAATAAGATTAGTGAGTGGAATAGCATATAATTGATAATATATTCGGTATATTTTTCTAACTTGATTTCATGAAACAAATTATGCACATACATTTCCAACTTTTACTTAATGTCTAAGAACTAAACCTAGAAAAAGTCCCCTTTTCTCTTTTGTTTTGGAGTTGTGGTACAAAAAGGTGCCCAGGGTAACTCTGCTAGGATTAACTTTTTGCATCATCCAACACAATCGAACTTAACAAAGCAACACAAACGATCAAAACTTGCCTTGAAATGGTGTCAGACAACTGCTTTGACACAACAGGTGCTGCTTCAGCCGGGCGGCCAGGCCTAACGATCGGAGAACAAATTGGAGGCATGTGGAAATCAATAGCTGAAAAAATAGAGATTAACATGTCAAAATTTCATCCTAAACGTGGCCAAGCCAAAATAATCAACACAAAAGTGGGAAAGATGACCTATGCAGCCCTCGTCCGGTGACTCCAACGAAGGAGTCATAACTTCCATTTTAATAGCAGTCAACATAGTCTAAGCAAAAAGGCACAATGAAGTTGTTAAATTCATTCACTCAAAACAATAAAGTCTTTTACCCAAATGCAAAGACACAGAATAAATAAATAACTAACAGTGGATCCAATCTTCACTAGAGCTGAGCCATTAGCAGATGCAACAGCACCTAATAGAAAAGAGAATTAACCACACATCAGCTATGTTCATAACATACTACAATTTACATAGTAAAGGTTGCAAATAAGTTAGTTAAAATAAAGAAGAAAGGAAAAAAAGTAACTAACCAAGAAATATACTAGTTTCTCTAGCTTTACCAAGTGGTCTACCATCAGGGCGAATAGATTCAGCGAGATGACGCTCAAAATACCGGAGGGGGAAAAGGCGTCTAAACGCATCAACCTCCATTTCCGATGACAAGTCCTCCGGTGCATTTGAAAACTCCATTTTCCTTGTGTCAACAAAATAACAAATGGAGAAAACAGTAACACGAATTGAAAATGGTAGCATTATTAGTGATCAGTCAAGTCTATAGAAATTAAAATACACGAAGCAATTAACAACAATAGATTCATAACACACAAATTCATTTAATCCTATCCTAAAACGAAAATAGCGAGAACAGCGAGATACGGCAGAAACGAAAATAGCGAGACATTGAAACCAAACATGGAACTAACCTCAAGAAGAAGAAGAAGAGGTAGGAGCCGCGTGGTGGTCGGAGGAGAAGAGGAAACCGGTTCGCAGAGGCGGCGGGGTTTGATGTGCAGTGAGCGACGGAGAGTGGAGTGATGTGTCTAAAGTCGTAGAGTCACATGGTCAAATTAAAAAATTTATACTGTGTTTTTTTCGAATCATTTTTATGGGTTTGAGTGAGATTTTTTTTTTGGTAAATTGAGTGAGATTTTTAAAGCAGCAAAAATATTTGGACACACGATTGCTATAATACACTTATTTTTTAACTTTATTTATTTTAGTAAATGAAATTTTAGGGTGAAGAATGATGCCCCCGGTCACTGGAGAAAATTACATTCACCTCATCCCAAAAAGGTTATGAGGTGTGTGATGAGTATGAGGGAAGTTGAGAAAAATATGAGCCACCTAAAAACAGAGCCGACGAAAAAGCACCAAAACACCTAAGTTAGGCCTTAACATACGTTTAGGCCAACCCTACCAAAAAGACTAATGAAATTTAAATCTTCGGCTTCTCATATACAAATCCTAACATACTCCATTATGCTAAATTTTTTACTTTACTTATCGCTATAAGTTAACTTATCATCTATCCACTACTTTTTACGAAACAAAGTCATAGTCTACTTGAAATGATACCATTCTGAGATGTTGTGTGGTTAATAATATGAGTATATTGATAAATTCTGTTAGTTATATAATTAATTAATAGGTTATTAATTTTTTTTATAGAAATTATTTCTTTTTTACTATCCATAAAAAAGAATATGGTTAGTAATATGTTTATTCTAACAGAGAATAAATAACTCGAAAACAAAAAGTGGTATAGACAAAGGCACCAAGAGGGTCAGCCTCTTAGCACAGTTCCTGCTTTTGCTCATGTGAGGCAAACACTCTTGCATTTTATCTAAGAATCTCTGGATATGTGCATTTCATCAGCTGCAACCATCAGCACTGTGGACACAACACAGAGTATAGAAATGCTGAAAGATTTGAAGGGGAAGCTAGGAGACGGTGTACCACACAGGACACAGCTACATAGATAGTTATTGACCAATTGATTTAGAGATAATCACTCACCACTTGTAGGATATTCACTGTGTTCAGATCCGAATCTTCCTCCTATTCAGTTTAAGAGAGCTTAAATCAACTTTGTTTTTTTTCCTATAGATAGAGTGACCACTAAAAGCTCAAACACAATTGCAAGATCCTAACTCAAATCAGATAGTCAACCTAATAATTTTGACATTTATCAATTAAACTAACATGATTAGAAATGTGGAGCTATATTTGGTCCAAAAAAATGAAATGCGGAGCTATAATGTAATAATGTCATTAGCATAATAGATTTTGTGATTTGTCACACCGGACAGCATCCATGCATTATATTATTCAATTATTATAACTTAAGTTGAATTTATTCCCCATGGTTCAAATTTGGAATTTGGAATGAATGGCAACAATAGCAAATAAACTAGACAGAGTGAATTAGCATGTGGGGTTTGATATAATGTGAAGTGAAATGCTTAGAAGATCGTAAGTAGATTCAAAATCATCTTGATATTGGGGGCTTTGCCCCCGTTTTCTACAAAAAAGAAACCATCTCGATATTGTTAATTTTGAATTCCACCAGAATATTTTGCACAACTAGCTGCAACTCTTCTTGAACAGCAGAGGCAATCGGGAAGCTCATTGAGCGCATCTGCATTGGGTGATCCTAGGCAGAACAAATTTAAGGTTGCTTAGAATTTATCAATGTAGTGGATTTTAAGCAATTTAATTTCTAGTAGAATACTATAGTTCTTGGTTTTTCACAATCAGTTCTCGCTCCATATTTAGTTTGTTTGGGAATGTGATTCAGGTTATCAATGGGAGACATAAACTACCAAAACTTCCTTCATCCTTCATTTCTTATTAACCATCAGTGTACATTGTGACAATGGAGAAGACCTTAATCATTTCTCATATCACACAAACACAAAGGACATTTATAGGACCAGACCAAGACTAAAGGAAGACAACTCAACAATTGCACATCATACTTGAATGCAGATATGGACAGAGACATAACATAGCTTCTAATCTAATTTAAGCTTTGCTGTCCACAGCCATTGGCACAGGTTCCTGCTTCGCTCCTTCATTTCTTGCTTGTTCTAGTTTATTCATTTTCGCAAATATATTTCCGTAAAATTGCTTATCCTTCTTGTTGTACTCTTTCACTTTCTCCTTCAAAATTTTGTACTCAATCTTCACATCCCTGCAAGTATCCATCCAACAAAGATTAATACAAACACAAACTTCTGAATTTCTTCATTCATCAATGTCCATTCAGAACTGAGCATACCTGTTATCTGGCTCAATTTCAAGGGCTTTCTTGATATCCATTTCAGCCAAATCCAAGTCAACAAGATGAATATACGCCTGCGCCCTTCGGTATAGTGCTTTTACATTCCTACTATCAAGCTCCAACACCTGTAGAGTAGAACAAAACTCCCAAAAGGTCAATTCAATTGATTTCACTCCATTTCCATTTGAATTAAAATACAAAAATAAGCAGAATAACAAATTTCATAAACCAACCTACCTTTGTGCACAGCTTCTCTGCCTGTTTGTAGTCCTTGAGTTTCAACTTACAGGCTGCATCATTGAGATTGCATGTGATTTTCAATGCTTTGGCCTGCTGTTTCTCCTCATCACCAAAGGAAGTATCATACTCAATATACTTGATGGCCTAGCACCCAGAAAAAAGAGATAATTTATTGTTGGATCATTCTTGTCACAACATTACTATCATGAGCGACCAGGTAATTTGGGATCTTCTAGTGTACCTTTTCATATCTCTTTGATGCTCTTTCATGTTTACCAGCTTTGAACAATGCATTCCCTTCTTCTTTTTTCTTCCCAGCTGCCTCAATCTTCTCTTGAGTATTCAGATCCCATGATTCCTTTTCCTGCATCCCAACCTTTTAGTAATCAAGTATATTTTTCAAATCTATCAAAATTTAAGAAAATTAAGACATAATTCTCTCACCTTCACAAAGGCAACAAGCTCAACTTCATAATACACAGTGGAATTGGGAGGAACAGCAGCCAATTCCTGAGCGGACCCAGATGGACCAAAAGCATACTCAGGTTGTATGATCACCAATGCAATTTCCCCTTTCTTCATGTTCTTCACAGCTCTATCAAGTCCATCAATTACTTGCTCTACACGGCACATTCAAGATACAAGTTAGCATTATTTTGAATAGTTAAAAGAGGGTGGATAATTAATGTACTAGCCTATTTAAGACCCAAGTAGTTAAAGCCATAGTTTAAGGTACCTTCATCAATTTTGAACTCAAAAGGCTGATCATCATCGTGACCCTTCTTAATGAAGACAGACCCATCTTGTAGCTTGCCAACGAGTTTCACTGAAAACAACAGAATCAATGCATTTACTCAACACTCCAATCCAATATGTGCTCTAAAAAAACAAGGCTATAAAGAGCTTTTATCATCAAAACTGTACCTTGAACCACAGCTCCATCATTTGGTCGTTCATATCCCTCTCCTTCCTTCAATGTCTTCTTAAGAACCTTTTTATCTTTTGTGATGTCAGATACGGTCTTCCATGAGACTAACTCAAGATTAATTTGGAGGGAAGCATTTGGAGGTACTGCTCCTTCAACTCCTGATGCTGGCCTTCCACTTTCACCAAAGGCATCTGCAATACATAAAAATGTCAACAAACTTACACAAACAAAACATGTACTCACAATTTTGACAGGAACAAAAGCATGACTCACATTGTGGCTTAACATTCAAGAGAACCTTCTCTCCCTTCTTCATTGTTTTCACAGCCTTGGCCAAAGCAGGACAGAAATAACCATCTTCCACAGTGAACTCCACCCCATCATCAGATTTTGAAATAACTGTCCCATCTTCAAGACGAGCTTCATACTTAACAAATACTTCATCAAGGTCCTTAGGATTATCCCATTTCTCGCCTTCAGTAATTACATTCTTCAATATTCCTCCATCCTTGGTAATGTCCTTGACACTTGTCCAAGACAGCAACTCCACATCAAACTGAAGAGTTGCATTTGGTGGAATAGTTGGTGGAGATCCAGACTCTCCATAAGCCAATTCTGGGGGTATAGTGAATATTGCATTTTCACCCTTCTTCATTGTTTTGATACCCTCATCCCATCCCTTAATCACTTGCCCTGTACATTAACAAACATTAGCAAGCACAAAAATAACATTTTAGATATTAATCGTGATATAAGAGTTTTAAAAAAATGAAAGTGATTGAAATGTCGGTAACACTATACATCTTCAATCTAAAGTGTTGATATCTAACACTATACGTTTGTAATTATACAGTACAATATTACCTATTCATAATCTAAAGTGTTTGAAATTACACCAAAAAAGAAATTATACAAGATTTTTACATCTAAACTGAACCAAATAGGATAATAAATAACAACTACTTTACATTTCCGTTCCTCACCAAAACAAAAAATAAAAATAAAAATATTAATAATAAAATTCGAAAAAGAAAGAGAGAATAATTGACGTTACCTTGGCCAAGCTTGAAGGTGAAAGGGTTACCCTGTCACGGCTAGAATCAAATTTGGTTCCATCCAGCAAGGTTCCAGTATAATGCACTGAAATAAATAACAAAACAGAAACGCGATTACAATTATGAATTCGAAATTCAATTGGTTAATTAACAGAAATTAGAATTGATTAATGTAATTAAGTACCTTCAACTTGATCACCAGTATTAGGGGTTTCCCATCCATCACCTTCTTTGACGAGCTTCTTCTTCAACCCGTTCTTTCCGATCTCCTTCTCCTCACCAACCTTGAAGCTCGGACTCATAACCTCATCTTCCTCGGGAATTTCCATTTCCCCCTCATTTGGAAACTCGAAATCCTCTTCCATCGCCATTCAACAATGTGTGTGTGCGAACCAAACAATGCTTATAGATCTTCTTCTAGTTTATAATGCAGTTGCTGAGAAATGCGATGCGTGGGTGGAGTGGAGTGGATATATAAAAGGGAAGAGAGTGTGTCTAGAGAGTTCTGTAATCCAAAGCTCTCAAGATGGTTCCAGAATTACCCTCCTTTTTTTCCATATAATAAAAAGTAATATGTTTATATTTATTTCTGAAAATAAAATTAATTAAAAAAATAAATAAGAAACAGATTCGGAATTCGGTGGCATTTACGGTTTGTTCGTTATTTGTCAGCGGGAGAATGTAACTGAAAGTTGAACGCTTCCTTTATCTTTATCACCACTAAATAAATAAAATTATTTATTTTTTATTTTGTAAATAAAAAAGTAAAATTAATTAAATTTTAAAAATGCTTTTAGTCATATGAAATGTCAAGAAAATCCAGGTTTAGTCATCGCAATTCCAAAATTTTTAAAATAGTCCCCGCAATTAGTAAACGTTATTACTTTAGTCCCTCTTTATTACTCTTGCAGTACGGTCGGTGTAGAAATGCTGTCTTACTCCGGTGCCAGAGCCACAACCAGAGCCACCTCAGGATCCATATCATCAGAAGCCCGTTGTCCCAGAGACTTTAGAAGAGAGGGGTGTAGAAGCGGTGCGTTGGCGGGATGCCCAGATGTCGCCTGCTCACCTACTTCACGTCGTTATTTTGGTCATTTTTAGACATTTTGGACCCATAGTTGTATTTGTACTCGTATTTTATGTTGGGCATTTTATATATTTTGACGTATTGTTGTTTAAATCGTAAATCGTTCGTATCGTATTTTAAAAATAAAACGTGTTTAAATCTTAATTTAATATACAAACTTTTAAAAAAAAAATTAAAAATTTCGGAATTACCTCTAAAAAAGGTAATTCCGGTTCAAAAAAAAAAGGTATTTCGGATTTACCCTGTAAATCCGAAATGGAATTGCTATGAGGAACGATGAGTGGTCGCCATTGAGGATGATACTTTGGTCTGTTTAAACGATTTTCAGTTTAAAGTTTCAAGCTTTGCTTTAATTTTTGGCGATTGCTTTTCTCACGCCCTCTCCTACTCAAAACACACCTCATAAGGGTGTGAAATGACCAAAAGACTAGCCAAAACCTCTTTTTTTTCACGAAATTTCACCTGTTCGAACACGGGCCTTCGAACAGGTTCGAACGACATCGTTCGAGTGTGTTAAATCTTGACTTCACACCCTCTTGTGTACAATTTCACCTGTTCGAATGGAGTCACTCGAACCAGTTCGAACAATATCATCCGAACATGTTCGGACTAAGTCATCCGAACAACCAAAAGTTGGTTGCTTCTGTCATGCTTTCCTAATGCAAAGTAATGATGACTGCATTGTTTATAGTAATTTATAGCAAAAAACAAGGGTGTTGGAATTTGAATGTGATTTGCTGCGATTTGCTTGTAGTGTGAATGGGAACATATGAGGTAAGAATTCGGTTGAAAATGTTGTCATTTATATTGATGTGAGTTGATTGGAATTGGTTGGGAGTTTCAAATCCAGTAGGCATGGAGAAACGGTAACAACGAAATTGAAGAGAACATTTGGGAAAAAGAGGTAACAGGATTTGTGGATAAGGAGTCAAGGATTGGGTGTTACAAATTTACAAGGCGATTGCTTTTTTATTTGTTTGTATTTTTGTAACAATTCGGATGAAACAATTCGAACCCGTTCGGATGACATTGTCCGAACGGGTTAAAAACACTGCGTAGATGAGGTTTCCACGTGAGGGTAATTTTGAAATATTTTAGGTTTAGGGGTGTGCGCTGAGTAGGGAGGGGTGTGGGAAAAGTAATGGCCTAATTTTTTGAGATTCTTTGCCTTGTTGCGGCTTGCCTGTCATGCTAGGGAAGGAGACTTAGGTTAAAGGAGAAGGGGTTTGGGCCAAAAGATATATGGATTGGGCTTTATAATAATAATAGGGGTAGTTTTTTCTGAACCCCCACCACTAACCATTATACCCCCCACCAAATTTTGTATTCCAAATTTATCCCTTCCCTAAATCCAAAACGGATTTACCTTAAAAGGGACATAAATCCGTTTCGAAAAAAAATGGCCAACGGACTTAACATACTTCCGAGCGAAAGGTAAAAACGGTCATCGGATTTATCTCTTAAAATGAGGAATGGTTAATTAATTAACATATATATATATATATATATATATATATATAAGACGACGAGGCAACAATAGCCCTTGGTGGGATGAATCCAAAAATATAGAGTGGGGGTATATTGGTAAACAGTGGGGTACAAAATGAGGGGTAGATTGTGATAATTAAAAAAAAGTCTTGGACAAAAAAAAATTGTCAGGGATATGTCGGTCCAAAAATATAGAGTGGGGGTATATTGGTAAAAAGTGAGGTACAAAATGAGGGGTATATTGGTAAATGGTGGGGTACAAAATATAGAGTGGGGGTATGTCGGTCCAAAAATATAAAGTGGGGGCATATTGGTAAACAGTGGGGTACAAATGAGGGGTATATTGGTAAATGGTGGGAATAAAATTTTCACACGAAAAGTGGATAAAAAAAGTGTTGGACAAAAAAAAAATTGTCAGGGGTATGTCGGTCCAAAAATATAGAGTGGGGGTATATTGGAGTGGGGTACAAAATGAGGGGTATATTGGTAAATTGTGGGAATAAAATTTTCCCACCAAAAGTGGATAAAATAAAAGAGTGTTGGACAAAAAAAAAATTGTCAGGGGTATGTCGGTCTAAAAATATAGAGTGGGGGTATAATGGTAAACAGTGAGGTACAAAATGAGGGATATATTGGTAAATGGTGGGGTACAAAATATAGAGTGGGGGTATGTCGGTCCAAAAATATAAAGTGGGGGTATATTGGTAAACAGTGGGGTACAAAATGAGGGGTATTTAATGAATGGTAAATTGGCAAGAAAACTTTTGCCACATAAATTGGATAAAAAGTTGATTGTGTCTTAATATATAGAGGATGTAGTTTCAAAATTTGTGTGATTTCGCAACTGCTATATTTGGAATGTGTGTGTGTGTGTTGATGTTAATGGAATCTTATCGTTGTATCAAGCTTCATTTCATCCATTTGAAGGTGAAACGATATTAGATGAGGCCCAACAATTCACCTGTAGATTTCTCAAAGATTATTTAAATCCAGAATAGAGGCAATTACCACACATCTCTTCTAATGAGTCATGCTTTGAAACTTCCATTACATTGGAGGATTCCTATATGGGAGGCTCAATTGTACACTAATGTATATGAAACAAATCAAAACATGAGTCATGTTTTACACCAGTTTGCTAACTTGGATTTCAACGTTATTCAAAGCATCTACCTATTTGGAATCATGCATGAATAGTATTCATGCACACATTTAGCATATTATTAACTCCACTTCAAGATAAAAGACCAGTTGCTCAAACAAAAAAATGGAAGTTATCTCTAAAGAGTTAAGACAAGACTATGATAGAGGTTCACAGCATAAGATGACATTTACCTGTGGGGAGTCCGAGTGAGTAGCACGGGAAGAATTCTTGAAATTTATCCAATGAAGCGGACCACCACCAAGAGACTTGGACATCACATCTCTACCCAAAATCTTAAGGTATTAGTATATGGGTCCCCTCTCTTATATGTCATTCATATAGCTCATTCCTAGCCGATGTGAAACTTAGCTACTCACACTTGAATTTTTCAACATTACTCAATAAGTAACTGAAGATGATCAACAAACATATACAACTAACTCCTAAGAGGCTAAGAAGACAAACTAAACAATAAAAAAGAGTAAATAGCATGCAAATAACCAAGAATCATTAGAATCCATAAAGCTGTCTCTTCTTGAATCTTCTACCTTCGCTGAGGATCCATTGTTGAGCAACAAACCAATTGTATCCAAAATGGTCTGCTCTTCAATTTTCTCTTTTCTCTCTTGATTTCTGCAGGATATCTTGCTGGGGAGTTCCATTCATTTGCAGCATCTTCTTTCAGTTTCATCACTTGAGCTGAAGGAGACTTGGGACCGAGAATCGAGTTAACAGTTGTCAATCCAGAACCGTTACTTAATTGAAATTTATCACCACTCTTCTGATTCACTGAATTTTCTTCCATTTTTGGAGATTTGGGCTTGCTGCTATTAATAGCCTCACCCAAGAGACTCTTCAGAGGTGTGTGCTCCTTACTGTTGCTCCAGTTTGTTACCTTGGCTATTATTTCTTCATCACTCTTTCTCCCTTGAGACTCATTAATAACTTGATTTACTGTGGGGAACCAACCTTTAGGACTATTCACATGGCTTGATTCAACCAATGTTGTGAAAGATGGTGGTTCAAACATTTCTGATTTCCCAGCCTGTCTATCAGATGCGGTTCGTGGGGCGATCACGCGTTTGATTGGCCTACTTGTTTTGATGCTAGCGAACCAGTTGATGGTAAAATATCAGCATCGGTAACAGCTGGTGCATCGGATTGCATCGAGAGAACTGTTTAAAGGATCATGACAAAATTCATTAATGCAAATAGTTCAACAGATAATGTTTCTATAGGGTACAAATATTTTCCGGTGCAAACAACAAAGAAAGATAGATAGATACCTGAAACAGATCCCCAGTTGCCTTCCAAACTATCACACCGGCTACCATAGTCAACTGAAGCATCAACTCCCGATGAACCACGTTTAACCGAGTTTTTACCATTTTGCACAGGCGCAGTAGTAATTCCAGACAGTTCCACATCAGGCTCTCCGCATGTATTATCTTTAACAGAAGAATCAGAAAAGGTCTTCTGCATTTGGCTGGAAAGATCTTCCGCAGCATTCACCAATGTATCGTGTGCTTCACGTGAATCAGAACAAGTACCAATTGATGTGTTATGTTCTTCAAATAGTTTGACACTATTGATTTCATCTTCTTGTATGTTTGATACTGGATCTTTTTTTGTGCATTCTGTTCCATTGGACTCTCTTGCAGATCCTCCAATCACAACATCCGAAATAACCGCACTTTCAAATTGACTGATAGTAGATTTAGGCATTGAAGCATCCATCTCAGTAAGAATTTGTTTACATTTTTCACTTTTCGTTTCATCATCATCATCATTATTCTTAAACAAGTCACTTGACTGCTTGACTTCTGATTGCAAGCAGTAACCGGGTTGAATATCTTTCAAAATAATTTCAATATCATTTTCCACATTAGCTCCTACATCCTTTCCATCTACAGATACATCACCTATTTCATTTGTGTTTTCCACGTGATGATTTGTATTGTCGATGTTGATCGTTTCACCGGTGGAAAACCCAAAGGATGCATCCCTCTGACTCTCATTTGATGTGACCATGAAACTACCTTCGAATTGTGAATTTTTATGAACATCATCAAGTCCTTGCTCTTCAGAGAAATTACTCTCATTCACCTCAGTTTTCATAGATTCCCCAATTTCATGTGATCTTTGATAAGTTTCACTACAATCTTCATCATTTTTGTCTTCAGTTTCCATCTTTATGCCATCCATAACATGCATGTCTGAAGAGAGGACATCACTTGTGTTCAAATGAAAATGACTTTCCCCCGTAACATCTTCCGCGTGTTTCAGTGATTCACTCTGAGGATAAGCTACATCGTGTCTATCATCATGCATAGGAAGTGCATCAATATGAACATTCCCTTCTTGCTTTTCCTGTAAAACCTCGACATCACTACTAGTAAATGGTATCACATGTGCAGATTCTACCTGGGACTCGTTTGTGATTATAGACGAGTTCAACTCTAGAGAAAGTTCATCTTGGGGGAGCAAAGAAAGTGATTCAGGTCCCTTCTTTTCCTTCGGAGTAATAGCTCCATCGCCCACTTCATGATCCAAGGAAACCGCATCACTAACTGCTATTTTAGACACTCCTTCACATGTTTCGCTTAAAATGTTATCTGATGAGTCCATAAATTCAACCATATCTTTTTCTGACTTTACCTCATCCTTTCCTTTTAAATTAGATTCTTTTTCAACACATATCAAACTGCAATTTGTCACATTTTCGCCAGCATAGATATTTTTTTCTGGCGATTCATCTTGCGTGGCTTCAGCTTTGCTAGGACTTGAGTTACTTGACAAACCAGAAAAATCATCACCATACACAATACTCAACTCTCCAGTCTTCAAATCTGCAACAGAACTTCTAAATGAATCCACGGTAGAGCCTGACAATTGACCCTGCAATCCAATTATACTTCCCACTTCAACACTTTCACTTTGCAAAACTTTAGGATTATTAGTTTGACAGTAGCTGCTTGACTTGACAGTTAAGGGACTCGCATCTGCAGCTGAGAAATGAGTAATCAGACATGATAGAACCACACAGATAAGAAGCAAGTCTTGGAGTGAGAGAGATACAACATTATAAAACATGCCTTTTCAATATAGGTGGATTTCATTTTTGGAAAATAAATGCATACTCACGCATGCATCCATACACTACTGTTATTCTGGCTGGATATTAGCATCAATAATTACTAAAGATATATATATATATATATATATATATATATATCAGCTTTAAATTTTCAACAAGGCGACAAATTAATTCAAAAGCTTTAAATAACTTTAAAAAAGGAAAGCTTTAATTGACAAAAAGAAGGCAAGCCAATTGTGCACTTTCAGTAGCATCCATCCATGTCAAAATTGGCAAATCATCTTGTATGAATCACATGAATAGATCTAGATTCAGATTTGATTAAGTTGAGAATCCAATTAAGGTGCAGAGATAAATTAATCAATAAAATGCTTTACAAAACCTATATTCTCACCATTAAAATCACTACCTAAAAGTCTTTGTTCTTTTGTGTTGACTCTTTCCACATCAGTACCTAAGTCCAAACCAGCTTCTTGCAAACAACCCTTAACTCCTTGATTTTGTCCATTATCAGGAAAGTCAGCAACTGCATCTGAAAACACATCATCTTCTGATCTAATTAATTTTTCAACAATTCCATCATTACCCTTCTCATTGTTAGAAGAACCTGACACAACCAAACCTAGAAAAAAATGTTACCAAATTAACCTGCTATATTTAACAATGCAGTACTAATTTCAAAAGAAAATAACGTGACTAAGTGAATATGAGTTAATAAATATCCATAAGAAGAAAATTCACCAGAAACACGTTCATCATCTGAACCGTTGAAATGGGTTTGTTCCTCAGAGATGGCTAATTTGTAACCTTGAATGGTTCCACAGATCTTCTTGTGTGCACGTCTTTGTTTAGCACTTGGATGTGGATTTGGAAAGGACCATCCACATTTGTGACACACATGAACTCCATGATTCTCGTGTCCTTCAACATTAAACCATAAATAAATAAATAAAAACAAATAAAAAACCTAGAAAGACAAAGACTTTTCATAAGAAAAAACACCAAAGAACCAAATCCAAGAAAGATATAAAATATAAGAAAAAGTGGAGAGGGCCTTTAAAGAGAAAATGCAAAAGAATAAAGAAAAGGTAGATAATAATAATAAGTAAAAGCACCTGGGGATGGAGTGTGAGTTCTTCTTTGATCTTTGTTATTATCCATTTGCAAAGCTTGACTAAAAGTCAAAGAAAGAAAGAAAAGAAGAAGAATGGAGAGAAGCTAGAAAAACCAAAGCATTGATGAAACGGAAAGAGCAGAATAAGAACTTAAGAAGAAGAGTGTATGTGTGAGAGTGATGCTACTAAGACGGTAGAAAAACATAATAGGGCCCGCACCCATGTGAGTGAAGTACAACGTGAGATACTTTTCGTGGAACACGTTATTTTTTTGTTCTTCCTATATCATCCGTGTGTTTCTTTCTTCAGCTTGTATATTGAGAGGGTATTTGAGTCTTTTCGTCATTTTTTAGGGTATAACTGTCATTAGATTTGGATGCGGTGCGCGTGTTATATGCACGTGATGACCTCCACCGCTATGGATTATAGAATGCTCACAGGGCTGTGACCTTTAGTAGAAGGACAGCCCAATTAGGTTGATGGTTGAAGTTGAAGTAAAGTAGTAGTAAATAATCTGCATTATGTTTGTATTATTGTATTTGTCGTCATTATATAATGTATGTACTATGTAATTAAAAGCCTCCAAAGCCATAATACTGTGAGAAAGACAGAAATTGTGTTCCCTGCGTAGGTTGCAAACATTTCTATTAATTGGTTTTTTTGTAGTATTATAGTATCAGAGAAACAATAACTATCTCATTCTAAAATTTAGACAAAATACATCAATTTTTATTAACAAATTTTTGTTTATATTCTGTAACGGAGTAGTATGTTTTTTTAAATGTAATATTAGTTAAATTGAAAGAGATCCTCATCATCGATGGCGGATCTTGTGAAAAAAAATTGGAGGCCAAAAAAAGCGAATAAATATATAAACCAAAATTAGTTGTGTTTCATAATAGTTTGTTTGATTTAGTGGTCAAAGTTATCTTTGTCAATTTTAGTGCATGTTTGGTTGCACGTCCATCTTGCCGCCACCGCACGTCCACACAGAAGCTCCATTTTGTTCCTTCCGGATTACCGCGAAAAATCACGGCCAAACCAACCCCTTACCGTGGTTTTGATGCTTCCACCGTGCATCCAAACATACGCTTAATGTTCTGAGTTCAAATATTGCTTAATGCAATTTTTTATACTAATTTTTGAGAAAAATATACAAATAACTGCTAAAAAGAGGTGTGGTCATCACAAGAATTGAACCAGGGACCTAAAATACACCAATAATGCTCTTATCCGCTTGGCTACTAATACTTTTGTTGCTTAGTGTTCATTTTAGTTCTATATATTCTAACTTTGAGTATAAAATACATCAGTGTATATATTAACTTAATGGGGCGCAGGGGATATCTGTGGCTCCCAACTCCTATAAAGATCCGCATTTGTGCTCTGTCATCTTATCAAAAATTATTGAATGAGGGATTGTAATTTTTGTACTACTATGTATTTATTCATTGTGTTGTATTAGAAATATATATAGTTAGTTTGTTAGGTAATTCGGTTAGAATTAGTTTTACAATTCTTAGTTTGTTATATATTAGTTAAGTGAGATTGTATCATATATAAAGCACTAAACTCTCATCAGAATCAACACCTTTTGATCAATTTCACTTTGATAAATATTAGAGTTTCTTAACCTTTTTATCTCCTATCTTACATGGATACCATATTCTTCCGTATGTTGGCCCCTTCTACTGCAACATGCAATTGGAGTTGAGTTGGGGAGCATTAATCAATCCTTTTCTACGCTGGGGTTTGGTTTCCTCTATTTCTCTCTGCTGTTGACCAATGACCAAATGACTTGTCTTTTTATCAATTGTACACTTTGGACTGATACGCAGTTCACGACTCATTGTCAACATGATCTTGACCGTAAAGATTTATTTTATACTAGTCTTGTTATCAATATTTATATACTGGCCCTATATTAGAACATGATAATTTATTGTTATTTTTTCTCTTTAAGTAGGCAATATTGGGTACGTGTACCAAAAGTTTTGTAAACATAAAGAGATTCCAAGTAAGGAATGAGCGGTGACTATCACAATAATTTGGTGAGTTAAGTGGTGGTTGTCTTGTTTGTTGGTTGAGGATCTCGTGGATAGAATCATGTCTAACTCACTGGGCTCATCTACTAAGATTTTTTAGTTATGGTGGTTAGTGTTGGGAACGTACCTTAGAAGACAATAAAGAGGTATTATAGTTATCACATTGCAACTAATGTTGGTACTCTAATTAATTTCGTCAAAATATGAAATGATTATGGGGAATATGTCTTATTCATGACTTGTCCTTTTCTACGGTGAAATCGCATGTGTTTGGGAATCTGTGGATGTGGAATTTTGTTTGGATTGGGCCGTCCATGATAGATTTTAGAGTTTTAGTATTCACACCTGCTTTTCTAGGCACATACACCCCCCTATCAAGTGCAATTTTCCCCAAAAATGTCTTTGTTTGGAACTGGAACTATAGTTATGATTTATGAAAGTGTTAACCATGTTATTTTCAACCACCACTCTACTTCTTCACTTGCAATCCTCAATGAATTTTTCACGTGCTCTGCTTACTTGCTTTTAAATTAAAGCAACTCCCTTGCATCAGTAATAACATCATCGACTACAAAATCCTCAGCAACTAAAGTCTAAGCTACTAGTCTCTTAGTCTCAGCTGAGTCATTCTTTGACCGAGACCTTTTAGCTTCAGCAAGCAGAATCATCCTCTTAGCAGTCTTAGTACTCAGCAAAAATACCCTTTTACAACAAATGAATTTTATAAGAACATGAAGGTTTAAATTTATCACCTTTATTTATCAGAATGTTATCTTTGAAACTATTATCCACAAAGTGAGTCGCATTACAAACCAAAACAAATAGAGGAATTTAGATAATTAAACAAAAAAAGGTGAAATTGAGTTCCAATTCAACAAATAAAATTGATTGAAAAATTGTTACTACCTTGGTGGATTCATTAGAAAAACCATAGCCATAGAAAAACCAAAACAAGCAAAGAATCAAAATAGAGAATCCACTTCAACCGCATAACACACCAACCAGATAAAATTTAAATAAATATACAAGACAATGCTATAACAAATTATAAGATAATAAGTTATTCTGTAAAAACAAATATTGCACCTTGCGTTCTCAAATTCAACGGTCATTTTCTCACCTTTATCAGAAAGTAGGGTGAAACATAACCACGGTCCAAACCGCATGCCCTCAATAACATATAAAAGTTCTCAAAGACTATTCCCTCCTCAAGAGTCACGACACCCTTTCTACCAACCTTACTCAATGCCTCACTATCATACTTTGACTCATAGTTGTTCCTCTGCCTTGACCGATCACGCCACATCTGCCAATTCACTATCTTCAACCTGCAATCCACACAATAAGAATTCTTTCAAGTCTAAACAAAACTAAATTAAATAAATAATTACTAATCAATGAAATGAACACACTAAAGTATGCAAATGCAATGAAAAGTTTTAAATACTGTGTGAGATAAACATGCTTAAACATAGATGCACAACCAAACAAAAAACAACAAATTCAATATCAGTTTTACCATCACTCTTCACTCTCGCTATACCTGAAGTTTCTTAATAGCGGAACCATCCTTATTAAAATGCAATTCCTTAGCCATAGCGGAAACCTTAGCATTCAGACTCTTCCTAGAAAAACCAGAGCCATAGATTAAATCAATTGAGTGACAATTTAAGATTATGTACCATTAACCCCACAAACAATTGATAACATTCATCATACCTCAAGAGGCTTTTTCGCAACCCAATGATGACCCACTGATCTTGCAGGTCCGAACGCAAAGAAGAGGATCAATTGATGTTTCGCCATAGATGAATGCTAACAACAAAGAATTCTTTGTATTCGTGGATCGCTTATTTAGCAATTTACGACTAAATGACGAAGAGATGAAAATGAAAATCGAGTCCAAAAGAAACATTAGTATGAAATTCGAAGGTGGTTTCTTTGTGTAAATCTCAATTTGGGAAAGACACAGAGGTTGGACGCGAAAACGAAGAGTTTGGACGCCAAGCTAAATCTCAGTTTGGGAAAGTGGAAGATTGTAGAGATTGGTTGGAGAAAGGAAAGCTAGACTTAAGTCACAGTCAAATTAAAAATATATCCCTAATCTTTTACAAAAGACCCCAAACCGTCCTCTTCTGGTTTTAGTCTTCACCTTTTATTTAACCGTCGATTGGAATCTACTAAAGGAAATTGTGACATAGAAAGAAATATTAATGGGTAAAAGATAAATTTTATACATTTAACAAATTATATTAAATTGCGTCAAAGAATAAAAAAATTATTAAATTAACTAAACAACAAAATTTAAAAAATTCAAAAAATAATTAATTCTAAAATTTGCTACTTTTATTTCTAATTGGATAATAAATTATCTAATTTTATGTTAATAATATAATTTTAAACAACTTTTATGACTAACTGGACACTTCAAGATGCAAAATTATTATTTTTAGTTCGTTAGAAAAATCGAAAAAAAATTCATTACAATTGACTGTCGGCCCGTCCAACGGAATTTACTTCCAAACAATCCCGTATGAACTATTTTTATAAAACTCTACTATTACATTGGAGATGCTTTAAATTTGGATTGTATCAATTTGTCCACGAATAATTTTCGTCCCTTTCCCTCATTCTATGCGCTTGATGAAAAACCAATGCATGGGTTTTAATCACCAAATTATGTTTTCACACAGAATGTTAAAACGAACTGTTTCCCCGTGCTGGCACGGGTGATACATACTAGTATGTCTTATTCATGACTTTGTCCTCTTCTACGGTGAAATCGCATGTGTTTGGGAATCTGTGGATGTGGAATTTTGTTTGGATTGGGCCGTCCGTGATATATTTTAGAGTTTTAGTATTCACACCCGCTTTTCTAGGCACATACACCCCCTATCAAGTGCATTTTTCCCCAAAAATTTCTTTGTTTGGAACTGGAACTATAGTTATGATTTATGAAAGTGTTAACCATGTTATTTTCAACCACCACTCTACTTCTTCACTTGCAATCCTCAATGAATTTTTCACGTGCTCTGCTTACTTGCTTTTAAATTAAAGCAACTCCCTTGCATCAGTAATAACATCATCGACTACAAAATCCTCAGCAACTAAAGTCTAAGCTACTAGTCTCTTAGTCTCAGCTGAGTCATTCTTTGACCGAGACCTTTTAGCTTCAGCAAGCAGAATCATCCTCTTAGCAGTCTTAGTATTAGGGCTAAGCTTGAGCTTCACATTGAGGTTCAATAACAAGTTCTTCTTAACTGTAGCCCTCTTCACCTCCTCGGCAAGGGTTATTTCTTTAATTCCTAATTGTCCTCACAACGGACTGAATTTCATCAAAATAAATGATTATCAACAAACCGAAGTTCACCATCTTGCCCTTAGGAAAAACATATCATTTTTCTTCTCAGAAGGCTTACCATATTGATCACAGTTTGCTGAGACTACTGATCCACTAGTGCAAAATCAGGATAAGAATTTCACCTCTAAAGTCAGACCCTGAAATACCTGACTTATAATGTAAATGCGGTGGTAAACTTGTAATTAAGTTGAAAACTTTTATAAACGTTTAGCTTTATAAGTCACGCATTTATATTGCCAGATTTTATAGATACTTACGTTGACAAAAAAAAAAAATTACCAAATACTTATCCCATCAAAAGCGCGCTCCCTCTCCCTCTCATTCCCAATGAACGAAATTTTTTTTTTGGGAAATCGCGCTCTCACTCTCTCGGTTCTTCTTCTCTGAAGCGCACTCCTTCTTCTTCAATCTTCATCTCGTTGCCTTGGTGAAATCGCTGCCTGTCTTCAATCTTCATCGTCGTTACCCACTCCATCTCTCTCTCTCTCTCTCGGTCGCTCTCCCTGTGGCTCTTCTTGGTCCCTCTCTCTCTCTGTCGTGCTCTCTACCTGTATGGTTCTCTTTCTCTTTAGTGCTCTCTGTCGCTCCCTCTTTGGTTTATCTGTATTTTGAGATTTAGGGTTTATTTGTATTTTGGGTTTTATCTGTATTTTGGGTTTTAGGGTTTATGAGGTTTCATAAATTAATTTGGGATTATGATTTAGTAGATTATCTATATTTAGGGTTCTTGATTTGGAACAAATCTGTATTGGTGAAACTGTTTGTATATGTGTTTCCAAGTTTGGGTTAGATTGGTGAAGTTGTTTATTTTTTCCTCTTTTGAATCTCATTGCTTCAACAGGTAGTTTATGGGATTTGGTTTCATTATCTCTGTTATCTTCAACGGAAATCTTAGAGTTGCATGTCGACATTTCAGTACTTCCGTTATCCCTTTTCGGCTTTGTATAATGTTCTTTCTGTGTTATTTTATTTCATCAAATCTGCTACTTACTAGTTTTTTCTGTTTGCTGCATTCTTTGAAGTTTAACGAATGATTTCGATGCATAAAAATTTATTTGAGTCTAAGGATGATTAATTTGTTTTGAGAAGATAAAATTTGCTATCCCCACCCCCTAAAATCTACTATTTATTTGCAATAGTTTCAATGATGCTTTTTTTTGAAATTAAGCGGGCATAACGCCGAAAAGGATTACACGAGGATCAATCGAGGGTAGAAACTCCAATTACATCAAGACTCGTAAGAGGATTAACAACTGTGAAGAATGAATTATCTAACTCCAAATTTATTTTAGAGCAATTCATAGATTTATTTTGTAAGGACTTCAATGAGAAAAACAAACTTAGAGGGACGAATCCGAAACTTTAAATAACCTTAAAAGACCCCAAATGTAATTTTGCTTATTGTTTTTGGATAATTTGTTTGATGTCCAGTCTTTGAAGTTTTGAATTATTTTTGTTTAGGTGTGTTCCTTTTCGCTTAATTTTAGTTCACAAAGATACAAAGTATTGTGCTTTTGCTTTCCCCAAATGTATGAAAAATGATATGATAAGCTGCCATAGTGTTAACATAGATGTTGTACAAGGAATTAATGACAACAAGTTTCCTATTTAACTCGCTTTTTTGCATTGTTACTTGTCTCTATCACGTGACTTATTTTTGCATTGTTAATTTTCTATGCAACTGTGACTTGTTCTTAGTTTACTCTAGTGTCTTACAACGGCTAAATTACAATTTTCTTTTACTCCAAGTAGTCTTATGGTACCCTTTTCAAAAATTATGTAATTTCTATTCTCAAATTTGAACTTAGAAGATATCCTATGCAGTACAAAGCGGTTGGCATTAGATTGGATTCAGTGACCTTGCATATTTGTCTTATGAGTCCGGGAACTTCTTTTGTTCAATTGAGAAGGAGTTGGAGGTGCTTGAATTTGGGAAGATGACAATCACTACTAGTAATGACCTCGATGAGCAAGCGTTAGATGCTTTAAACAAGCAGTAATAATCATTGCAAATCTGAAATTGGTTCACAATCACCCTAACAATCGAGCAGTCACTTTGGTTTCATTCTTTATTTTCATTTACTTTTTACCTAACCATGCAATAGGTTGCTTATTTAGGATATTGAAATGTGATACAAGTTTTAGGGTGAAGCTTGATAATGTGAACCATATTGATCATTTCATCTACTCAACTTGGAGACCATGTTCCTTATTAAGTGGTTGGGCTTACGGTTTATTGTATTTTTAATATTTTGGTGTCAACATCATATCATATATCTTTGTTTGACAAGAAATTGGTCAAATGAATGTTGAATTGCTAAAGTAATTTTTAGTTTGCTAATGATATTTTTGAGCAAAATTTAATACATTTATTTTATATAGAATATGTATGTTGCTAGATTTAATGAATTTGATGTGGGGCCAAATTAGTATATGCACGGGGATCACCCAAAAGCTAAAAAGAATTAAAACTTAAATAAAGACTTTTGAAGTCAAGCATTTAAAATGTATGTCTTAAAAACAACTTTTAAAGTCAAGCATTTAAAACGTCGACTTAAAAACATCTTTAAAGTCCAGCGCGTGACTTTAAAAGCTATTCACGAGAGGTGGTCAGAGAGAACACGAGGAATTAAAGTCAAAGCGGTTAAAAGTCCGACTTAGAAACAAACTTATGAAGTCGGGCACTCACGCGACTTTAAATCTCGACATACGAAGTCGCCTTAATAGAAGTCACGCTGGCGCGTGACTTTAAATGTCCAATTTGTCTGACTTTAAATCCCTTTTCTGCACTAGTGATCGTACCTTAGACCAATGAAGTGTTGTTGTTGTTCGCTGGATTGGCCGGTCGTTGAGGGAGGAAAATCTGGGGTCTTGGTCGTGCCGCCCGAGCACCTCGGGTGGTACCTGCAATGACACTCCGACGCTCAAGTCAGTGATCGCTCGGGCAGGGTATCACAAGGTAAAGATAATGTACCTGAAGCCATATGCGAATGGCGTATTTATACTGTTGAGGTCCGACCGTTCTGCGAGAATTTCGGCCGGCTAGCGCGAAGTTCGCTCCAAGCAACTGAGCTTGGGCCGGTTATGCTGATACGGGCCGATGGCCAAAATACTAGTAGAACCTCTCGGTTTTGCTGATATACACCCCGGAACAACTACCAACATCTCTTTTGTGGTTGCTCACTCAGAACCATGCAAGAGTCTAGAAGGTTGTTAACTATTTGGCAAGTGTACCAAATCGTGCAAGTAATAAAACCGGTAAGAACCGGGATATCGTCCTCAAGGATCGAATTTAATTTGCCAACTACGATGCAACGACTAATTTGAACCAAGTTGAAAGGGGTTTTGTTTGGTAATGTTGAGCTATGAAGCTCGAGGGTAAAGCAGTAAATTGTTTTTGACTTTTTAACTACGAGAAAAGCGACACGATGGAAGAAATACGTTGAGAAACGCTAGGGATGGATGTCTTCCGATTTCATGCTATCGTTCTTGATTTATTTTGAAGTTATCTCTCTCTCATTTGCTATTGAATCCACAATTCTAACTAAGCCCTAATCCCTTAGGTGAATAGGTCTTTGTTAATTGATAAAAGCCCTAATTCCTTAGGTGCATCTACTAACAACAAGCATTAAACGCGAGGATTCGCCACATACATCAATTCGCAGGATATTCCTAAACTTACGAATGGAAGGAATTGAAATTCAAACAATCCAATAATAAGAACTTCAGTTAAATTATTGAATAGAATATAGGTTCTATAATTTCCCAATTCTACGTAGAAAGGTTAAACACAGAATATCAATTCACAAACGAGAGAGAACGATAAAAATCATCAAGATAAACCAGCAACAATAAATCTAAATCAGAATTTATCCATCCCCAACATTGGGGTTTAGTTACACATGATCAAAGATAAGGAAAAGAGAGAATTACAAGATAATAACGATGATGATGATGACATTGAAGTCTCAATTCTTGTTCCCAAGGCTTGATTCTTCGATGGTCAGTGCTGCAACCAACTCTCTCCGGTGTGCTAGGGTTTCAATTCGTCAAAGCGTCGGAAGATCCTCAAAACACATTTTTTGCGTGTTTTATCGTGTTTTTCAAAGAATCTGGCGCCTCGTTGGCGCCTCCAATGACAACAGCGCCACTAATGGAGGACGCCACGATGAATCGGCGCCTCATTTGGCGCCTCATGCGAGAGTGGGGCGCGAATGGGCGGGGACTTTTTATTTCTCGCACTTTGTCGCCTCACCTGGCGCCCAAATGACACACTTCAGCGCCAACCGAGCGCCGGCAGCGCAAGCTCATTCCTTGGCACTTTTCCGTCCGTTTGCTTGCATTTCTTCGTTCTTCCTTTCACCTAGTCCCGGGGCACAAAAACACCACAAAAACCAAGCGTAAACACTGCAAAGCAATTCAATTTCAACTAGCACAATTTACTCTTTTAGTGTTGCCATTTTCCTACATTCATTAAAATCTTCACATAACATCCTCTTTTTCATACTAAAAACCATCATGTGATGGGGATTCATCACAACCCCAACTTGAACATTTGCTTGTCCTCAAGCAAAGACAATGCAAGACAAAAACAAAACATCGTCAACATCGGATAACATGCAATCGGTTATGAATCCCTTTAAACAAGACAATCACAAACATCCAAAGGACAAGTTGAGCAACAACTTTCGATGGGTGGTCACTCAATTGCAATCCCACATATGGTAATTTCACTAGCACATACTTGCTCAATAGTGCGTGTGTGACATTTAAGCGAATTGGAACAAAGCTAGTTTCAAAATGCATCTAACTAAGACTAGAGGCTTTCTTCCGAGACCGCCAAGATGTTTCAAAACAAAGGGTAGACTAACGTTTCCACATAAGATTGAGGGCTTCAAAGCAGCGACAAAGGGTCTTAATTCGGTATTACAGATTGGACCGAAGGCACAACTACTTCAATACACACACAACACAAACCAAACAACGTAGAGTTTTTTGGCCGCAACCCCTCATTACATCAAAAATTTAGATTTACTCGTGATTATTTTCGGAAATTGCAACAATTACACGACTATGTGGATTTTTCCACTTATTCACAAACACACTTAAACACACACGGCATACACTACAGCGTTACGGGTAGACGCGCTGCGATGTTGCACTCACGCACACGACACACACCACGGCATACACTACGGCGTTACGGGTAGGCGCTGTTGTTGCACTCACACACACCGACACACACGGGATACACCGCGGCGTTACGGGTAGACGCTGCGATCTCGCACTCACGCACACCGACACCCACACGCAGCGACCATCCTACAATCTGCATACCCGGCCTTAGTACAACCGATGCACCCCAACTTATCTCTACGCCTACCCTTAATTTTTAGTAAAAATTTGGCACTCCCATGGTCCACCAAACAGCTAGCTTAGCTAAAATCATTTCTAGGATCACTAAGTTTCCACGAGTTAATGTTTTGAGTGTGGAAGCAAGATTGCATAAGTTCCTTCACCACACAGGGGATACTATTCGCTCAACTCTCACCACATCATCACTAAGTTTGCTCAACTAATTTCAAAAAATTTTAAACAGAAATTCACCATATGATTGCATTTTATTCATGAAATCGACGATAGGTCCTCCCCACTTAAAACACAGCAGTGTCTCTCACCGATTGATTTAGGGAAGGCCTATTTACAAAAACCAAAGCAAAACAAAAATAAAATCACATAACGGAAACAAATTGAAAGAAAACATCAAAGTTCACAATCAAATAATACTAGACAAGGAATTAAAGGAGAAGAGATAGAACACTACCTCACATGGGTTGCCTCCCATGAAGCGCTTCTTTAACGCGTCACTAGCAGCGTTACCTCGAAATTTACAAGGGGTCGCTTAAAACCAAGGCCGAGCTTCTCTCTTTTCACCACTTCGCCAAGGTATGGCTTCCACCTCGCCCATTGACCATCCAACTTCTTTTTGAGGAAGGTTCCTCCAATTCGATTGCTCCCGGCTTGAATTTTCTTTTTAGCTCTTCTTGTCATTGTATGCTTTGACTTTACGCTTATACGACTTTGAAGATTCATAAACTTGCAACCTCATTAACTTCTCCTCTTCCAATCTAGTCAAGGAACTACTAATGATATTTGGATGAAGATCATCATCCGCCAGAAAACATATTTCAAATGAGGGGAAAGTTGTTTCAATTCAGAATCTTTTTCTCGGGAATCTCCCCTATCTAGCTCTTCTTTTTCTTGAAAACTCTTTCTACGAGAAGCTTCAAATTGCATAATCTGATCTTCTATCTCACTTCCCAAGTTCTCATCCGCTTCTTGATAGAATTCACAATTACATCCTCCAATGGAGGAGATGGAACTTCCGTCTAAAGGTCTCTTTCACGAGTTATCAATCATATCCACCCTAAAACACATCCTTTATCATCGGGATGGCGCATAGCTTCAAAAACATTAAAAGTAATCTTCTCATCCACGGAACCTCAAGATCGAACTTCCCTTGTTGCACATCAATCAAAGCTCGTCCCTGTGGCTAAAAATGGTCTACCCGGGATAAGTGGTACCTCGCATCTTCCTCCATGTCAAGTATCACAAAGTCTCACAGGAAATAGGAATTTATCAACTCGACCGAACATCTTCCAACACTCCATAAGGATATTTTCTTGATCGATCGTGAGTGTCGAGAGACATTCTAGTGGGGTTTCACCTCACCACCACCCAGTCTCTCAAAGATAGACAATGGCATAAGATTAATATCGCCCCTGAGGATCACAAAGAGCTTTGCCAATGGCTATGTCGCCAATTGCACATGGAATGGTGAAGTTTCCGGATCTTTCATTTTACGAGGAGCTTCCTGCGGATTATAAGCATCTGCACTCTCATTCAAAGCCCACTGTTTTCGTCCTCTTTAAATTTCCTCTTCTTTGTCAAAAGCTCCTTCATGAATTTAGCATATATAGGCATCCGTTCTAGAGCTTCTCATGAAGGGTATATTGATTTGTAGCCGCTTAAAAACCTCCATGAACTTAGAAAAGCGCTGCTCATCTTTTTATGTTCCTTGCTAGCTTTGAGGATATGGCAACTTCACTTGAGGAGGAGGTGTCTTGAGTTTCTCTTGTATCTCGCACATCAGAGAACAAATTGTTTTCATTAGGGTTAGACTTCACACCTTCTTCACTTTCCTTACTCAACTCATTTTCGACTTCTCCATTTTTTCATTTTCATTCTTTTCACTCAACTCTTTTCTTTCATTTTCAACCGACACCTTCTTTTCACAATACACCACACGAGAGTGCAACTCTCGACCACTTCTTAGAGATAGCCTTAGCAGTTTCATTCCTAGGGTTGTCAGCGGTATTACCGAGAAACCACTGTTAGATGATCCAGTAAAGTCGCTTTGCTAACCGCCCCGATTTGAGTCTCTAGATTCTTTATGGAATCTTCATGATTCTTTTCCATATTCTTCATAGCTTGGTCTTGAGATTGAAAGGTTGTCTTTGTCATGCGCATAAGCGTGTCAACGCTTCCTCCATAGGAGATGGCTTTCTTTGTTCTTGACTAGGTTCTTCTTGATGTGACCTGTGGTATCATTATTCTTCCAAGAGAAGTTGGGATGATTACGCCACCGAGATTGTAGGTGTTAGAATAGGGGTTCCCACCTTGCTTCGAAAGTTGCCCATATAATTAACACTTTCATTGTTATCTCCATGAGGTTACTGATACCTTCTTCATGAGCATTTACGCCACAATAATTACATGCACCCTGGTGTCTTTGCTTGAACGGTCGCAGTGTTTGAGATCCCCTGGCAGAGTAGCATGACTAGCCGCTTAGTAAAAACTTCAATTTGGAGTGACATTACCTTTTGTTGAGCCAACACAAAGACTATTAGAATCCAGCTCTAACATCCCTTTCTTCATTGTAGCACCCTATCATTTTGAATTTTGTACTCATTAGAGGCCATATGCTCCACTAACCTGTCTTGCTTCCTCTGCAGGTTTAGTACCCAAAGATCCTCCAGCTGAGGCATCTAACATCATCCTTGTTTGAGGTCGCAAACCATGACAGAAAGTTTGCAACTGAAGAAAATCATCAATACCATGCCCAGGACATCTTTTTAATAACAGTTTGAACCTTTCCCAAGCATCATATAGCGACTCACCATCTCCTTGCTCAAAATTTGATATTTCAGCCCGTTTCTTGATGAACTTAGAAATTGGAAAGAATCTTTCTAAGTACTTGCTCTCTAGATCACCCCAATTGTTAACAGTTCCTGTTGGGATAGTGTTTAGCCAATCTTTAGCTCTACCAGTCAAAGAATATGGAAAGAGACGCGAACTTTTTTAAGGTCGTCGATCCTACCCCATGAGATTTGTGGACCCACAAATTTCATAGAATTGAAATAAGTGTTGATTTGGATCTTGAGATCGGACCAGGCAGAATTGTTACGATTTCAAGGCGGTGAGGATCGAAGACTTGATCTCAAATGCTCACAGCCCACGAGGTTGGAAGGTGTAAGCTTGGGCGCCTTGGTTCCTGTTCCCAAAGTCGCCAAGAGTGCGAGCGGTGGTGGATTTTCTCCCATGATTCTGATCCACGATTTGTTGCACGAGAAGATTCTCGGTTGTTGCTCTTTGCTTCCTTAACCTTGCTTCCTTTCTATTAGCTCTAGCGGTTTTCTCAATTCCGGATCGAAAAGTAGATCTTTAGGATCAATGACTCTGCGCATGCACCGAGAAAACAACAACTTGGACAAGTGTCAAAGCAACTATTTGATATAGATACAATAAATAAAAATAAACAAAAATAAAACTAAAGTAAATGTAAATATATGCGGGTTCGAATTAGCAGATTGCCTTGAATTAATTAGTAAGTTAATTTCGATCCCGAACAACGGCGCCAAAAAACTTGTTAACTATTTGGCAAGTGTACCAAATCGCAGTAAGTAATAAAACCGGTAAGAACCGGGATATCGTCCTCAAGGATCGAATTTAATTTGCCAACTACGATGCAACGACTAATTTGAACCAAGTTGAAAGGGGTTTTGTTTGGTAATGTTGAGCTATGAAGCTCAAGCGGTAAAGCAGTAAATTGTTTTTGACTTTTTAACTACGAGAAAACTGACACGATGGAAGAAATACGTTGAGAAAACGCTAGGGATGGATGTCTTCCGATTTCATGCTATCGTTACTGATTTATTTTCAGAAGTTATCTCTCTCTCTCATTTGCTATTGAATCCACAATTCTAACTAAGCCCTAATCCCTTAGGTGAATAGGTCTTTGTTAATTGATAAAAGCCCTAATTCCTTAGGTGCATCTACTAACAACAAGCATTAAACGCGAGGATTCGCCACATACATCAATTCGCAGGATATTCCTAAACTTACGAATGGAAGGAATTGAAATTCAAACAATCCAATAATAAGAACTTCAGTTAAATTATTGAATAGAATATAGGTTCTATAATTTCCCAATTACAGAAAGGTTAAACACATAATATCAATTCACAAACGAGAGAGAACGATAAAAATCATCAAGATAAACCAAAGAACAATAAATCTAAATCAGAATTTATCCATCCCCAACATTGGGGTTTTAGTTACACATGATCAAAGATAAGGAAAAGAGAGAATTACAAGATAATAACGATGAGGATGATGACATTGAAGTCTCAATTCTTGTTCCCAAGGCTTGATTCTTCGATGGTCAAGAAATGCAACCAACTCTCTCGGTGTGCTAGGGTTTCAATTCGCCCAAAACGTCGAAGATCCTCAAAAACGCAGCTTTTGCGTGTTTTATCGTGTTTTCAAAGAATCGGCGCCTCGTTGGCGCTCCAATGGCTACTTAAGCGCCACTAATTGGAGGACGCTACGATGGCGGTGCCTCGGCTGGCGCCTCATGCGAGTGGGCGCGAATGGGCGAGGACTTTTTATTTCTGCGCCTTCCTTTGTCGCCTCACTGGCGCCTCCAGCGACACTTCAGCGCCACTTCAGCGCCACTTCAGCGCAAGCTCATTCCTTGGCACTTTTCCGTCCGTTTGCTTGCATTTCTTCGTTCTTCCTTTCACCTAGTCCTGGGGCACAAAAACACCACAAAAACCAAGCGTAAACACTGCAAAGCAATTCAATTTCAACTAGCACAATTTACTCTTTTAGTGTTGCCATTTTCCCTACATTCATTAAAATCTTCACATAACATCCTCTTTTTCATACTAAAAACCATCATGTGATGGGGATTCATCAAAGGTGTAAGAGAAATATGGGATACTATCTATCCTTTGGCCTCAACTCTATGAGAATTTAGGACAAATAAGCTTATGTAGACTCAGCTAAGTACTTATCTCAATTGAGGTCTCCCTCGACTAGGGACTCAACAATTTTTTGGTGTTAACAACTATTTACATGAATTGTGCATACCAAGTAAACTCGTAATAAAATTTAGTGGAACAAACCCAACAAAAACAAACAAAGACACCATGGGATCATAATCAAAGAAATATGTGATTCTAGATGCCAAAGTCCTAATCAAATAAATCTGTAGAGACCAAGATTGTCAAAATCGGATCGGACCAGGGCGGTTCAACCGGTTTGAACAAGATCCCTAAAATGTTTGGGACGACCCTGATCTTGTTATGGTATTTTTAGATATGTAGTGACAATTCCAGTAGAGCTTTTTGACGTAAGTTAGCACCTAGTAATGCCTTTCGCTGAATTTTAGGTAATGATAATGAGTATCAACGTGACAAAGGATTTTGCTGCCTCTAAGGTGGTGTTTGAGATATACTCCATTTGCTCTTGCCTAGTCAATATGATTAATCAAAGAATCCATTTAACTCTCTCCTTTCTACCTCTCTTGAATGAGGTTCTTAACTACATTCACCTACCCGGTTGGAATGTCATTGCTCACCATAATTCTAGACAAGCAAATATTTATGTTGATGCTCTAGCCTTGTGAGGCCAGTCATCTGAATTTTCCATTTAGTACTTTGATGCTCTGTTTTGTAGTTTTAGCTTACTAGTTGATTTAGATCAAAAAAAAAAAATTATTTGCTGGTTGTTACTTTGTTGGCTCTTGTAGCCATCCTATTTTTTCAAAAACATTTTGTAGAAAAAGAAAGAAGAAAGTTTATTCTCGGTGAATTTATGGAAAATTTATCGTAATACCAAAGGCTTCATTTCTCGATTGACTACATTTATAAAGAAATATTTTTGAATTTGTAATAAAAATTTTCTGAATTGACAATTAAGTAGAAACTATAATACTATCTTCGACCATGAAAAGAAAAAAGTGAATTTTTTTACTCGAGTGAAATGTTTTTTAGTGATAAAATAATTGAAATCAGATAAAATTAGTTATTTATATTTTAGATTATTCGATAGGCAAATAGTCGTTTTGGTCCTTGAATTTACATAGCGATGTCATTATAGTTCTTTTTTTGGTGACCTCTGCCATTATAGTACTTGAATGTACCAAAGTTGCAAACACGTCTATAAGTATATATTTTGTTAGTAATTTTAAGGATTAAATTGACCGACTCAGAAAACATTTAAGGACTAAAGTGACTAACAAAAAACACACTTGAAGATTAAAACGACTAATTAAAGAGACACTTGAAGATGTATTTGCAATTTTGATACATTTATTTAGGATTATAATAACAACAATGTCTCACACATTCAGAAATTAAAATGGTTATTTACCTTTATTAGATCTGCTCATATAACAAGTGCATATTCTCTAGAACAAAAAGAGGGCAAAAAAAATCAAAACTCATGCTAAGCAAAAAATATATATGGATTTAATTTATATGCACTATTGGCGTAAAAATTTCGTCATCAACTATCAATCAATCAATCAATCATCAATTATATATCTAATCAAAACAACCACTACCAAAATTATCAATCTACATTTTTTTCGAAAACTCACTTTTGAGGATATCATCAATCAATAAACTATTTAATATTTATCATTAACTATACAGTTATGAATCAATCAAATATACATTTACTCAAATAATGATTACCTAAATTACCATTCTATCATTTATTTATTTTTTAAAACCCTGTTTTTGAGGACAAATATGACATTCATCAATTATCAACTATACATTTATCCTTTTTCTAAAATTCGGTTTTTGAGGGCAAATATGTCATTCATAATTATTTTATCTTACTTTTTATTTTTGTGAGTACCACTTTCTCACATCATCTCTTAACTTTTTTAATCACATATTTAAAAACTCATTTTTCTCTTTCCTTTCCCACTCTTAATTTCCTACCGTGGAATGTTACACATTTCAGAATAATTATTTTATATTCTCTTTTTGAGTTAAACCTTTGGAAAATATTACACGTTGTCAATTGAAGAAAACATTCTAAATTTATAAAACTTCATTTCTTACCAACTCGAAAGATCTATTGTAACAGAATCCTATTTTATACATAGAACACGATGTTATCCGTACGTATGCACTGATATACTGCTATTTTTTTTTTTAAAAGTGAGCGGATTCGTAATCACTTTATACGTCACTTCAAAATAGGAAAAATATCTCCCGGGGGTCCGTAACTTATTTTCAGTAACGAATAGTTCCTTAACTTTTTTTTGTAATGATTAGGTCGCTTAAGTTTTAAAAACGTTACACCGTTGCCCTTTTTAACGTTTTGTTTTTAACTCCATCGTTGTTCTCATTGTTGATCTGAATATATCTCATCTTTCATCTCTCACTCTCTCATCACCATTGTTGTGTTACACATCCCTCTATGTTTCTCCTGAAGCTTCAAAACTCACGACATAATTTTGCCATGGAACAGAACTCTAGGTCGTGCGTAGTCTTCGTAACCTTTGTTTTCTTCTCTCTCATCTTCATATTCTTCTTCGTGACATTTGTTCTTCTCACTCACCTGTCTTCCTCCTCACTCTGTGTTCTTCCCGTCGTTCTTCTCTAGGTGAAGCTAGAGAACTCAATGAGTGAATTTTGAGTGAAAGAGAGAAATGAAAATCAATTACATCAACCCCTATTGTTATTATCTTATGTGGCGTGTCAATTCAACATTCTAATAGCCACATCAAATATTTTTAACAGAGTTGGTAACATAATGTTAAAAACGATGACAATACAGTATTTTTAATACTTAAAAGACCTAATCGTTAAAAAAAATAAGACTTATTCATTACCCGAAAAGAAGCTTAAGTGACATGGAAGATATTTTGCCTTCAAAATATAATGGCTAGCTGAAAATAAATAAATAAATAAATAAATATATAAAAATTAAAAAGTCACGATGAAACACTTGTCCGCCCTTTTTTCAACTTTGGTCCTAAAAACTTTACTTCCAGACAAAGCGTTCAATATCCATTCAGCCATTCCTGCACAATCGCGATGGAACCCCAACAACAGTTTAAGATGAACTTCCAGAATTTCCAGAAAGCAGTAACGGACCTTCAAAATCGGTGCAGCAGCTTTGTCCAAAACTTCAGCACGACCCTAACCCAGCGCACTAACCCTCCTCCATGGGCTCGGATAGCCCAAAACGTCACCAAGCCCATGTCCACGGAATCAATCGAGCAGCGTCTTGAAGGCGTCCCCGTTTACGCCCTCAGTAACGCCACCGATGAGTTCCTTTTAGTCTCCGGTGCTTCTAACGGCAAAAATCTCGGCCTCTTTTGCTTCAATAAAGATGATGCTGAAGCTCTCCTCAATCAAGTAACCGCTATTGATCCTCACATTCGTCAAGGCTCTAAAGTCGTCCCCGTTGCACTCAACAAGGTTTCTTCATTATCTCTTCTCTCTCTATTTTCATTATAATCTTTGTTTATCTATCTTTTTCGTCTTCAAAACTTGTTTGCTACGTTTTCTAGGTATTTCAACTGAAGGTGAATGGTGTGGCTTTTAGATTGATACCCGAGTTCTCTCAAGTAAAGAATGCACTGCGTGTGAGTTTGTAATTTCGTTTTTATCTTTTTGATTTTAATTTAATTGATTTAGGGTTTCGTTCTCATAATGTGAGTAATAATTGATTGTGCTTGTGCTTTACAGGAGAGGGAAAAATCTGGTGTTCCTACCGATGAATTTTATGGTGTGCCAGTTTTCCAGGTTTTTCTCTCAGAGTTTTTAGTCTGGATATGTTATTTTATTTGTGTCTTACTTTCTTTGCCGTGCTGCAACTGCAAGTAGTCTAGTGATGGGGGATTTAAGGAATGTTTTGCAATATGTTAATACTGTAATAATTTTAATGGGGGAAAAAGAAAAGGACATAGAGATGAGATGTTGTTTGGGGTTTAGGTATTTGTCTCAAAAATGCCAGTCTTATTAGTTCTTTTTTAGCTGGGAATGCATAGCTTCTATCTGCTTATTTTTTTATAGGTAATAAGCAAGATTATGCAAAATTGGGTGAATCATGAATGATCAATGACACGCACGCATCCCAGTGGCATATGCATGAATTAAAAGGAAATATTTTCAAAAGAAAAAGATGCCTTTTTTAGAAGCACATGATTATACTAATGAAAAATTGAAAATTTGTGGCGGTTGACTTGGTCTTCACTTGTGAAGCATAGTGAATGGGTGGTACTGAGTCAGTGGTTTTATGTAAAGTTCTCCTAGTAACCTATTGCGTACATAGCTTGTAGGTTTGTGTTTATTTTAGTAAAAAGTGGAAAGAATCATCTTCTCAGAAAGTGTGAGAGTGAGAGATACGCCCTGTAATATTTTCTTCTGGCACCTATCAATTCAGTATCTGTTCAAAAGGGAACTCTTGCTTGTGAAATGCAATCATACTCGCACCCTTTTCATGGCAGTCTTAATTCTCATTGGTGCACATTTTACTTATTCATTCCGAGTCTGTCTCCCCATGTTTCTCAGAAATATTCTTATAAGGACTAATAAGACATTCTCAACTATGACTTGTGCTGAGATTTAGTAGAGCTGAAGATTGTGAATTTTTTTATTTGTGCTGGTGAGATTCATTGGTGGAATGCTTGTAAACTAAATTTTCTTTCTTTCTTCCTTTCCCCTCCTTGCTTGCTAAGGACCCTAAAAAGTACCAATTCTCTCTAAAACAAAACTGCTAAATTTTTCTAGTATGTTATCCATGAAGCCCCAACTGTAGACCATCTAATTTTGTTTTAATAAAAGTTACTGCTACCCATAAATTGTAGCCATCATTAGCCTCCCATTCATGAATTTCTAAACAATGTCTACGTGTGACTTCATTATTACGAATGCCCGACACTTAGTACCAACCATCAGTTTGCAAATCTTCTATTTCAGTCTTGCATTTTTGCTTTCATTTATTAAGATGTGAACTGAAACTGTATAGAACTGTGATGACCTAAAAATCTCATTCACCATTGAATGCTTAAAGGTCTTGGATTTGAAAATGTTTAATGGATTGATGATGTTTATGATATGTAGAAAAAATATGAAACTTTTTATAGAGATACTACGAATTGGATCTGTCCAAGTTTCGTACAAATGTATTTGGGATACTGATTCTAATAATCTTGTTATCATAATTTGTGATTGCACTTCATTCGTTTTCTTGCCGGAATCCATGAACTAGTCTTTTTAATTGCTATTTTGGTGGGTTTCAGTCCAGAAGTCTGATATTGAAGAACCAGAATAAGAAATATCGCCCACTTTTCTTCAGAAAGGTATAGTTGATGTGCCTCCATTGATTTACCTGAGTTTTGGTAGTTATAAATGAAGCTGTGAATTTTCTTCTTTTCTCACATTTTGAGCTTTTGACAGGAGGACTTAGAAAGTTCACTTAAGATGGCATCTGCTCAGCAGAATACCTTAAATCCTATTCTCAGACCAGGAGATATCGAGGTACTATAGTATAGACTGTAAAAGTCCCCTCAATAGCTTGACCTGTTGTTTCAGTAGACTTAACCGTGATTTATTTTTCAGGTTGGTTCTCTAGAGGATGTAATAAAGGGAATGAAGGTGAGTGTCAAAGTTACTGCTGAATATGGAATACAAGGCCATAGATTCATTCAACTCACGTGTTTCTATTCCCTCTATTTTTTTGGGGAGTTTATTCTTTTCTGTATTTGGTAAATTCAAGCTAACAATAAAATAAATTTGCAGGAAAATTCTACGTCAAAATGGGATGATGTTGTTTTCATACCTCCTGGATTTGATATTTCAGCTGACCCCAACAAGCAATAGGGGAGGATGAGCTGTAGATGAAATTGATCAGTTATTTCACCTTTAATGTTTCTAGTATTAGCTTAACTTATCACACATGGCAAACAATTATTTGGGTTTTCTTGCATATGACAAACTTCTGACTGCAAACTCTTGAATACTAACTGCAATATGAAATGTTATTGGAGAGGTTGGATTTTCATTTTCTTCTTTGGCTTTCATTATCTAGTAGGTTCTAATGGACTCCACAATCTTCATTGGTATATGTACATTAGATTTTGCATGTTGTCTTGCCTAAGTGCACCAACTGAAGTGTTTGTTAAGTCTAAACTTGTGGTATATTAGATTGTTACCTACAGTGAACAATCTAGTTTAGCTTATTCCGGACATAATGGTATTATGATTATTAATGGCGTTATGAGGGAAACGTGAATTTCATATTATTGGACTATGAAAATGCACTAAAGCTCTGTTTGGCGTGTCCCATCTGCTAGTGGATAGCAGATAAAAGTAGTGGATGGAACTAGCGGGTGAAGAGTATACGTGTTTGGTAAGCACTAGCGTCTAGCGTTTTTCGGGTAGCATTTAGTGTTTTTTCAAAAGCTACTTCAAGTAGTGTTTCAAAAAATGCTAGCGGATAGCGTCTTACTTTTTTTTGGCATTTTTACCCTTGTTATTTTTCTTAAATTTCTTCTCTATTCTTATTAAATAAATGTAATTATGAATTAAATAAATATATCTTTTTATGTCATTTTACATTTATCAGCTAGTTCAACTGCTAGTTTTACCAAACACATCAATTGCTATCAGCTAGCTCATCTGCTATCCGCTAGTTTATCCGCTATCTGCTACTTTTTACCAAACAGAGCCTAAGTATTCGAATTTGAATTTAAAAATCCTGATTTGTATACAACTAGTATGCAACCCGTGCGATGCACGGGGACCAATATCCCTGACTAAATTACATATACAAAAATTCGCATAGTGTATATATAACAACTATCTATCTATCTATCTATCTATCTATCTATCTATCTATCTATCTATCTATCTATCTATCTATATATATATATATATATCATATGGAATTAATCTGTACATTATGCAAAATGTATCGGGAAAAGTAGAATATTGTGTAGATAATATTGGAAGTTAAAAAAAAAACTTTAACATGTCCTTATAACAATAACAATACTCCCTCCGGTCTCATTTATAAACAAAAAAACACTTTTCAGGTTCATTGAGTAATTGATGTATTTGGTCTATAAATAATGATGTTATTTGAAGTACACCAGTAATTAATTATGTTGTAGTAACCCAACATCACTAAAAAATTTAAAACATAAAGTTATGGCAGGAAACAATTGCGAATAAGATAAAACAAATAAATAAGAATTCTATCCTCTGTTGATGAATGAACTATAGATTGTCAAAGACTTCGGGGTAAACCACATTCTTCGTACTGCTACTCACCAATTCATCTTCATCTATTATTAAAATCTTCAATCCTTTCCTTGACCGCACTCACGGATAACGCCACGTAAAGTCGCCATGAGTAAAAAGCAGTCTATGTAAATATAACCCTACGTGTGAAAGTGATTGGCCTTGACTTTTGTTTATAGTCATGGCAAAACAGAGTGACAATGGAAACTGTCTTCTTTGGAATTTGAAAGGTAGGCCTGGATCAGATGGGATCAGATTCATTCTAGGGATCAAAATTTTATCCCCAACATGTGTGCCGATTATTCTTGTGGCACCAATGACATTAGATCCTAAGTGTGTGACTACTAACACAATGCAGATTACATAACCCCGTTGATCGATCAATATTTCTCATAAGAATCACTGGAACACCGACCTTCAATCGCAGATTCGTGACTTGGGATCTAGGAACATTTAATTTCATTCAAAAATTCGATTTGTAAACCACTCACCCCGACCTCGCCCTGTTCATCGAGTTGACACACCGAATCGAACTAAGATACGTCTTCTCATCACCGGGTATGACAGACAACACAAAATCGTTAACCTTGTGGAATCGCATCTAAAGTAGGTGCTAGGATTCCTCGTTCTTTAAAAAAATCAAAATCACTCATGGTTTGCAAAATGTTAGGATATGCAAAATCAACGGTGAGCGCATAGGGTCATCACATTCCTTGATTAGCAAATCTTACGGTATATCAATCTCCACTCACCATTCTCGTTTTCCACTTCCTATCCCATCTCCAATCTCGAGAATCCATTTTGCAAAATCGCAAGTAGTGAGCCAGTCATAGTCAAGTAGTTGAGGTTTGAAGTCTCATATTTTTAGTAAGCCGCACGACCTCACAGCTCCCCCAAATTTTGGAAGAGTTAATAGCTGCACTTACAATGTCTAGCCTTGAACCCTTCCTGATAACAGGAAGTATCTGTCTAAAGTCCCCACCCAAAACTACAACCTTCCCTCCAAATACTTTTTCCTGGTTTGCATGGTTTTGAGATGACATAATATCTCGTAAAGTTCTGTCTAATGCCTCGAAACAGTAACGATTCAGCATAGGAGCCTCATCCCAGATAATCAATCTCGCTTGTATAAGCAAATTTGCACGTTGACTACCTAAACTGATGTTGCAAGTAGATTCTTCTTCAATATTCAACGGAATGGCAAATGTAGAGTGCGATGTCTTACCTCCTGGTAAGAGTAGAGCTGCAATCCCACTTGATGCAACATTAACCACAATTAGTCCTTCAGCACGCACAGCTGCAGAAAGTGTGCTCCAACAAAATGTTTTTCCACTTCCCCCAAAACCATCAACAAAAAATACATTTTTTCCTGAACCTGTCATGATCGCTACAAAAAAGACTTGAACTAACCTCCATACAACTTTTGAGAGAGTCAATTGTGCATCTTGCAGTGGCCTCTAGGAATTCCTCCTGAACAGATGCTTTAGCATTGCCATCAAGTTGAGTTAATCCAACCTGAATTGGACTGGGATTGTTATCAAGCATCCTGTTATGCAACGTCAGCTCTAAGTCATTATAATAGTAACAAAACCCAAAAATCTGACACGCTACTTTTCCCACAAAAGATTACAGTAATGAGAATATATGTTCCATACCGACTAATAAGGGCAGTTGCTTCAGCAGATTCCAACTTGTAGATCACCTTTGTGGTATAAATTGATAGCGTCTTACTTTTTTTTGGCATTTTTACCCTTGTTATTTTTCTTAAATTTCTTCTCTATTCTTATTAAATAAATGTAATTATGAATTAAATAAATATATCTTTTTATGTCATTTTACATTTATCAGCTAGTTCAACTGCTAGTTTTACCAAACACGCTAGTTTTACCAAACACATCAATTGCTATATTCGAATTTGAATTTAAAATCCTGATTTGTATACAATATCCATTGTAATCCCTAAAACCAAGTATTCAGATTTGGTTTTAATGATATGAATAAGGGTGGGGAATCAGGTTTTAATTAGATATTTAAATTTTTACACATTTGAAACAATGGTGATCCTATTTACAATTGCAGCTAATCAGCCAAGATTCGAATTTGAATTTAAAAATCCTGATTTGTATACAATGAGTGAGGTACTATTGTAATCCCTAAATTAAAAGGGGCGTTATAACTATGGATCTGCTACTTTTTTTTAAGATAATCTAATACTGTGATGTTAATAGAGTGAGTCTGACCAAAAATTAAAAGGGGCGTTATAACTATGGATTTAGCTTGATCTCCAAGGTTCCAATATTTTCTCCCCTTCTCCTTAATTATCGCAACTCTTTCATTGCTAGCATTAATTCACCCTAACCTATTCCCCCATATCATCTACTATACGAATATGTATACCTGAATTAACTGCATTCTTGTTTTAGCGATACTCTCCACTCTAAAGTAACGGTATTATCTTGATTTTGCTCTTCAACTCCTCCAAGCAACTACTTTCAACCATTCACTCATACACAACCTCTATTTCCTAGTATCTTGAGTGATAAGTTTGTGTGAGCAAACAATATTTAAACAACAAAAACCTTACAACCATTCACTCACTCACTCAAACACAACCTCTATTTTCAAGCCGTCATACACAACCTAACCTCTACTTTCAAGCTTATATCTCATCTTTCTCTTCTCCTTTATATACATCAGACTTGCGTTATTTTCTCATCTTTTGTAATTGTAATTGATCAAGATGGAAAAAACAATGTCCTACGATGTATTACTCGAGATATCTTCTTGGTTGCCTGCAAAAGCTATTCACAAGTTTATGTGTGTTGACAAGATGTTCTCACGGTTTTCAAAGGAAACTTATTTTGCTATGAGACAGGCTCAAAACGCATTGGTAAAGGATGACTCTTGCTTTTTCATTCAACCAAGATACATCGATGGCATCACTGAGTTACACCCTTTACCTGGAGAGGAGCTTTCATCTGGAGTTTCTGGTCACATGGTACAATTTTTGGCTAACAACTCCATCAAGATTCTCTCTTCACGTAATGGCTTGATTCTTGGCCGCACTGCAAATTGGAACAATATTGAAGAATTATTTATTATTAATCCAGCTACAAAATATTGGCTTCCAATTCCAACACCTAAGCATATTGAGAGTCTTGCTGATATTCCTAATCTCGATATTGTTTTTCAATGTGACTCAAATAATTTTATGGTGTTCCTTTTTTATCATAACGTGGAATGGCCGCCACTAGATCGTGATTGTCAAGTTTACATAGCAAAAGAAGGGGTGTGGAAAGAAAGAGAAACAAACACGTTTATTCAATGGTCCAAGAGAGTTGAGGTTTGACATGCCCGTGTTTCATAATGGAGCAGTTCACTTCATCTCAGATTGTGATCCTTACCTTAACGATACTAGTCCTTTTTTTAGGCCTTATATTGTGTCTTACACCATTGAGAGTGGAGTCTCGAGAATGTTAAGGGTCCCCAAAGAAGCTAGAAGGGGTTCTCATGAGAGTTGTGATATGAGGATTTTCAAATGGGGAAAAGTCACTAGCCTAAACCAGTCCATTTGTTTGGTAAGATTGAAGGATTTTGTGTTTACTGTTTGGATTTTAATTGACTATGACTCATGGTTGTGGATAAAAATTGCGAAAGTGAAAGTGAAAGCAATGAGATTAATGGAGCAAAATCCTATTGTCATCAAAGGTTTCACTGTTTTAAATGGTGATCTTTTGGTCTTTGCTACAAACAAGAAGGTCCACGGTTACAGTTTGACTAATGAGAAGTGTAGGAGATCAAGTATTGAAATTTGTGAGCATGGATGTGAATCTCCAATTTCTTTTACTTCTTATTCAAACACATTGCGCACTTGTGGTGTTGATGCTAGACCTTTGCCATTGAAATTTTAAGTACAACATGGTGGTTGATTTATAACTACTTTTTATTTTTATTTTTTACGTATGAGTTCATTTTGTAGCTTTTTAATATATTTTATTTTGCTTTGTATTAAACAAATTTCAATTTTTATTCCAAGTTTATGAGTGTAGTGTACTACCGTAATACAAAGTGAGAGACACGTTCATTGTGATTTATAATTGAGATAATCTCTTTCTTTTCTATCAGTTTTTTAGATTGAAAGGATAATTAATGATTAGTATAACATACAAAATTCGTTTCATATTTTGCAAGGTAATAATTTCATTCTTTTATAATTTATAGTTATTTTTATATTTTTAATATTCGTTCTATCTTCAAATTAAGTTTGTTATACTCTGGCCTAATTTTTCAAACACGTGCTGGTTATATTAGTCGGTTCAGGCCTCCTTATGTATGAACAAAACTATCATATGGTCTCCAGGATTAGTTATTTTTATATTTTTAATATTCTTCTATCTTCAAATTAAGTTTGTTATACTCTGGTTCGTGCTGGTTATATTAGTCGGTTCATCTATGTATGAACAAAACTATCAACCGAAGGCTGTTTAGACAATTTAAGTGTTAATAGTTCTCCGAGTTGAATTGAACTGTTTTAATAGTTCAGTTCAGTATTCGAATTCGAACCCAACCGTTTAAATTCCAAATTGCTGAACTGAATTTAATCTAGATTCGAAAGATGAAATCCTTACATAAGTACTATATTAAAAAAACTATAAATAAATTATGTGCACATGTGAGACTCATTTAAAAACTTAATTGGAGGTTTCTCCATTGATGATGCTTTTATATCTTGCATACTTTTTATTTTAATATATTATTACTCATGTTTTGTTTTATTATTATTTTAATTACTAGATTTATTAGATTACTAGATGAATTTTAAACAGATAAACACCCCTTTTTAGATGTTTTTTTCTTATCATGTTGTGTTAATGTTATTTTTGTTATTATTTTCTTATTAAAAACTAACGAAGCTTTTCATTTTATTTAATTTTGTTTTTTTAAATAAATATTTTTTACTAATGAATTGAAATGATAACTGAACTAAGCGTAACAGTTCAATTCTGAACTGTGTTTAAAAATATCATTTCAGTTTGCGAACTTTGATGAAAAGTTCAGTTCTTTACCGTTCAACACGGTCCAATTCTATAGTTTAGTTTGGTTTTTTGATTCTTTTGAACAGTCCTATCCAGGACCCATCACAACCCGCCAAACCTTCTCAACCCAATAGTTTTAGATTGAACCCAACCATATCCCACATAAAAAGGTTCATACTTCTTACACACCCCTATCTCCTCATCAGAGACTACCAAACCCTTAATATTCTAAAAATACCCTTAATGAAACGCTGTGTTTTTTATTTTTTTTTTGTGCGTTTGAGACGGTTCAATAATTAACCATCAAACCAGTTCGATGGCAAACTATCAAGTATTGTAAAAAATTGGAACATGGGATGTGTCTGATATTTGAGATGGTTCGATACTTAACTATCAAACCGGTTCGATACTTAAAGTTCTAATCTACCTGTTACTGATCAGAATTCCAAGTTTCATGTTTTTAACAAAACGTAAGACAAAAAAATGAATTTACACATAGAAATAGGGAAGAACAATGAGATGAAGCGCATGCTAGAAGGTAAGGTCCCACAGGGTACCCGTGCGTGGACCATCATTGACTGTGTAGACATTTTAACAATAAATTTACCGAACAAATTTGACATTGTAGACTTTTTAATTATGATTATTTCGTTCATTCCAAATTCTTTTTGCGTAATTGAAACAAATTTGAGAACAAGAGTGAAGTGTGAGAACCTCGTTTGGATTTATTTTAACGCGTGCAAATATAACATCAAATCTATCTCATTAACAGTGGTTCAGACTTTTAACTATCGAACTGGTTCTTTTTTTACCATCGAACCACTGTGAGACAAGTTTGGGGTGTGCAGCATTATTTACACTATTCGATACTTTACCATCGAACTGGTTCGATTGGTAAGTATCGAACCGTCCTAAAATGCCAAAAAAAATTAAAACACTGTGTTTCATTAAGGGCACACATGTCTTTTCACGCGTTTGTGTAGTGTGTACTGAGTAGAGGGGAGTGTAAGAAGTATGAGCCCATAAAAAACGGACAAATGTGACTATCTCAAGTGATAACCTGACTTCAAATTAGAACGAGTTTGAATTGACCCTCAGGTTACTCATTCCATCCCAAATATCTATCAATACACATATATTATTATACATTACTATAGTATAACGTAATTAATATACTAATACTGGTAAAATATTTTGATAACTCATGGTTTGATTCAGTGGCGGACCTAGGACTCTAAGTTGGGGTGCACAAAAAAAAAATCACCGTAAAAAATGCTGGTTTATTGACTAGTTTAATTTTTTCTTTTAAATATCCTCATTTAATTTACTATAATTAAGTAATCAAGTTATTTTACTTCAAATTTATCTAAGAGCAAATTACCAAATTAGTCTCTAAATTTACCCGTTATTACCTATTTAAGTCCTAAACTATAGGAAAATAGCCCATAAAAATATGTGACGTCAGTAAAATTACTTTCTAAAGTTTTATAAATAATCTCTTACGAAGATTAATAAGACTCATTTAATAAAGATTGGGTGTAAATTTAAAGATACTAGTGTAAATTCAAATTTTCAAGGGGTTCAAAATAATTTTATATTAGGGTACAAGTACCAACATTTTTAAGGGGGTTCAACTGAACCACTGGATGATACAATGCAGGTCCGCCACTGGTTTGATTCTTTGATTCTAAAATTCAATAGTTTGAGACATTAATTTTATAGCGTTTCATCGATGTTTTAATTTTGTAGTAGCATACTTAAATATTATAGAAAAATAAAAAATTTGAATTTGTATTTAACAAAGTTGGACACACAACAACATTATTTTTATAGAAGTTTTACTGAATTTATCTATTAAATTTCATTATCATATATAAAATACTTAATTGCACTAGAACACCATTTTTGAAACAACTCAATCCTATTTTAACTAAACCCGGTTCTGAATTGACTTATAGTTTAGTGGATTTGTTTGGGTTTAAGGACAATTAGGGTCTATAAAATGGCTCGATCAAAACTTGGGACTGGATTAAGGTTAGTTATAACCAGTGTTATTAAACCCAGACCGACCCGGTCGGTCGGACCGGTTGGCCCGGGAACCGGTGAGTTGGGTGGGTCGGTTGAGGTGTTGGATCGGACATGCATTCAACCCGTTGGAACCCGCAATGACCCGGTCGGGTCACATGTAACCCGGTGACCCGCGGTTGGCTACATGAACCGGCCCATTGAAAATTCGCAGCTTTTTAATTGACAAAATATAGATCACAGCATTTGAACCCATAACCAAGGGGTAATTAATCGATCGCTTTTCATTTGGACCACTTTGCACGATTAGAAATGACTTCACAAATTTAATATACATAGACTTACAGAAACAAAACTTGTTTTCAAAGCATTAAATTTTTTATTTATCAAAAAAATGTGAATGCAATGCATTAATAATAGCTTTATTGTTACTCAATCTATAGGTACTAGGAAACATATATATATATATATATATATATATATATATATATATATATATATATATATATATATATATATATATATATATATAATTTTAAAACAAAATCATTTAATAAAATTTAAAAAAGTATATTTGTAATTCTTTTTTTTTACCAAATATTTGTAATTCTTACTATGTTATATTAAAATACAGTTTTAAAACTTATGTCTAAATGTCTGTTTTAGACTATGAATCAAAAAAACAATTTTTTGGGTATTTTAAGGTATGAAAAAAAAATCATAGTTCTGTAATGTCGAGTTTATACACAGTATACCCATTTTTATCAGTTTTTAGTAATGTCACGGGTCATGCGGACTAACTAGTGACCCCTCAGTCCGACCATCGACCCAGTGACCCAGTACCTTGACCGAGTCGATCACCGGGTCGGTTTTAATAACATTGGTTATAACACTTCCTAACCCGATAAGCTATGGGTCAATATTTATGAGATAATATTGGTATAAGAATATTTATGCTTAAATTGAAACTACTATTTACTCCAATATCAATGGGGTTTGACACATTAAAACCAAATCAGTTCGGCAATGTGGTACTGAACGTGCATAAACACAACACACACCCCTTGCAACTTATCTGGGTCTTCAAAACTTTACCTGTTTCGGTTGTAATATACCGCACCCAGTTTTTTTTAAAACAGTACCAACTAACGATTTTCGTTCGGTGCTTAAATATCGTACCATTGAAAATCTCAGTGTTTGTGTATTCCCATGTGTGCTGCACGTTAGGGTAATATTGAAACTTTTGAGGTTTGAGAATGCATAGCGAGTATTGAAATTTACCGTGTTTGTTAAGCCCAACCCATGCTCCCATATGCTAATTAAGATACGAATAACGAATCAACCAGCCATTTTTTATTACAGAGATTGTTAGTTCAAAACTAAATGCTACACACAAAGGTAGTCGCTTTGGTTCATGGACCACTCATGGCTTAATTGTTTTTTTTAATTAAGATGTCTTTCACAGCAATTGCGGAGACTAATTGGCTTATTGGTTTATCTGGAAGTAGCATTATTTTTTAATGAGTAGAGAATAATATGGTTATTAATTAAACATTGTCATGATACATAATGCTTTAATTATTCTCAATTTCTCATTAATTATTGTCATTACCTACTAATTGATGGTATGATACCTACTTTAATCTTCACCATATATAAAAGCACACACGCCAAAAAAAGATCATGAGGAAGAGCATCATTGAGCTAAAGGGAACAAAACACGCATTTTTTACGATCTATCCATGCTTTTCATGAAGACTATGAATTGATGAGAAATATTCTTAATAAAATATAAATACTCGTCCTTTTGTCTAAAATGTAATTAACTGTAACTAATTTGATCTTAGTTTATGCAATTATTTTTAATCTTTGGTTAGTAATGTGATATGTGATTTCACTGTCTAGAGAAATTGTTTTTTTTTTTTTTTGAGATTAGAGAAATTCTATATATTCACATTCATCTCGTTGTAGTATATATATATATATAATTCCATACAAAAACATATATACATCCTCAACCCCCAAAAAGTTTATTTTCTTTATCGAAAAAGGAAGTAAAACATAATTGCCAAAAGCATCATTCATATGCAATCGATTTATGCTTCTTTTCTTTCTCTTTTGATAAGAAAGAAATCAGAAAGAAGTGGAGAGGGCATTAAATAATTTCATAAACCATATATATTCACATAAAAATCAGGTCCATTTTGCGGTGCTATACATTTTACTAACACTCATTAAAAAAACTATTTTAAATAAGGCATCATATTTTAGTGACTTTTTGGAAAAATAATTAAAGGTTGAAGATTCTGCTAGCTGGTCACCATACCTTGATTCCCACTAACCATCTCCATGTAACCACTAATCTGCATTTTTCCTCCCATAATTAGTTTTTTTAAAGGTTATTGGTGTGCAATATCTATCGGTTTTGCCGATGACTAATCTATGTCGGAGAACTTGATTGGTCACATGTATACCTTGTTTGTTGGTCTGTGTGGTTCTCCTTTCCCAATAGAATTTTTGCTGAACCTAAGATTTGAACCTAAGACCTTAGAGTGAGATTCGAGACAACTCGGACCTCTTCCCACATATAACTAGTTGGTGATGAGGTTAATTAGAATTAGATAAATGGAATGGAAGGCAACACTTAAAGTGTGACGAAGAACATTACTGTGAGAACATAGAGGAGATCCTTCTTGGTGTTTTTTCCTTTTGCAATGTTCGGAGGAACTGCACAAACAATTTCAAGAGTAGACGTAGGTTGAACACCTACTACTCTTTGATTTGTGTCTTGCAGTAGCATTGAAATGCTTCATCAACGTCAGGAATGAGTTTCATCAAGAAGATTTGTCCTCGAGCATGAGCATAGGAATCGTTCAATCCCATGAGGAAGGTCATGACAAACTCTTCCTTAATGGATTCAAGAAGTGGACCCACACCACCACAATTACATTTGTGAGGCTTTGAGTTCCCCTAATTCAGCTCAAATACCCTTGAAACATTGATTATCGGTGTGGTGTATGTAATACGGATCGGAGGTGTCAATCATAGAAGTCATCGCGCGCGTGAGATTAGCGAGAGGTAGACGAAGATAAGAATGGAAAATCACAGTGTGAAAGAGGATACCTCTGATACCATATTAAGCTACTGAAGCCATGAACGAGAGAGAGAAGCTCGGGGAGAATTAGTTTCCAAGGAAACAAAAAACTGAGAAATGAAACTCGTTGAATTGATTAACGGTACAAAAGGGACTATGAACAAGTAGTTAACTTAACAAAACTCTAACTTTACATCTAAAACTTCTAAATCAATCTAGTTAAGTTAGTTAAGCTCTAACCATTCTCTAACTAGAATGTATTCCTAATTGATGTATCAATATAAACTAGATACATATCAATCATTCAATTATTAAACCAAAAACTGTATTGTCTCTTATAAAGTAGATAAGAGGTGGTATTAACTTTTATTGAAGTTAATTTTATTCATTATGATATTGCAACTCAAACACAAATACTACTAAATATCTTTGAAGTTTGAACTATATATCCACCTAATTGTTTCTCATCATTAATTCTGAACTCTCAAAATTTTAAACAAGAAAACACATAGTATCTTTGTTTGGTTATGAGGGTGATCATAAGCACCAGAAGGACTTCCATATTCAATGTTCAGACCATTTAATTATTTATCACAAGAAAAAATAATCCGTGGCTATTGTAAATGTAACAATTGAAGGTGACCTAAGGCAGGTTGGTTCATGCACTAGTAATTTTTGTCATTAATAATATGTCACACAAGTAGGTATATTTATATACATAAGTTCATAAGCACCATACTCGTGAGAAATAAATGCATATTGGTTTTAATAAGTAATATTTTCCTATTTGTTTGTTCATTCACATCCAAAGTTGTTGACTACTTGTCAGCATTGGAAAAAACAAATTAGAGAACTATTACAAAACAACCAAGATTATCAACATCACTAAACTCAGTTAGCGAGTTAAATGATATATGAAGTAGTTGCAAATTGCAAAAAGTCCAAAAATCAAAATTCGGAAACTAATATTCTTCCACCCCCACTAACAGATGTTTATCAAAAAAATTGCATAACTATAACCACAACGACTATGCAACTGTGAAGACTAATTATTCAAAGTAGGGACCCAAACTTATGTCACATCATGGTAGTACCAAAGTGGATAACTATGCCATATACTCTATCTAATGAATTCTCGTGACTATATACTTTTAACCCCTACATTGAAAATACTTGACAATTCTTTGATAATGAAAGGAAACTTAGGGGAATGGCATAGCAAGAGGGCCATGATTCAAAATTTGAACTACCCTGCCACATGGCATCATGTTATTGAATCCATAATTCATGATTGGTGGTCCTGTGAAAGTAGTAAAATACCTTCGTGGCTTTATTCTCCTTCCATACCACATCCAGTTGGCATCCATCATCAAATTTTTCCTTTTCTCAAAAAGATTTTTTCCTAATCATATGAAAAATGGGGTCTACCCTAGTACCCTAAATGTGTGGCACTTTTGTTTTTTTCTGACTCTCAATATCTAAAAATTACATTACTCACCTCTTAATCTGAATCAATTAAAGTATATTTTCTAGAGAAATTGCATTCATATCCCCTATATTATGACTAAATGACATAGACACTTCTTATATTTTTTAAAACGAACACCCACTTAGCTTATTTGTTAAGAAAGTTTCACCACACCCCCTAGTTTTGTTTAAAAGACAGAAAAAAAAAATCATATAACTTATTTTTCTATTTGCAAGAGTCGAAGACTCAAACTAATAACTTTATTCAAGAAAAACCAAATGTCTCTCGTGTTATTGTGTTTGGCTTCATGCTCATTTTCCTATTTTCAATGTGCAGATTAATGTTAAAAAAGATAAATTGCTACATAATTTCTAAAACCGCCGCAAATTACCAACTAATAGAGGTAGTTACATGCACCATTATCCAAACCGCTACCAAATATTGAGCAGCGGCGGTTAAATACAAACCGTCGCAAAACAACTGCCTCGTGTTGCCAGTTTTGTTGTGTAGTGGATTAATATGAAGCTACAACTACTACTAAGCATCATAGTACTAGTTGAAAAATAAACACTTACTTATACCAAAGCATTTGTACATGGCATATAAAGAGTGATACTTTTATTTTTCTTTTAGCATTGCTATACCATAGACACAATCATTGCTCCTATTCAATAGTAGTAATATAGAATCATTATTATGTATACAAACCCGGAAAACATGACCTAAAATCCATTAAAGTGTAACCAATGCCCAAACAAAACCTTCCAGCTAGCTTTTAAAGCTTTGCTAAGCTGGCACCAGCTAGCTATTCCTCCTTCACAAGTCCCACCATCCTTCTATTCCTCTCTTTCTCACACATAATAAAAATATTTATATATATATATCTAACACATTCCACATATCATCATAACAAGCACAACTTCTTCCCTCTCTTTCTATGTCCAAAATGGCTTCTACTCATAATGTGTTTATAGTGGTTTTTTTCTCTATGGTGGCTGCATGTGCTTGTAGCTTCTACCAAGATTTTGATCTAACATGGGGTGATAAACGTGCTAAGATATTCAATGGTGGTCAGCTTTTATCTCTTTCACTTGACAAAGTTTCTGGCTCTGGTTTTCAATCTAAGAGAGAGTACTTATTTGGAAGAATTGATATGCAGCTTAAGCTTGTTGCTGGCAACTCTGCTGGCACTGTCACTGCTTACTACGTATGATTTTCTTTTATTTACAAAATCATTTGTTATTATATTATTCTTAACACTACTCTTAAATTCATCTCAGTAACTCTGAGATAAGTCCATGCAGCTGCAAGCAGAGAATACTTAAGTTTTTTTTTTAAAAAAATTAACACTACTTTTTTTTCTCCAATAATACATACTCTTTGGTATTGATTCTTCATGAAAGAAGATGATTTATTATGTCTTGGAATATGACCATTATTGACCTGTTTTTCCACTTCAGAGAACAACAATTGCTTTATTTATTCATTCCTTTCCTTCCATGTTTTTTTTTTACATTAATTAATTAATTATTAATCAACTTGGTCTTTCTATAATCAGTGAATTTCACTTGCGCGTGACTTGAGAAGGTAGCTAATGTTGACTATATAGTCCAAAACATTTTTTATATTGAAAACTTAAACTTCTAGCATAATTAATTTAATCAATAGAATTTTCCATTTCATTTTTGTATTAATAATTTTTAGTGATTCTATTTGGTGATGTACAGTTATCATCACAAGGGCCAACACATGATGAGATTGATTTTGAGTTCTTGGGAAACCTTACCGGTGACCCTTATATTCTTCACACAAACATTTTCACCCAAGGTAAAGGTAACAGAGAGCAACAATTCTACCTCTGGTTCGACCCCACTAGAAACTTCCACACTTACTCCATCATTTGGAAGCCCCAACACATCATGTAAGTCACTTAACATAATCTATGTAGCACTGACACTTCATTTTAAAAGGCTCGTATGTTGGTGTCCGACTTCGACGCGACACCAACATATTCATTTTCTCAAATTATTATCAGAGTCTATATGTGAGTATCAGTATCAGTGTTTCACCGTGTACTATTTATATTGCAGATTCTTGGTTGATAATGTACCAATAAGGGTATTCAAGAATGCAGAATCAGTTGGTGTTCCATTTCCAAAGAACCAACCAATGAGAATCTATTCTAGTCTATGGTGTGCTGATGATTGGGCCACAAGAGGTGGATTGATAAAAACTGATTGGGCCAAAGCACCATTTACAGCATACTATCGTAACTTCAAAGTCACACAGTTCTCAACTAGGTCTTATTCCAATGCAAATTCTGGTGCTGAATGGCAAACAAATGAGCTTGATGCTTATGGAAGAAGAAGATTGAGATGGGTTCAGAAGTACTTCATGATTTATAACTATTGTAATGATCTTAAGCGATTCCCACAAGGTTTTCCTGCTGAGTGTAGCCACTAGAGTTCTAAGAGAGATGAGAAAAAATGTCACTTGTAGTGTTGGATTTTAATTGTCTTTGTAAAATATGATAAATAATCTAGTCTATGGTTGTTAATGTACATTAAGGGGATCATTATAATAAATCAAAATCTTTGTACCACTTCTCTCATCTATTTTTTTTGTCGGTATGATAAATAAACACTCCACATAATATCATACGGTCACAGTTAAGAGCTAACGTCGTTGAAATTGGCAAAACAATAAAGTAGACGGACTTCTCTTATCTAATTTATTTTGCTGTGTAGGCTGCAAATTTCAAAATGTCAATAGGATTAAAGATTCTTGTGTGTATTATTGGAAAGAGAAAAAGATGGAATTCAAATGGATGGCTTCTATTTATGTACGTTATATTCTCTTCCAAGACATGTCGACATTGATTAATTAGATTCAACAGTAAGATGGGTCCTAAAAATTTACCCCTCAATTGGGATTTTGAACCTTTATTTTTTTCTCTTCTATCCCAAACAAGATATTAACTACTACTATATTTTAACATTTTAATTAATACCATTTATGAATAACCACTAGATAGATTTTGCAAGCTGTTGTAGTAAAAGCAGTCGGCTAGAGAGGTTGGACCACGGGCAGCAGAGGACATAAACATGATGGCAAAACAATATCCGTGACTGCCCTTTCCAATGCCAGCATCATTCTACTTTGTAATAATAATAATAATAATGGTTTGCTAACAAAGTGTGCAGTATTGGAGCACCAAACCAACCATTAACAAATAAAGATGATCTTCTTCCAACCCTCCGTACATCTTCTCCACAAGAAAGGCCCAAACAGTACGAAGGTCCACACACTAAAACATGTGATTCGACTAAGTTGTGAAAACACAAACAAATTCACATAAAAGTGGTTAAAGAGCACACTCAAGTAATTTTTGTGGCACGAATCCTCTTCTGCAGCAAAATCATTTTGCGCTAGCAGAAGCCATTGGATCTAGAGAGAGTTTAGAAGGAGCCAATGTTAGTAGGCCTGCCGACCATGTTTCTAAACATACAGTATGGCAAGTTGGTTTAAAGAATTTTTTTCAGAAATATATCAATATAAAATAGGCTCCATGGCAAATTTTAAAAGTATGCACACGCATGTGTTGTGTCTGTATTAATGACCGTATCTTATCTCTCATATCTGATATATACACAGTAGAGTACTTCAAATTTATTTTGTCCCTGGCTCCCAGTGTACGAAATACGGATTCAGTATTTCAACAAGCCCCACTCCGACTTACGTGCTCGTTGCAAACAAGTAACAAAAACAGGTCAACTATGTACCCATAAAAATAAGTCATAATTTATATAGAGCAACTTTCAAAAAATTATATCTACAGCAACGTGTAAAAAAATAGGACTAAACAATCTTCTATAAGCTTCCTCTCTTTCAATTTTTTTATTATTCCTAGTAGTACTAACATACTTTCTAAACAAATTTCCATGCTGATGATACCTAGTGTAGATGGCTAGATGCAATTAGCCAGTTATCTGTCTGATTGAATGATTTTCTCTTCAACGTGATCTGAAAATTTAACTCTGGGTCGCTGCAGGTTCTGTACAAAACAAGTGTAAATAAGTATTTGTTTATTTGGAATTTGGAGGAACCAACTTATGATATAACAATGTACATACCTGTATTCTGCAATGTATGTTAAGATCATCCTTCATCTGGCTAAGACGGTCCTTTGCAAGTTGTTCAGCTTCAGAAGCTTTCCTGCAGGCTTCTTTCACCTGAAAAATACAGAAATACAAATGCCTCAGTTTGATTTGTATTTTCCTCTTATCTACTAAATTATCACTCTTTCCCGTATACACAGATGTGGGAAATTGCTGAACTTGATTATTTACAGTGGTGATGAGCCAGATAAAGTCTAGGAAATTTTATGAACTAACAATAAGAAAGCAGTCAAATAACAATTACAGTGAATACAAGGGTAAGTGCCCTCATACTAGAAAATAAAAGCCAAATTTGATAAGATCTATATCCAATGAGTGAATAATATGCACACAATTTGTGAAGTGCAAAAACAGTGGGAGAACCCATCTCCGAACTTGCCAGATGAAACAATAACCAAAATTGAGGCATCAAAAGCTTCGCATAACAAGCATTGCTAGGATACTAGAAAGTAACCCATTTACAGGCAACGTTAAAAATGTTGAAGTGAATACACAAGGAAAATGGTGATTCAGCTATCAGAGAAACAAAAACAGAAAGTGGGCAATGTCAATATACTAGTCAGGTCAACCTCAATCAAACACGATAGAGACGAGTCACGGATCATGTGGGACTCACCTGGCTTCCATCAAAAGCGGGACTGTTACTGACACTATCAGTAGATCTTTCTAACAGATTTCTGAGATGAGATAGTTCCTTCATAAGGTCTTGGGCAACCTCTTCAGCATCTAGCAGCTGATTACTAGAAAATTCAAATGCTCTTTCTGCATGAAGGCGAAAAGAAACACATTTCAAACATGTGCAAAGCCCCCTGCACCCTCTTGGATTTCTTCTTAGAATTCCTTTCTTGAAACCAACGGCATGGACTCCAAGTTTCTCTGTGACTCTCAGTTGGGACAGGCTCTGACAAGACCGATGTGTTTCAGGTGACTCAGACAGGGATGATGTAGCAACTTTTCTAACTAAAGGAATTTGAGATGTTGATCTTGAACCGTCATTCTTTAAATCACAAGCTTGCAACCTTGTTTCTTGCTGAGTACCAGATTTGCCTGTACAATGGTCCATAGGAACACGGTCATTTGAATCATATATGGGAGTTACACACAGGTTTGAAACTGAAATTTGCAGGCGCGGTATTTGATCCAACGTTTTGAGTAATAATCATTTATTACATCTAGTAATAGTGTTTAGTTTTAAACTAAACCACGATCAATAATGAAATTTCAAAAAATATAAAGCTGAATGATGTCTTCAAAAAGAATAAGAACCAATACTTACGGGAATTATAATCCATAAATGGAAGCAATCTTTTGTAGTTACGGGAATTATAATCCAAAAATGGAAGCAATCTTTTGTTGTTAAAAGATCCAGCATGATTCAACATCTTAATCCGTGGACAACGATTTAGAACCTGTTTCAAAAGTCAAAACCACAATCAAAATATTAACATAATGGAAAATGTATTGGTCAAATCAACGAAATAAAGAGAGGGATAAAGAATGAGCATTGCTATGTAGTGTGAGACGAAATAAACGAACGAAAATGTGGCAGCTTCATAATTTAAAAATATAAAACATAACACCAATAACACGGTTCCTGTTATTTTGACAAAATAGTCTTCCTACTAATTAGCATTTCTGTAAAAGAATGCAGAATCACAACTTTGTCATGCAAGTCTTAAAGAGATAAATGAAAATTTGATGGTAATCACCTGGGGAACGTTGGATTTTGATCCATTTTGGATTTCACCAGGCACGACTGGCATGTTTGTTATTGCTTCCCTTTGAAGGCATCCTTGAATCATAAACTAGGCCTTTCAGAACACTTCCAGCTTTGTCACCACCGTGTGCTGCCATGTCTGTTATCTCAGCAGTAATCTTCTCTAATGGTTGTGGTCTAGGTTCATTTGGGACACTGACATGATTTAAAACCAAAGCATCATCACTTTTGCTAGTTGCAAGACTGCTTGTTTCATTCTTCACATCTAGCATATTAGGACCCAATTGACTTAGACTTTGGTCTTCAGGTAGACAGCTGCTAACGGATTCATGCTTCTCCAGGTTTAGAAACTGCTTTCTTCCTTCATTGTCGCAAGTGAATTCTTTTTCTTTGCTTGAATGATGCAAAAATGTAAGGTCAGAGATATTGCCATTGATATAAAGCATGTTGTCTGTTTTTTCAGTGGTAATCTTCTCTGATGGTTGTGGTCTTGGTTCATTTGGGACACTGACGTGATTTAAAATCAAAGCATCATCACTTTTACTAGTTGCACGACTGCTTGTTTCATTTATCACATCTAACATATAAGGACCCAATTGACTTAGACTTTGGCCTTCAGAAGGACAGCTGCTAACGGATTCATGCTTCTCCAGGTTTAGAAACTGCTTTCTTCCCTCAAAGTCGCTAGTGAATTCTTTTTCTTTGCTTGAATGATGGTCAAATGTAAGGTCAGTGATATCACCACTGATATAAAGAATGGTGTCTGTTTTTTCAGCGGTAATCTTCTCTGATGGTTGTAGACTAGGTTCATTTGGGACACTGACATGATTTAAAACCAAAGCACCATCACTTTTGCTAGTTGCAAGACTGCTTGTTTCATTCTTCACATCTAGCATATTAGGACCCAATTGACTTAGACTTTGGCCTTCAGGAGGACAGCTGCCAACGGATTCATGCTTCTCCAGGTTTAGAAATTGCTTTCTTCCCTCATAGTCGCTAGTGAATTCTGTTTCTTTGCTTGAATGATGCTCAAATGTAAGGTCAGAGATATCACCATTGATATAAAGCATGTTTTGACCTTTGGGTGGTGACCCACTATAGTGTTGTCCGGATATCTCTTTTTCTACTTGATTGCAGACATCATTGTGCGTAGCATTTGCAACAATCCTAGCACAATGAAAATCCACCGTTCTTGAAAAAGGATCAAACTTTGAATCACTCAAGCATTCGTCTTTAGAACCAACTACAACTTTCTCAAAATGTTGCTTCACAGAGGACGCAGATAAACAGTCATGAACCACTTCTGCATCCAGTTGCATCGGCAATTCAGTAGTTTCCATGGAAGATGTCAATTTTAGCTGGAATCCATGAGATAACTCGTCAGCAGGATTAACTAAAATATTGTTTTCCAAAGCCTTTGACTCAATAATGGCATCCATGGGGACGCTGACTGTCATCTGCCCATTTATAGAGGCTTCTTCACTCTGAGATGACAAAGGAAGTTGGAATCCATTTGCATACATATCAGCGTCGTTTATTTTATGATGAATCTGATCACCACATTTTGATGTACCTATAAAATCAATTAGCTCCTTCATTACCCATATCTAACTAACATCTAATGTAATTTATACTACTATAGTGGTTGAAAACACAAAGTGGTTACCAGAGTCATCTTTGTTGAGACCCATTAAAAATGGAAGCAACCTTTTATAGCTGACAGAACCTGGGGTTTTGAACAGCCTCCCTTGCAAACGTGATCTAGGCACCTGCAAAGACATCCCGGTTTATGTACAAATTACCACTAAATGTAAAACTAATATATATATATATATATATATATATATATATATATATATATATGTATAGTAAGCATCTCAATAATCCTCATAAATATTTTGAAAGCTAAGGTTCTGACATGATTGTCTTAGGTATCATAGTTATAAAGTTTGTAAAAAACATTAACAAATTGTCTAACCAATAATTAGTAGAAAACCAAGATTTAAAAACGTGATAGATTCTTACATATTTACTCGGAAGAGGAAGATCATTTCTCTTATCAGCTTTCGGGCAACACCCTTCAAAAATATTTTCCTGCGTGCTTCTGGCTAAATCCATAGGTTTAGCATGGCACATATCCTCGGGCATCCTCTGCAATTTGTCTACATTGACCGCTGAATTGTCACATTTCCCAGCATCAGTAGGTTTAACGTGGCACATATCCTGAGGCATGCTTTGAAATTGGTCTGCATTGACAACTGAATTATCATTTATCTCAGCATCGGGAGTTGTCAGTACACAATCTTGATTCAAAATGGGAATCTGTTCTGAGGTCAAACCACTATTATTAGTGGCCTTAGCATGATCAAGTTTATTCTCCTGTAGAGAATTTTGCTTAAAGTCAACATTGTCTAAAGCATTCCCAACATCTTTAGCACCATGAAAATCTGCATTTGGATCCGCCTTTGATTCACTCACACATTTATCATCCGCAGATAGCACGGGTAGACACTCACCAGTCGCTTCTTTAGCATCTAATTGCATTGGGGAAGATGTCAAATTTGACCCATTGGTGAAACTGTTGGTCTTAATTTCGTGTTTTGAAACTTCATTACTTTGAGATGACAAAGAAAATTGGATTTCTGGTCTATCCATACCCTTCTCATCTTTATGGCAATGACCCAATTTTGGTGCACCTAAACAATTATAAGTCCGATCAGCTACATTATGAAAAATCTTACAAAATCATCATCTAATGCAATCAATAAATAATAAGGGGTTTGCTGCATAAAACAATTACCGGAATCATCTCCCCTAATATCCATTAGATATGGAAACAACTTTCTGTAGCTCACAGAACCTATAGCTTTGAACAACCTCCCCGGCAAACGTGGTCCGAGCACCTGCATCAAGATCGTAATAAGCAATTGGCACCGGTTGTAAAACCATATTGTCAAACAAACAAACAAAATCCAGAACAAAATATTACAGTTCTAACCTAGAGTCCCACAATACTTGATAAACCCTAATTAGATAATTAAATTCTAGAGCTAAAAAAAGGCACAAAATGTTTATCTCATAAATAAAAAGGAAAATAAAAATTGAAAGAATGACAGGCCCTTACAGATTTGCTCCTAGGAACAGAAGCATTTAACTGGCCGTCTTTCCCTGATAAACCCTCTCCTGAAATTTCCCCTGCATTTCCAGCAAAAGGCGCATCATTGACACGAATCTCCTCTTCCGTTTTCTCTACATCTCCGTTAACCTTTAAATTACCACAAATCAGAGCATCTGGCGGTGTTGTTATGACAGGTTCTTCACCTAAAACATCAATTTCCTTACAACAATCTTCACCATTTTTTCCATCAACTTGCATATGATCTTGCAATTTCTCTCTTTCATCAGACGACTCAGCATTTCCCAGATCATAATTCCGAGCCTCGCAAGAAAGCCCTAAATCAGAACTCTTGGTCGGTTCAATCGTCGGACTCATCATCACATCGTCGACACGCGCATCACTATTATCCGCACTTGGCGTTGATGCAAACCCTAACTCAACCATTTTCTGATCAGAAGCGCCAGCGTTAGATCGCGGGGAATAAACTCGTTTAGCGCGAAGGTCTTTAGCTAAACGGCGAGATAGGTCTTCATCATCACATTTCGCTTTCTTACGAAGACCTTTAATGAGAACGTCATTTTCTAAATCCGAAGATTCTTGGATTGCTCCGTTTCCGTGAACGAGGCCGTAATAGGGTCCTTTCTTCTTAGGAACGGGATCGGAGCGGATGTGACCGGAGCGATTGCGGTGGAGAAGAGACTGGGATCTGCTGCGGGTAACTGTAGAAGGGACGGGGGAAGATAGGTGGTTGTGTTTGCGGGGTTTCGGGATCGCTTCCATGGCTGCTGCGCTATCGAAGTTCGAAACTAAGCGCCGTATATTTATGTGTATGTGTGGCCATGGCGGGAAGAAGGGTTTATTGTGGCGGGAAACTTGAGGCTTCCACTTTTTATTTTTTTATTATTTTCCCTCGACAATGTCCCAGAGGTTTGGCGCTAATTAGTTTTTTTTTATTTACAAAACGCTAATTAGTAATTACACACCATTGATAGAGTTGTAAACTCGCGCCACCCAGAATAAAGGTTTTTTTTTTACCCCATCACTTTATTTACCTTATAAGACTTTTTTTTTGACAAAAATACCTTTAAAAAATTTGGACACAATCATATATACAATCAGAGTCAATTGTCCGAAAACCGATTTTTTAACCTAAATTATTTGCTCACCGTATGAATAACTTGAGTAGAAAAGTTCAAGATTTGAACATTCCCAGTGGTAGAATCCCAGAGGCACCATAAACCCCAGCTTGCCCATTAGCCTTAAGAATAGAGGCATGCTTAAAGCCGCATCTCTTGGCTATCCCTTTTGCAGAAGTGCCACTAGTGTGAGTTTCAACAAGAATCACCATGGAGTAAGAATAATCTCTTCTAATATGCTTTAGGAGTTCCATAACCCCATAGACGCCCGTAGGTGTAGGACTAGGAATAGGGAAGCTACTCTCTCCATCCATTCCTCTGTTCATAACAACAACCCCCAAGTGGGGATAATTGTTATCCAATTGCTTAAGGGAAATTCTTGGGATAATAGGATTCACAATTTTAGAAGGTATGACTCATTTATTGGCTTCATTCATATTGTGCATATACTCGAGAACTAACTCTTTCTTTTCCTTATTCTTCTACTTTTTCTCAAAGTTAGATTCCTCATGCTCTTTACTAATCGGAGCAATGTTTTCTTTCTCAGTTGTAATTGAAACCCCTCTATCTATTTGTAATCTCTTCCTCTCTCGTCAAAGGTTTCATGCCTTCATATGGGATTTCATTTAAAAAATTGCATTCCCTTTTGTACGTCAATGTTGATCAAGTTGAAGCTTATTTAAAAATGAACTTGAAATTCCAACCGATGAGTTATCCCAGACTCTGGCAAAACAAAAAACGAAAGGAAACTAAAATTGGTTATTTTTTTTTAGTTCTGCAAATGAGTTGTTTGTCATGATAAAGCTAAAATGGGATGTTTGCCATGACTTTCTATGGAATGGTTCTAGTTGCAGGGTATTTGGCAGCTGTTTCATCAACCTTAAAAAATCTCTTCACCGCATTTGACTTCAATCACGACCTTTTTCTCCTATGTTTGTCATGACAAAACTAAAAGGAAACTAAAATTGATTTTCTTCACCACATATGTCTTCAAAACCCCAATAAAAATTGATGAAGATGATGAATTTCTGGGTTTTATCTCAAATGATGAAGATGAAGAACCCTAAATTGATAATGTTTGTTTTTGATAAAATTAATTAAAGATGACTTGGATTATATTTATGCAGCCACTAGAAACTAATTGGTTTGTGTGCCAAACTTAAAAATAATTGCAACATTATCAAAACTGTATGTATCTCAAAATGGAAACTCAATGTAATGTTATCAAGATCAAATAGTCAATATTTGATGCATTTAAAAGCATGTTCAGGGAAGTGAACGCTTCGCTTCCCGTGAAATATAACAATGTCATGTCATATATATGTTGCTGCCGCCATCTCCTCCGTCTCAAAAGTTCCTAACCATATTCTATTATTTGTACCTGGCTCCCGAATCTCTATCGCCCATTTGCCCTGCCTCTTTCTTACTCTGTGAATTTTGAACTTTTAACACTACAAAGTGATTTTTTTGACGAGAACACCACAACATGAACTTGAACTCATTGTTATTCTCTGTGCTTAGTTAATTGAAATGAAAATATCTCTCAATGTATGTGAAACTCGTCTATGGTATTTATAGGGAGGGCATCAATTCAACTTTTCACTTGGAATTGGATTATGGTAAAAAATGGAGCTATTACATCACATAGGTAGGTGGTGGACGGTGGCTTAGCTCCGTTTTAGTTTTGGAAAAAAAAACACCGCCTTAATTTCAAGTTTTGTAATTAATGTTAAGTTTTGTTAAGTTTACGCGGTTTTAGTTTTGATAAGTTTACAGGGTTTGTAGGGGGTGGCAGCGTACAAACTATAGTAGTGTGGGGGAGATACCTAAACCCTTAACATATATTAGGAGAAATACCTATGTGGTCACTTATACCACTACAAGATTTTGATCCTAAGACAACAATTGAAAACCGTTCTCTAAAGCAAATAAACTGTTCTTTTTTCTTTTGGCAACGATTTCTAAACCGTTGTTTTTGCGGGCGTTGCATATTCCTTAGGCAACGGTTTTTTCTTGCAAAGGCAACGCCAACAAAAAACCATTGCTACCGAGAGACAAAGACAACAGTGTTTTTCTCTTTTCTATGACAATAATATAAAATCGCTGCAACCAATGGCAACAGTCGAAAACTGTTGCCTATCTTCATCAAATACAATGTTTCAAAACCGTTTCCATAAACATTAAAAATAAAAATAAAATCAGCAAATTATAAGAGAAGTCCATTTCATTTCTTCCCAACAGAAAAAATATTGTATGATATTACTCAAATCTAATGACAATTAATTACACAAACAACAAAAATACTTATGCCTATATTAAATTATTGCTTTCAGAAAATACCCAAGATTACAATTCACAATAAAATGGGAAAAGGTTCAAAATTCTAAGAACAAAGCAATTGCTACTTTCTTATGTAAATTCTATTTCTTCCTATAGTTCCACTGTGGTCAAGAACTGTATTTCTCCAGCGAATATGAAAAATCACAAGGGTTTGGCTCGTTTTGTAAAACTTGTTCAGATCATGAAAAATCACAAGGGTTTAGCTCCAAGAGTAAAACTTGTTCAGATCCTACAAGAAAATAGCATTTAGCTTTGGATATAATGGATGGCTTTGTATTTCTCAGCTTTGTATATTAGGAGGATCATTTGATCAAGATAATAAAAGCATACCACAAATTTTATTTTCTAGACTAGATATAATGGAGATCACAATTAGCTGATTTTCTACATGAGTTCATTTCATGGCTAAAGTTTGAAGCAATCTATAACTCACTATTCCTAGTAAAATTGCACAAGATCATAGATAATGAATGTGTGTGGAGTTTCATGACTAATTGGTTGGTGTGCCAAACTTAAAAATAATTGCAACATTGAAATCGTATCAAAATTGTATGTATCTCAAATTGGAAACTCAATGTAATGTTATCAAGATCAAATAGTCAATATTTGATGCATTTAAAAGCAAGTTCAGGGAAGTTAAGCTTCGTTTAGCTTCCCTTGAAATATAACAATGCCATGTCATATGTTGCTACTGCCATCTCCTCCGTCTCAAAAGTTCCTAACCATATTCTAGTATTAGTACCTGGGTCTCGAATCTCTATCGCCCATTTGCCCCCCCTCTTTCTTACTCCTGTGAATTCTAAAATTGTAACACCACAACGTGAACTTTTTTTAACAAGAACACCACAACGTGAACTTGAACTCATTGTTATTCTCTATGCTTAGTTAATTGAAATGAAAATATCTCTCAATGTATGTGAAACTCGTCTATGGTATTTGCAGGGAGGGGATCAATTCAACTTTTCACTTGGAATTGGATTATGGTAAAAAATGGAGCTTTTACATCACATAGGTAGGTGGTGGGACGGTGGCTTAGCTCCGTTTTAGTTTTGGAAATAAAAGAACACCACCTTAATTTCGAGTTTTGGAATTAATGTTAAGTTTTGTTAAGTTTACGCGGTTTTAGTTTTGATAAGTTTACAGGGTTTGTAAGGGGCGGCAAGGTATAGACTATAGTAGTGTGGGGGAGATACCTAAACCCTAAATATATATTAGGAGAAATACCTATGTGGAAACATATATCACTACAACATTTTGATCCTTAGACAACGCTTGAAAACTGTTCCCTGAAGCAAATAAACCGTTCTCTTTTCTTTTGGCAACGGTTTCAAAACCGTTTTTTTGTGGGTGTTGCCTATTCCTTAGGCAACGGTTTTTTCTTGCAAAGGCAACACCAACAAAAAACCGTTGCTACTGAGAGACAAAGACAACGGTCTCTTCTCTTTTCTATGACAATAATATAAAACCGCTGCAACCAATGGCAACGGTCAAAAACCGTTTTCTATAACAAACCGTTGCCTATCTTCATCAAATACGATGTTTCAAAATCATTGCCAAAAACATTAAAAAAAAATTAAAAAAATCAGCAAATTATAAGAGAAGTCCATTTCATTTCTTCCCAACAGAAAAAATCATGTGTGATATTACTCAAATCTAATGACAATTAATTACACAAACAACAAAAATACTTATGCCTATACTAAATTATTGGTTTCAGAAAATACCCAATATTACAATCACAACAAAATGGGAAAAAGTTCAAAATTCTAAGAACAAAGCAATCACGACTTTCTTATGTAAATTCTATTTCTTCCTAGTTCTACCGTGGTCAAGAACTGTATTTCTCCAGAGAATATGAAAAATCACAAGGGTTTAGCTCCCAAGCGTAAAACTTGTTCAGATCATGAAAAATCACAACGGTTTAGCTCCCAAGAGTAAAACTTGCTTAGATCCTACAAGAAAACATCATTTAGCTTTGGAAATAATGGAAGGCTTTGTATTTCTCCGCTTTGTATATTAGGAGGCTCATTTGATCAAGATCATAAAAGCATACCACAAATTTTATTTTCTAGTCTAGATATATTGGAAATCACAATCAGCTGATTTTCTACTTGAGTTCAATTCATGGCTAAACTTTGAAGCAATCTATAACTCGCTATTCCTAGTAAAATTGCACAAGATCATAGATAATGAATGTGTGTGGAGTTTCACGGCTAATTGGTTTGTGTGCTAAACTTAAAAATAATTGCAACATTGAAATCGTATCAAAGTTGTATTATCAAGATCAAATAGTCAATAATTGATGCATTTAAAAGCAAGTTCAGGGAAGTTAAGCTTCGCTTCGTTCCCTTGAAATATAACAATGCCATGTCATATGTTGCTACTGCCATCTCCTCCGTCTCAAAAGTTCCTAACCATATTCTATTATTTGTACCTGGCTCACAAGATCATAGATAATGAATGTGTGTGGAGTTTCACGGCTAATTGGTTTGTGTGCTAAACTTAAAAATAATTGCAACATTGAAATCGTATCAAAGTTGTATTATCAAGATCAAATAGTCAATAATTGATGCATTTAAAAGCAAGTTCAGGGAAGTTAAGCTTCGCTTCGTTCCCTTGAAATATAACAATGCCATGTCATATGCTGCTGCTGCCATCTCCTCCGTCTCAAAAGTTCCTAACCATATTCTATTATTTGTACCTGGCTCCCGAATCTCTATCGCCCATTTGCCCCACCTCTTTCTTACTCCCGTAAAATTTGAACTTTTAACACCACAACATGAACTTTTTTTGACGAGAACACCAGAACGTGAACTTGAACTCATTGTTATTCTCTGTGCTTTGCTATTTGAAATGAAAATACCTCTCAATGTATGTGAAACTCGTCTATGGTATTTATATGGAGGGGATCAATTCAACTTTTCACTTGGAATTGGATTATGGTAAAAATGGAGCTTTTACATCACATAGGAAGGTGATGGGACGGTGGCTTAGCTCCGTTTTAGTTTTGGAAAAAAAAGAACACCGTCTTAATTTCAAGTTTTTGAATTAATGTTAAGTTTTGTTAAGTTTACGCGGTTTTAGTTTTGATAAGTTTACATGGTTTGTATGGGGCGGCAGCGTACAAACTATAGTAGTGTGGGAGAGTTACCTAAACCCTAAACATATATTAGGAGAAATACCTATGTGGTTACAACTAAACAAGGATCAATCTTCTGAGATAAGTCAAACATAAAATCACCGCGATGATTACCTTTCTAGCTTATCCAACACCCCCACAACTCCCGCTTTACAAGCCTTCATCGTTGACTTACAACAAGGTTGCATTTGGTATATATATATATATATATATATATATATATATATATATATTGTATGCAAAAAGACATCATGCATCATGTTCTTTTTCTTCTGAAATTGCATCTTATTTACATTTTTGAAAGGGCATTTTATTTCCTATACATTAATTAATATATTAAAAATAGGCTTAAATATCATTTACCCTGCAAATATCACCGTAATCCATTTACCCCCCTGTAAAAATAAAAGTTTTAAAATGCCCCTTACAAATATATAAGCAATATTCTATTAAGGAACATCTGTTGTTAGAGAATATGTTGACAACGTTAAGTGTATAATGAGTATAAGCTATTTCTGATTCAGCATTCCACGCAAAGTATAAATCGTTTAAGGAATTACGTCCCGCAGAAAAAAAGCTGTAAACACTTATTATTCAACTAAAGAGAGGCTTCTTTAAAAATTTTTGATTTTAGCAACACCCCCACAACCCGCTTTGAAGCCTTCAAAATAGATTATGTTGATATTTTTGAAAGGGCATTTTAAATATATATATTAAGCATTAAAAATATAAATATTTACTATTTTGCACGATTGACATCTAGTTAAATCATGGATGTAAAAAATATAAAGAGAGGGTAAAATTTTGCTAAAAATAACAATTATAAATGATTACGTGGTACACGAAACGAGCACCTTGGTTGTTAAGTATTGACACGCTTTCTTCTTTCTTACAAAAAACAAATACTCCTTTCCCTCTCCATCTACTCCAGTCCTCTCTGTTGTAGAGGTCACTACTACTTCCTTCTCTTCTTTTCCCTCCACCTCTTTTCATTATTCATTTCAACACTCCTTCTCTCTCTCTCTCTCTCTCTCCACCAACCGCATTTATATCCAAATGCTCCAAATCTCATTCTTCTTCTTTTTCTCCGTAATCATCGCCACCACGGCCGCCGATGACGCCGCCGTCATGTCAAACCTCTTCGAATCCCTAAAACCACCTCCCTCCGGTTGGTCTCCAACGACTCCGTACTGCAAATGGAACGGAATCAAATGCGATTCATCTAATCGCGTCACTTCCATAAGCCTCGCTTCTCACTCCCTCACCGGAACACTTCCCTCCGATCTCAACTCTCTTTCACAACTCACATCTATCTCTCTTCAAGGTAACTCCCTCTCCGGCCCTCTCCCTTCTCTCTCCAATCTCTCCGCCCTCCAAACCGCTTTCCTCGGCCGCAATAATTTCACTTCTATTCCACCCTCCGCATTCGCCGGCCTCACCTCTCTTCAAACCCTCAGCCTCGGTAACAACCTTAACCTCTCTCCATGGACAATCCCTTCCGAGTTAACTCAATCTTCAAACCTCAACACACTCGAACTCGGCACCGTACAACTCACCGGTAGCTTACCAGACTTCTTCGACAAGTTCCCTAGTCTCCAGAACGTTCGTCTCTCTTATAACAATCTCACCGGTCAGTTACCTCCTCCCTCGCTTCTTCTTCAATCGAAAACCTTTGGCTCAATAACCAGGACACCGGTTTAACCGGTACACTTGAAGTTCTCTCCAATATGACACAGTTATCTCAAGTTTGGCTTCACAAGAACCAGTTCATTGGTCCTGTTCCTGATTTATCGCAATGTAAGAATCTCTTTGATTTACAGCTTAGGGATAACCAGTTAACCGGTGTGGTTCCTGATTCACTTATGGCTCTTTCGAGCTTGCAGAATGTTTCTCTTGATAATAATGAGATTCAGGGTCCTGTGCCGGTTTTTGGTAAAGGTGTGAAAGTTACACTTGATGGGATCAATAGTTTTTGTAGTGATGTTGATACTCCTGGACCTTGTGATTCAAGGGTGATGATTTTGCTTCAAGTAGCTGAGGCATTTGGGTATCCTATTAAATTGGCGGATTCGTGGAAAGGGAATGATCCTTGTCAAGGTTGGAGTTTTGTTGTTTGTAGTGGAGGGAAGATCATTACTGTGAATTTTGGGAAGCAGGGTTTGCAGGGAACTATTTCGCCTGCGTTTGCGAATTTGACTGATTTGAGAAACTTGCATCTTAATGGAAATAATTTGACAGGTTCTATACCTGAGAGTTTGACCACTTTGTCTCAGCTTGAGACTCTTGATGTGTCTGATAACAATCTTTCCGGAGAGGTTCCTAAATTTGCTTCAAAGGTGAAGTTAGACACTGCTGGCAATGTTTTGATTGGGAAACCTTCTAGTTCTGGTGGTGGCACTGGCACTGGTGGTGGTGGTGGGGGAAGTCGAGCCCCTCCATCTGTGGGCTCTGCACCTGATGGAAGTCCTGCTGCATTTAAAAATGGTAATTCGTTGAGTACGGGTTTGATAGCTGGTATAGTGATTATTGTTGTGTTTTTTGTTGCTGTTGTGCTGTTTGTGTCTTGTAAGTGTTATGCTAGAAAGCGGCTTCGGAAATTTGCGAGGGTTAGTAATCCTGATAATGGGAAAGGAAATGGGAAACATGATGTGATGAGTGTTTCTAATGGATATCGCGGTGTTTCGAGCGAGTTGCAAAGCCAGAGCAGTGGTGATGTTCATGTTTTTGAGGGTGGAACTGGAAATGCTATGATTTCAATTTATGTTCTTCGAGAGGTGACGGATAATTTCAGTGAGAGTAACATTTTAGGAAGAGGGGGGTTTGGAGTTGTTTATAAAGGGGAGTTGCCTGATGGAACAAAAATGGCTGTGAAGAGGATGGAATCTGGTGCGATGGGAAACAAAGGGTTGAATGAGTTTCAAGCAGAGATTGCTGTTCTTAGTAAGGTTAGGCATAGGCATTTGGTTGCTCTTTTGGGATATTGCATCAATGGCAATGAAAGGATTTTGGTGTATGAGTATATGCCTCAAGGGACATTGACACAGCATCTGTTTGAATGTCGTGAACTTGGGTATGCTCCCTTGTCATGGAAACAAAGGGCAACAATAGCTTTGGATGTGGCACGAGGGGTGGAATACTTGCACAGCTTAGCTCAGCAAAGCTTCATTCATAGAGACTTAAAACCCTCAAACATACTATTAGGTGATGACATGAGAGCAAAGGTTGCAGATTTTGGGTTGGTTAAAAATGCACCAGATGGGAAGTATTCTGTGGAAACACGGTTGGCTGGAACATTTGGATACCTTGCACCTGAGTATGCAGGTATAGAAATCCTTTCGTTAAGCTTGCCCTTATTTTTATTATTCTTATCTAGTACCTTACTTGATGTTATAGCTGTAGCCTGTAGGTATTGCATCAATATCATGATCTGTTGCTGAGACAATTTAGGTGATTTTAAAGAGTTAAACACATAAACAATAGTTGGAAAGAAAATTGATTGATATTTAATCCCTAACTATATGTGTTTCTAAGAACTCTTAACTTATTGCTACTTCTTTGCAATTTTAATTTTTCACCTGTTTCACTCGTTCTATTCGGTACTACATCACTATCATGATTCATGATCTGGTGTTGAAAAGATTTATAGGTAGTTTCAAAGAGTAGCCACACAAAAGAAAAAGTTGGAAGCAAAAGTAACTGATATTTAATCTCCATACGTGTTTCTGAGAACTCTTTGTTGCTACTCCTTTGCAATTTTATATTTTTACCTGTTTTATTTGGTTGCGTTGTGTTTATATATGGTTCTTGGTGGTGCATAGACAAGAGCCTAACTCCCAATTGGAATACTCTGGTTGCATTAAGTTTTGGATTACTGCATTCATGGGTTTAGGTGGTAGTAGCTCTCTGTTGCTCCTACTTACAGTTGCATAATCTATCCAATCCATCCCTTGGTGGCTTGGTGCATCGACACGTCTTCGGTTAAAATTCATTATTATTGAATGGTATTAATCAACCTGCTGTAAAATTTGTGTAAAACATGCTAAATTGCTGTTCAACTTCGCCATCATGTCTAATTTGGAGAGTGTAGTACATTATATGATTATAGCACATGCTTCATTATTGTTGCACTTAATGTGATTGATTGCTTGCTTTTAATTTATCCCAGTCTATCCCTTTAATTGGAGTTAATGTAATTTTTTTCTCTTGGCAGCAACTGGAAGAGTGACAACCAAAGTGGATGTATATGCATTTGGTGTAGTTTTGATGGAATTGATCACTGGTAGAAAAGCATTGGATGATTCAGTGCCTGATGAAAGATCTCACTTGGTTTCATGGTTCCGTAGAGTACTAATCAACAAGGAAAACATTCCAAAGGCCATTGATCAAACTCTCAACCCTGATGAAGAAACCATGGAGAGCATATATAAAGTGGCTGAGCTAGCTGGCCATTGCACTGCGTCCGAACCATACCAAAGACCCGACATGGGACATGCAGTGAATGTCTTGGGTCCCCTTGTAGAGGAATGGAAACCTACTATCCCTGGAGAAGAAGACAATTATGGCAACGACCCTCAAATGAGCCTTCCTCAAGCACTACAAATGTGGCAAGCCAATGAAGGCAACATGTCCTTCTCACAAACTCAATCAAGCATCCCTTCTAAACCTTCTGGATTTGCAGACTCATTTGGTTCACTGGATTGCCGGTAACCAAATTGATAAGTGAGACACCATTCAAGGGCTTGTTCTTAGTCCTTATGAGAGTAGAAGAATTGGTTGAGGCAACTATTACCCAAGAAAGTCAAAGGTTGTCAAGCTCTTTGATCTGGGAGCATCACCAAATTGTATGCCAATTTTTATTATTAATCTGAAAATGTCATTTTTCTGGTGATTTTAAAATCTCCCTTATTGAGATAGACCTTAATATATATAAGTTTAATGTTCTTTATTGATTCTTCTAAGCTGTTGCATGGGTAAATAGTACATGTGTTATTATTATGATTGGAAAGTAACATTTACCTATTCTCTAACTAATTAGTAACTATTAACATTTGCCTATAAAATAAAATAAGAAGAAAATAAGAGGTCTTTATGCAAATAAGAGGTATTTATGTCCTTACTTTTTTTTTAATCAAGGTCCTTACTTTGTGAAGAAAGAAACTAAACCTTTTTCATTTTTGCCTTTGGTGGAGAATGAAAGATCAAATGATAGATTACCTCATGAGGGCAAAAGAAATACATATTTGAAATGGAAGATATGCCAATACACAAACCTGTATGTTTTGAATACATAAATACATAATTACAAATTTATCAAACAAATACATCATTGCAAGAGTTATATATATAAATATATACTATAGTTTGATTGATTTTTTGGTTTATAATTTGCTTCGTCATGTTTTAACTCTTTTTTGAAATGTATGAGAATTTAATTTGGGTCGGCAATGAGGTGACTTTTTTTGTTGGTATAAATCGAGTATCATTTGTGTGTAGAGACTAAACCCTCGAACCGAGTAGGACCGCAATGGTCGATAAAGCTCTTCATCAAGAGATTTAACACTGTTAGATCTGATTTCAGAACGGCAACGGGCTGACTTTAATCTCACATGTTGAGCTTGAGCCCATACGTGGATGCACGTATGTATGGAGTATGAAAGCAAGATCTTCAAAAAAACTCGGCAAATATATGACTTTTGTCACAGAGCACATGCAGCTGTGTGTTAACTTGTGCTCCACGTTCTTGAAATGTTTTTTAGCCGTTTTCAGAAAGAAAAAAAACAGTGCACGTTGAGTTAGTTGAAAATAATTCGCAATGGATGGCTGGGATATGATTTAATGATTATATGAAAGGGAATATTTCAACTCTTAGAATTAAGTCGTCACTTTTTTATTTTATTATTTCTTTCAGTAGTGGCTGTTGATTTTCGTTAGATCGTGAACAGCAGATCCATTTTCTTTAAGAAGAATATATATGTAGCAGGCTAGATACAAAATTTTAATTAGACTTGTGTGGAATGTCACTCATTTTCATGTGGGGTTTTTGTTTTCGTACCCCCTCATTCCCTATCACACCCCCATAGTCCCAAAAATGCCAATAATACCCCTGCGTTTTTAAAAAAAAATAAAAAATTTAAATTTTCGGAATTACCTCAAAATAAGGTAATTAGGTTCAAAAAATTAAAAATTTGAATTACCTCTAAAAAGGTAATTAGGTTCAAAATTAAAATTTTGAATTACCTCTAAAAAGGTAATTCGAAATTTGTAATTTTTTTATTTTTAAAAGTTTGTATTTTGGTCTTAAGATTTAAACGCGTTTTATTGGAAATATGATCTGAACGATTTACGATTTAATAACAATACGTCAAAATATATAAAATGACCAACATAAAATAGAAGTACAAATACAACTATGGGTCCAAAATGTCTAAAAATGATGAAAATAAGCACGTGAAGTAGGTGAATAGCGACATCTAGGGCATCCGGGCCAATCGGGACGCTTGTGATGCGTATATACGATTTGTTTTAATTTTTATTACTAAAAAGGCTACTAAAAATAGTCAAAACTACTCTAAAAAAATATAAAAACACCACTAAAAATCTAACAAAACCAAAATAAGGCTATACAAATTTTTAAGATTTTTGGAGACTATGAAAAATTAAAAAAATCGTAAAAAATAGTAAACGATGAAATTTGGGATTTTGAAATTTGTTGTCCCGTAAGAAGTCCTTCTAGGAGTCTTGATTCTTGATTTATTTCGCTTCTAATGTTTGTGGTTTCATTACGATCGTAGTATGTTGTCAGAAAACCGATTTTTAGCCTAAATTATTCGTTGAAATAAAAAAAATTGTAATTTTGAATTACCTCGAGAAATAGGTAATTAGGTTCATTAAATGTGAACGGAATTACCTCATTTCTGAGTAATTCAAAATCTTTCGAATTACAGGTAAACCGAAATTCCATTATTTTTTGAGGTAATTCAAAATTTTTTAGAGAGTAATTCGAAATTTGTAATTTTTTTTTAACAAAACCATGTAATTTTTGTAAATTTTCAGGGATATTTTTGTCCATTTGAGATATTATAGGGGTGTGGTAGGGAATGAGGGGGTACGAAAACAAATACCCTTTCATGTGCCTACAATCGGTGCAGAGGTCATTTATCCTCCAAATTTCTTAGTAGGTCCCTCTACCTTTAATATACTATTGTTGGGTCACCATTTCACCCAAAAAAAAGGGTTAACTATAATTTTGGTTGCTAAAAAATTTGTAAATTTTGTTCTGAGTCTGTATAAAATTTGTTTGATTCATTTTAATCTTCATATTTTCTTCCGTCGATACCTTTAGTTTTTCAAGACTTTTGATAGCCCTTAGAGCACCTCTAGCAGAGATTCGCCTTAGAGTGCACAAGGTTACTGGCAGTGTGTTGAATCGGCTGTGCAGAAGCAATCGGATCGTACTTGCAATTTTTAACCTTTTTAATGAATAATCCAACGTCCAATTGGTCGTGAAGATTGTAGTTTTTTAACTTTTTTTCTCGTCAAAAAAATTTGTAATTTTTTAACTTTTTGTAATTTGCTATAATCTTTTGTATAAACCGGGTATCATCTGCAGCAGAATCGCGGTAATCCTCGAAATGGGAGAGACCACAGCGATTGGCGTGAAAAGCTCCGCCAATTGTAATTTGCTATAATCTATACCTATATAAAAAAGAGATTCCAAAAAAAAAACTGTCACTTTTGGTATCAGATTCTTCTGACCAAAATACCTTTAGTGTAAGTAAAATTTTCTAATAGCAATAATCACCCACTAACACACCAACACGGGGCCGTCTTTTTCCGCTAGCTATTATAATTATATAACCTTCATCCACTTCATCCTGTTTTTGTCAAAAAAAAACACTTCATCCTATTTTAAGTTTTTTGATAAAATATAATTTTTTTGACAATATTAATATAATATATATTATACTCTGTATTAGTTAAAATAAAAAGCTAATAAATGTAGATAAATATATATTTTTTAAATATTTATTTAATAATTTAAGTTCAAAAAAAAATTAAAAAAAGTATAAAAATGAGATAAGTTATAAGATTCAATTTGAGTTTATGAGAGTTCACTATTGAAGAAAAAATTGGTCCGAGTGCTTAAAGTGAAGGTGACGTTGTTGGTTTAGTTGGGAATGCCACTAAATCATCCATATCTTCCTCTGGTTGCTGAGTTCGCTATTATCAAGACCCTCAATATCATTGGTAATTATCAAAGTTCTGCTAACATCAAAGAGGTTTGTTGGAGCCCCCTGCGTCTTACATGATTAAATGCAATACTGATGTCGCTGCTAAGGGTTGTCCGGGTCCTGCCGCCTGTGGTGGTATTTTTAGAGACAGAAGTGCGGTATTCTTGGTTGCTTTTCTTCTTCCATCGGTAATAGTTATGCTCTTCATACTGAAATTGTTGGGGCTATGTTGGCTATTGAGATTGCTTTTGAGAAGGGTTGAAAGAATCTTTGGTTGGAGTGCGATTCTCAGTTAGTGGTCTCTGCCTTCAAGAATTGCACAATTGTTCCTTGGAAGCTTAGAAATCGTTGGAATAATTGCATATATTTGACGAGACAAATGAAATTCATTTGCACTCACATTTATATAAAAGGCAACACTTGTGCTGATAAACTTGTCGGGCATGGTACTAACGTTTCTGGTTTTGTCTGGTGGAACCTTCCTCCCAGTTTTATTGCTGAAGATTTCTGCAGAAATAAGTTACGTTTGCCTAGCTATAGGTTCTGCTGATTTCCTGTTTGATGACTTTAGTCTCGCTCTGGCCTTTTATTTTTGGTGTGCTGCAAATGATTGTTAGTGACTTTGGTGTCAACCTAGTTGAGATCAAAGTCATTATAGTGATGCTCCTGTATGCCAATTTTATTCTTCTTTGGTTTGGTTTCCTTTAAATAGGATTTTTTTTTCATTTGGTTGTAGTGTTGTTTTAATCATGGGTATTGGCCTAGTCCCCCATGTCTTTTATATATTTTTCACTTTTTATTAATAAATTTTAGGGAGAGTACTATTTTCTATCAAAAGGTTTTAACGAGGCTCGATGAACCATTCTTTTGTTTAAAAAAATGAAGGTGGCATTGTGGAGTCTACTTTAAGAATTCACTAGCAGTATACCCGTGCATACACACGGGTGTTATCGTATTATTTTTATTAATAGACTTATATATAATTTAATTAGTCCAAACATTTACCCAGTGAAAATCAAGACTAATTTAAAGTAGATAAACAAAAAGTTTCAAATAGTAATTGAGTTAGTTCAAACATTAATTACCCCGTAAATATTTATAAGCAATATGTAATATTTTTCGTAGATATTAGAAAAAATAAAATTGTATTAAAGTTTCAAATTTTCCAAATTGTAATATTCTCGTAGAGACTAAATAAAACTTATCGATAGAGAAAATGGAATATTAAAAACAATGAGACATGTAGATGAAATTAAAGTAGATGTATTGTGAAGTTTCATAACTTTAGAATATTTTCTTCAATTGACATTTTTAATCGTTAGGTAATTACCAATCATGTAGTAATAATGCAACCCCATGACGAATAATGCGAAATTTATTCTATCAGTAATAAAATTATACAAACATGTAATATTTTCCCGTTGTTAGTCAAAAGTAGAACAATAAAATTAGAAATTTGAAGAGAGTGAGAGGGGAAATAGAGGGGAGAGAGATAGATGGAAAATTGAGAAAGATAAGAGTGTGAGAGGAAATAGAAAAATGTGTTTTAAATGTGAGATAAAAAAGTTAAGCGATAATGTGAGAAAGTGAGACCCACAAAATATAAAAAGTGAGATCAACAAATTGGTTTTAGATAAGGGTAATTTGGTATTTTTGGTACTGGTTGTTTTTTTTTTTGACAAAATTGGTATTGGTTGTTTTAATTAATGATATAGTTGATTAAATATATAGTTTATGATAGTTGATTGATGATTAAGGTTAAATAGGAGAAAGAAAAATAAAGATATTAGTAGTGAGTATTTTGATTAAAGTTATAGTTCGTACTTTATAGTTGAAGAGGAAAGAGAAAAGTGAGTTTTAAATATGAGATTAAAATGTTAAGAGATGATGTGAGAAACTGGGACCCACAAAAATTAAAAAGTGAAATAGAATAATTTGAAATGACATATTTATCCTTAAAAGGTGAATTTCAAAGAAAGATAGATTGGTAATTTTGGTAGTGGTTGTTTTGTCAAAAAAAATTACTATTAAAAGTTCAGTGTTGGAGATGCGCTATAAAAAGTCCAAAAAAATTACTATTAAAAGTAATGAGGTATTAAAAACATCGAAGAGAGAAAATATGAAGACTAAAAGTGAGTGAAACTCTTTATAAAGACTAAAAACAAAATTTGCAAATTTTTTGGAGACCAAAAATATATTAAACCCTAAAATAAAAGCTTTGAATATGTATTTCATCAATTTTTGCTTTTGCGATCTACAAAATTTTGTTTGTTTTTCTTCCATGCAATTTTTAATTTTTTTTGTTCCTCTTCAATCTTCATCAATAAAAAATTTTATATAACAGTTTTTTTAGTATTGGTACACAATGGTGTGTTTTGTTAAAAAGTTTAAAGAATTGCATATTTTTCTTAATTCAGACTAATAATCATTTTCATCTTTTTAACTGGAATCATCATTTTCATATATCTTAATAAAACACCTTTCATTTTATTTTTGTTTTGTCAAATACACCTTTCATTTGAATTTGAATATTATTGATGAAAAAAAAAGAGTGAGCATGCTCAAAAGGGAGGCTATTGGAGGCTTGGAGTAGGGGATTTAGGGTTTTGCTTTTCCCACTCCCCCTCCTATTCAAAACACACCTCATAAGGGTGTGAAATGACCAAAAGACCAGTCAAAGCGTCTTTTTTTTCAAAAATTTCACGTGTTCGAACACGGGCCTTCGAACCCGTTCGAACGACATCGTTCGCGTGAGTTAAATATTAACTTCACACCCTCTTGTGCGTAATTTGACCTGTTCGAACGGGGTCACTCGAACATGTTCGCATAACCTTGTTCGAACCCGTTCGAACGACATCGTTCGCGTGAGTTAAATATTGACTTCACACTCTCTTGTGCATAATTTCACCTGTTCGAACGGGGTCACTCGAACGTGTTCGAACAAGATCGTTCAAACCGTCACTAAACACGTCCTCACAGCGTTTCACGCGGGGTTATTTTTGAAATAAAATTTATTAAGGGGTGTGAAAGTGTAGAAGGGGGAGTGGGAAAAGCAAACCCCGGGATTTAGGCCTCACGCACAGGCCCATTGTTAAGTATTTGTTTAGGCATTACCCTTAGGGTGTTGATTTTTCAACCCCCATCCTTTTCTACTATACCTCCACATATTTTTTATTTCCATTTTACCCCTAATTAAATACAAAACAGATTCATCATTTTAGTATATAAAAAATTTGGTATTGAAAAATACAAACTGGATTTATCTATTAAAATGGTAAATCCATTTTTCAAAGTTTTTATGACTTCGGATTTATCATTTTAATAGATAAATTCGGTTTGTATTCTGCAATACCGAATTTATTTATATATTAAAATGATAAATTCATTTTCCAAGTTTTTTAACACTACGAATTTATCACTTTAAAGGATAAATCCATTTTGCATTTTCAATACCAAATTTATCTATTAAAATGATAAATCCGGTTTGTATTAAAATATAAAATTTAGTTTATTTAATTTTTTAACATTCATGATTTTGACGACCAAGAACCCACCGACAATTTTGATCAGCGATCCATTTTAATTGATTAATGAACATATTATTCCACACATTACTATTATCCCACACATTATAAGATATATTATCCAACATATAACTCTGAAATCTATTACATTATAATTATAGTAGTGGGTATTTTGATTAAAATTATTATAGATTGATTAAAGTTATAGTTCATAGTTGATAGTTGAAGAGGAAAGATAAAAGCGAGTTTTAAATATGAGATTAAAAAGTTAAGAGATGATATGAGAAAGCGAGACCCACAAAAAATAAAAAGTAAAATAGAATAATTTGAAATGACATAATTGTCCTCAAAAAGTGAGTTTCAAAGAAGGATAGATTGGTAATTTTGGTGGTGGTTATTTTGTATAAAGTTATAGTTGATTGATGATTGATGATAAAGTTATATAGTTGATAGTTGATAATTGGATCGGAGGATGTTGTGTCCAGCTGTAAATCACCTATTCCATTATTATTGGTTGAAAAGATTCCGCAAGAACAACCAAATGAGATTGGTGAAAAAGGTAAAGAGAAAAGGTAAAGGCTATCTGCATTACTTATGCAATAGTACTCTTATCTCATATAGTAAGATAAATGGAGAAAAGAAAAGAAATGGTATTCATTGATATTAAGCATGATGCACACTACATATTTCCACATGCAAAATAGCAAATAAAAAGCACTCATTTGAAAATGTTGAAAATAAAAAACAATAGAGAAACAAAGCTGCAATATGTATCCTCTATAGTTGATTCATTAAAAGGCCGTGCAAAATTATTTCAAATTTTAGCTACTTATCTGTACCTGAGCATCCCTGGAATGGACCAGTCCGGTTTGAGATCGTTTTGTCAATGTTGAAGTCGCGAGTAGAGCTCGGACGGGTTGTACCTGTAATGACACTCCAACGCCTAAGTCAGGGGGGAAAGAGTCAAAGCAGGAAACATATGGAAAGTGTACATTTTTTGTAGGGGTTGACCTCTATTTATAGAGGTAGGAGGATTAGTCGGTTCGATCCTAGCCGTTGATCACGCCTCTTGGTGCGTTTCCTGTAGTTGAACGCTTTGGGGAGCACTATTAGGTCGGCTCTGGCACACCAAGCGGATTGGGCCCTTGGCCCGGTCCAGAAGAATTACTAATTTCGAGTTTTAATAAGCCATTGGAATGCAAACTCTTGTGAGAAAACTTTGATGTCATGTCTATACAAACCAACAAATTAGTCTGTTCAATTGCACGCAAATAGTATTTGATTTAACAAAAATCAAAATTGTCATACTCATATAATTGATGTTATTTCATTCATTTTCTTTTTTCCATAATAATAGCCAACTTTCTTGAGGCTGCACATCTTTAAACATCATGGCAGTTGCTGCTTGCCACCCTTAAAACTTTCTGATAAGCAATTTTGCTTTTCCTTTAGAAAAAGATTGGGCATGGATGGTCCAGAACCCCACTAATGACTTTAGAGAAACAATAAAAGCAAAAGGTGTGACTCAGAGTGATGTTTTTTGGGACTACATTAGTACACAACCTTATGGCTAGAATCATTTCAATGTACACTTGAAAATTAACGGATTAGTGATAAGAGATGTATATGCAATCATTCAAACTCTGGTCCGAGCGGTAATTGAGTTCGAATCCCACCCCAATGTCTCAAGCTCGAGTGGTAAAAACTCTATTAGGAAGGAAGAACCACTCACGTGACCAGTTAGGTTCTCCGATGTAGATTAGTCACCAGCAAAACTGGTGAATACTGTGCAGCAATAACAAGGTAACCAAAAAAAAAAGATACTATGAAGGAAGCAACCTTATAAAACAGAAGGATTTCAGAAACTTTGTATGTTTCAAAAATTTAAAAAAGCCTTTGAATCTTTCCTCTGATTAGATAATGAATACTAATGCAGGAAACTGGAAATGTGCTAGAAAGGCACAACTTCTAGTAACTTCTGCTCTTCTTTTACTCCAAAATTTTCTAACCATCCCTCAGACATTTGCACAGTCAACAAGCTCTGTGAGTCCAACTTGAGTCTATGGTTCTTCTTTAATATACATGTAAATATTTATATAACATTTTTGCCACATTGTTATTACATGCTTCTAGGTCCATATTGTATACATGGGAAATAAGATATATCACAATCCAGAAACTACTAAAAAGTATCATCACAACATGTTATCTTCACTCCTAGGAAGGTAAGTCTTGTAATCACACAAATTCATTTTCCATAAGAGCCTAGAAAATAATAATAACTGTTAAGTATATTTTTTCTTTTTTTTTATTATGAAGCAAAGAAGCTGCAAAGAATTCACTACTTTATAGCTATAAGCATGGATTTTCAGGGTTTGCTGCAAGAATGACAAAATCTCAAGCTGAATCAATAGCAAGTATGAATATGATCTCCTTGCTTAAGTTAAGTTTTTTGTTTTTTATTTTTAAAACAATTTCAGCACATTACAAAAGCTATATACAATGTGACACAGAATTTGCTGGGGTAGTTTCTGTCATTCCAAATGGCATTCACAAACTCCACACAACCAGAAGCTGGGACTTTATTGGAATTCAACCTTCTTCCTCAAAAATTTCTTTCACTGAAAGCAACTTAGGTGAAGGAACCATCATAGGTGTCATAGATACAGGTACTAACTAATACTAACAATTACTCCCTCTGGTCCTATTTATGAGAATAATAACAGTTTTAGGTTTATTGAATAACTGATGTATCGATTTAGGGTCTAGAGTTTAGAGTTTAGGGTTTTGGATTGTGATATATCTTATCTTCCATGTAGACACCGACACTTTAGATTGAAGATGTCTCCAGATACATCAGTTATTTAATGAAGACCAGATACATTAGTGAAATGAACCTAAAACTGCAATTTTTCTTATTTTATAAGATCAGAAGGAGTATTCTCTTACAAAAATATCCAACCAAGCATCAGAAAATTTCAATGTATATAACCAATGACAAAACATGATTTCTTGAAGGTATTTGGCCAGAATCTGAAAGTTTTAATGATGAAGCAATGGGAAAAATACCATCAAAATGGAAAGGAATTTGTCAAGTGGGAGAAAACTTCAACTCCACAAACTGCAACAAGAAGATAATTGGTGCAAGATGGTTCATGAAAGGAATAACTGATAAAACCAAGAATCTGATCCATAACACAAAGGAATATCTCTCAGCTAGAGATGCTATTGGTCATGGTACTCACACAGCTTCAACAGCAGCTGGCTATTTTGTAAAAAATGCAAATTATAAAAAACTTGCTTCTGGTATAGCTAGAGGAGGAGCACCTTTATCTCACTTAGCTATCTATAAAGCTTGTTGGGATATTTCTGTTGGAGATTGCACTGATGCTGATATTCTTAAAGCATTTGATATGGCTATTTATGATGGAGTAGATGTTTTAACTGTTTCTCTTGGTATTGGTATTCCTTTGTTTTCTTATGTTGATCAAAGAGATACAATAGCAATTGGTTCCTTTCATGCAATTTCAAAGGGTATTACAGTTGTTTGTTCAGCTGGAAATTCTGGTCCTATGTCTCAAACTGTTACAAATACAGCACCTTGGGTTATTACAGTTGCAGCTACAACAATAGATAGGACTTTTCCAACAGCTATTACACTTGGAAATAATAATACTTTGTGGGTATGTATGCTACAACTACTTACAATCTTACATATCAAATTAGTAAATCATGTTCTACGAAACACTGAGACTGACACGTAGACGCTGGAAACGTCTTTGATCTGAAGTGTTGGTGCTACATTGATTATGCTATCAGCTAATAGACTTGATATAAATATTGATGTAATGTAGGGACAGTCCATTGACAATGAAAAACATACTCTTGGATTTGTTGGCCTCACATACTCCGAGCGCATTGCTCTTGATCCATCAGATGATTTAGCGTAAGATTCCTCGATCTTCCTACTTCGTTACACACATATCAGTTGAGAAATCACTTACTTTAGGAGTAACTCTTCGTTTAATAATTTTTTGCACATAGTCATTGAATCGATTAAGTCTACAATTTTTCATATAATTTTAAAACTATTTGATACTTCATAAAACTACACTTAACCATAGAGTGTATCGATAAAATTTAATACTATATCTGATCCACTTTATGAGAGACAATGCAAATTTTGGTTCATTGAATAACTGATCTGTGAACTAAAATCTGTTATTCAATGAACCAAAATCTGCATTGTCTCTTATAAAGTGGACTAAAGATAGTATCTGCAAAGTTATTAAACATAGTAACTATGATAAGAGTTACTCTCAGAGTAAGTGATTCTCTGCATAGTTATTGAAAATCTTATGCATTTTGTATCAACTGAGTGTGTATTCCTTTCAAGCAAGGATTGTCAGTCTGGAAGTCTGAATAAAACAATGGCAGCAGGCAAAATTGTTCTATGCTTTTCAACATCAAAACAACAGGATATTGTTTCTGCAGCACTTACAGTAAAGGAAGCTGGTGGAGTTGGACTAATATATGCACAGTACCATGAGGATGGAATGAGTCAATGTGGCTTGTTTCCATGTATTAAGGTAGATTATGATGTAGGGACACAAATATTAACCTATATTAGAAGAGCAAGGTGAGAAAAAATAATGTACATATTGACAACATTGGCTTCTAAAAGTTCATTTAAACTAAAATTAATATTAATCCTGCTTATGTGGAAGGTTTCCAACTGCAAGATTGAGTTGTCCAAAGACTGTTATTGGAAAATCGACATCTCCACAAGTTGCATCTTTCTCCTCTAGAGGACCTAGTAGCATGTCTCCAATGGTGTTAAAGGTATAGCCAAACCTCCAAGCAATTTTGATTTTAGTAAAAGCAAAGGAACTAAAATATTCTCCAATATAGTGTGCTATTATGTAACTTGGTTCAGGATTTAGGGTTCGGGTGAATAAGCTTTCGTCACATGTCATTACTGTAGTTAACTTTTTTAAATAGATACTATCTCTAGTCCTATCCTATATATAAGAGAAAAACTCAGTTTTAGGTTCATTGAATAATCGATAAATATTGTCTCACCAGCTATATCAGTCATTCAATGAACCTAAAGGGATTAACAGATTATAAAAAGCAATTTATCACAAAACAAAAAACTAATGCTCTTACTTGGATTTGAATTTATGATGATGTTATCATAACTTGCACTCTGGGATGATTCATGGAGGTAGCCTGACATAGGTGCACCAGGTGTGGACATTTTGGCAGCCTTTCCACCAAAGGGCACTACAAAAAGCAGTGGTTTTACATTCTTATCTGGAACCTCAATGTCTTGTCCTCATGTGGCAGCAATAGTAGCTCTCATCAAATCCAAACATCCAACTTGGTCACCTGCAGCCATAAGATCAGCTTTAGTGGCAACAGGTGAGTGTAAATTTTTTTACACAGTCATCCAATCAGATTTCACCATGTAAATATTTGTACAATTATTTGAGAAGATAATATTAAGACACACACACCGCAATGAATACAATTGAATGTTAGTGTAAAAAAATTTACATAGTCATCCAATCAGATTTCACCATGTAGATGTTTGTTGAGATATTTTAGGAACTGATATAACAAAGTGACATTAAATAACAAAAATTTATTTTAAAATATCTTATACTTTTGATTGATCATGTTCAAATTGCTAATTAAAATGTTGAAAAGTGCAGCTTCCCAAACTGGAAGTGATGGAAGTGTTATATATGAAGAGGGTTGCACACCAAAGGAAGCAGAGCCATTTGATATTGGTGGTGGACACGTGGACCCCATCAAAGCAATGGATCCAGGACTCATTTACAATATAACCACAGAGGATTATGTCCAATTTCTATGTTCCATGGGTTTCAATAGTGCATCAATTAGCAAAGTGACCAAGACAAATACAAGTTGCAAGAAAGAAAAACACCAAGCACTGAATCTCAACCTTCCTTCCATATCAATTCCAAATCTGAAAAAAGCTACAACAGTAATGAGAACAGTGACAAATGTGGGAAACATAACAGCAGTTTATAAAGCTCTAGTGAAGACTCCATATGGAATAAAAGTGAAAATTGAACCTCAAATTTTGAACTTCAATTTAGATACTCAAGTCCTTTGTTTCAATGTTAGTTTCATGTCAACTCAAAAATTGTATGGAGATTACAGATTTGGAAGCTTAACTTGGACAGATGGGAAGCATTTTGTGAGGATTCCAATAGCTGTGAGGACCATATATACAATTTGAATCTTAAGTGGATGTTATTGAACTTTGAGGATTTCAAAAGTATGTAGTATTCTTTGAGGAAATTAAGAGAACTAGTTGTTACTCATGGAACATACCATATATATACATTGTTGAGATTAAAAGCCAACTTCATTTTATTGAAAATTAAAGATACAACACAAAAATGTATATGATGATTAAAAAAATGGGGACCAATCCACCTTGAGATTCTAACGAGTTTTATTCAACCTTTGACATGCATGTTACAAAATGCAGTTAAAGTCTGGCTTTTTATAAAGAATATAGTTTGCTATCTTCATACATCAACTCAAGCTTACGTTGCATTAAAAAAAAAAGGTAGCTTGAGGGTTCAATTTTGTTTTTGAGTGAGAGGGTTGTGTCAGAAACAACAACAAAAGATTATTCGTTTCCGTTCAAAATTGTAACATTACCATTACAACATATATAACTCCTAAGGCAACGGAGATATGTTTTATCTTCCCTTACAAAAACAAAAGGCGAGGGAAAGAAGGTAAGCATAAATTGCTATAACATTACAACAAGAGGTAAATAAAGAGAGGATACAAAATTTATGGTTGTGGAGTCTATCTATGATGGAGCACCTAGATATGAGGCAAGCCGTAAAATATCGCTAAATATTCCACCGGCTGTGACTTGAGCACCAGCTCCCGGTCCGCGAACTATCAGAGGCTGATTCTTATACCTTCTTGTCGTAAATGCAATTATATTATCTGACCCAGACAATTGTGCAAATGGATGATCCTTCTTGTATCTTCTCAGCTCTACAACTCCTTTTTTATTAGTCACGTCCACCACTCCCACGTATCTCAATACCTTCAAACATAGCAACCTCATAGTTATATTTATGATATAAAAGATAAAGGGAGAGAGAAGAAAGGAATATAAGGATTATCAAGACTCTGATAAAAAAAATATACATCAAAAGACACACAAGCAAGAACCCACCAATCCAACAAAAGTCAACAGTTATGCTTTTTACTTCAGATCATGGTCTACATTGAAATCTAGGTTGCTTTGAAATATCTACATTTCAACATTCACAAACCAACAAAGCCTAAAGTTTTCATTAGTTAGTGTGTTCAAGCCATGCAAATTAGTTAGTTTACCAGACATTTCACCCTACTTTCCTGTGAGTGCTCTACTTAATAGTCGTTTGAGAGGAAAAGTTCCAACCTTGCTATTATCGGCTAGCAGCCAAGAGATGTAAAGTGAAGGAAAAAAAAAGTGAAATATGGAATCAGAGTTTGGGTGTAGCATGCATGGACAAAGTAGTCAACGCAATCTTTTAGAAACTTTAACAGAGAATAAAAAAACTGTCATCAAGAGTTACTTACTTCCCCAGCATTTTCAGCGTCTTCTAGTTTCTTTGCAAACACCTTGTCAAATTTAGGGAGCTGTTGCATAAACTCCTGTGCTGATGCACAAACCTACAGAGAATCATCGAAACATCCATGTCAAGCAAGATGCTGCACTCTAAAACTAAGAACTGTGTATTTTATAGAAATCACTTCATACTTGCAGTGGTTCTGGCACTAGACTTTCAACAGGAATATCAGACAGTTCAAGCTTTAAACCAGATTCCCTTGCCAGAATTATCACCTGTAGAACCATAGAGCTTTAGGATGTTGACTTTAAATTGCCATGCGGCAAAGAACAAATTTGAATGATATACATGTTATCATGAACCAAAATCGACATTCTGATTAAGCCTACACATCCATTACACTATCATGAAATTAGGCAATAAACCAAATTCGACATTCTGATTAAGCCTACATATTCCATTTAGATATGAAATTATGCAATAAACCTACTACCTAAGCCTAATAGTTTTATTTCTCTAGTAAAGTCTTCTCTTTTTTGATCAATTATACGTGTGTGTGTGTGTGTGTGTGCGCACATACACACTCTTGTACACCATAAAGTGGGCATACACACACATGTATATACATGTGTATGAGAGTAAGATGATAAACAGAAAGGTGTCTGAGATATAGGTAATCAAAAAGAAAGTAAATGCATGACATTAATAACAACCAAACCTAATGCCACAAGATAGTGTCAAGTACATAGATCAATCATTATGGATGGATCCTACCAAGCTTTTTTTATCAAACGATGTAAAGTAAGGTTTCTACCATAGTTTTGAAAACTTGACCGACTGGTTCAACTAGTTGAAGTTTCAACTACTTGAACTGAAAACTGGTTAGGTCAAAAAATCGCTAGTTTCAGAAATGGTAAAACCGGTGGCCCGAACCGGTCTATTTTGTTTTCAAACTTCTAGATTAAATTTTTAAAAAAAAAAATTCAAATGAAGGTCCAATAACAAGTTAGAAAAATGCATATACATTGGTTCAACCGTGGTTAAACCATTAAACTGGGCATTCCCCGGTTTAATGACTCCAATTTTTAAAACCTTGTTTCTCCCAAGTATTCTTAGGTCTTCCTCTACCCATTTAATTAAACTATCTTCCATTTTACATATTCCCAATGTATGTTACCTCAGTTTTCTTACAGATACACTTCATTCCTAATCTTATTTTGTTTCATATCCATTTTAAGCTTACTTATCAAACCCGTGCATGGAAAAAGGATCTTATAGGAATTTTAAGGACAAAATAAGGATAATAACCAACTCATGTTATTTTTAATAGTACAGAACTACAGATGACTTTTTAAAAAAAAAAACATATTTTGATAACACACCTTAATTATTATTTTTACGCAAATATCTCAAATAACTATACTTTATATCATTATTCTATAAACTAACATGTAAACTACATCTGCATGTTTTTATTTAGTTTGGAACAATTAATTACAGCCCTATCCATAAATCCCAAACAAAGTAGAAACTCGATATGTCAAAAGCACAAAGGAGCTTCATTAACAATTGGTCACGTCCAAAACTCCCACGTGGTTTTCCTCAAAATAAGTTGACAACAAAATTTGGTAAATTTGCCGTACCTTTCTAGCAACATCTGTTCCAGACAGGTCATCCCTTGGATCTGGCTCAGTATAACCTGCTTCCTTTGCTTCAGCAACCACCTCACTAAAAGCGCGACCATCTTTGAAGTTATTAAAGATATAACTCAAAGTCCCACTGCAGAGTCACAAACAATACCTCATGGTAAATGCTAAAGATAATGCCTATAGACACTAATAGTTCTTGAAATAATATTCTACTTTATTTTTCTCTATAGAATGGAAAGATTGCTTGAGGATAGACAGATGATACTGAATGCAAGAGCTTCGAGTGTCTCAAAGTCTGACAGTTTAGGCTCTGGCAATCCAGAAATTAAGACAGACACGACAAAAACAATTGAAACATTTTCTCACTAAGTGGAGTCAGCTACATGGATCACACAATACGATGATGCTCTTCCAATTAAGATAAAAATAGAAATAATAGGTCACAGCAAACCTGAATATGCCTTCAATTTGCGAAATTTTGTCTCCAGTTTCAAGGAGACCACGCAAAGTGCTGACAATGGGAAGACCAGCTCCGACAGTAGCCTCATAGAAGTAGTGAGTATAGGATTGCCTTTGAAGAGCTCTTAATTTCAAATACTGGATGTAGAGAGCAAAGGTATGAGAAACCCCAAAATTATTGCTAATTACGATTACAAAGCAAGCAACATCTACTAGCAGCAGCTGCTGCTGCTGAAGCTTAAAGAAAGGGAGCACTTTCAAAATTACAAAAAGCATTATTAAAACAAAGTCTTAAGTACTTGTTCAATCAGAAGAGCATGATCATCAGCTCAATTCCTACAGCTGTTCACTGTTCCAGTCTATGTTACAAATAAGCTTTCAAGCTTGATGCTAATAACCAAATAAAATGATGAAACATCACTAGTGTACCAGTTACTGTTCCAAAATGACAAAATACAATGAAAGACGCATAAGACAAGATGATGCCTTTCTAAATTACCTAGTATTGAAAATGTAATGCTCCGGAATTTCTTTTCAAACAAAATTACAATTAACAATTTCTCCTTCGCTTTTAACAATATATTCTTCAACTTTTTTAACAGAAAAAAAAACTTGAAAAAGACATGACCCAAAAGTAATGTAGGGGAATTTCCATTTCCAGCAGATTACATGATGACAAAATAGGTTTAGAATATCAATAAACTCATGGCACTTATTACAGGAGATAAGTCAAAACAACCAAGAAAATTATATCCATTAAAAGCACAATATGGATTACTTTACCTGATCAAGTGGTCCTGAATTTGCCTTCTTATTTGGGGTAACTACATGTATTCCTTTGCGCAACCAATCAAAGTAATGGCCAGCAATGACAGAATCAGCCGTGCAGTCCACTATTGCCGTGTTTGGTATAAAATGATTTCCATGCACGTGTTGAACAAATTTTTCCAGATTAGTCACTTCTCCTCTTTCCTCTCGAAGTTCTTTCCACCTTGCTAGGTCAATACCCCTGCAATGAGCAATTGCAGTACAAAATAATTGAGCAAAAGCCTTGTCACTAGTGCACAGATAGCCAACATCTTAAGCTAATAAATCAAATGATGCATTCTGTCAATGTAGCTCCATGACCATTTATTGGCGAGGGAGTCATCAAAAAGAAGTATAAGTCCTACAATGACCCATACCAAGAAAAATGGCTCCTCAAAAGTAATCAGGTATCACCTAAAGCAATAATTTAACGGGGGATTGGGACAGAGGGCAGGCGTTATTTTGCCTATTGGTTGGTTGGGAGAGACTAGGCTCTCTAATTCATAGAGGTTACCAGCAGTTATTTTCCCATCTCCAACTTTTTATTGTATTTCCTTAATTTCCCTTGATACATTTATCTGTTGGAAGATAATTCCCATATTTGATCAATAAAATCAGAGGAATTATTTAGAAAATTTTAGTATCATTTGACCAGTTCTATCTAAGAGTTAATAAAAATGATAATAGGACCATGTGTGTGCATGCCGTGCTAGTTGCTTGCTGTCTCTGGTCATTTTTTGTTTTCTCGAACAGAAAATAAGATATTTTAAGGGGGAGTCAATTCAATCAACTTACTTTGGGTAAGGATTGTTCTCATGCTTTCTCTTTAGTTCGTTTCAGGGTTTCAGATTCCTCATTAGAAATGCAGAAGGATTTGAAAGATATTTTGTATTTTTTTGCCTTATTTTGTTTTCTTTCGGGAAATTCCCTTATTCTATTTCTTTCTTTCTAATACTATATATACTTCTCTATAAAAAAAAATATATACAAATTTAAGAGAATATAGCTCGAACAGAGTACCATAACTATTGTACACTGTCTATATTGTCAAATCAAATCCTTTGTAACTCCCTCTTGGAACTAACTAGCTGAACAACTGTCAGTTAGTTAGACCATCCCTGAAGTAGGCTATATAAACAATAGCCCAGGTATAACAGATTCAGCAGAAATCATATTCAGAAAATCGATGAATTTTAATTTTCAATTCTCTCTGTTTCTATAGAACAGATTTAAGAAGTTTCAACTACTAACAAGTAACAGCAATAAGCAATACTACTTTTCAGAAAAAGAATTAGGATAAAAGTTAAAATGAAGTTCGACTTCTCACATATATAAAATGCTCTGAGATATAGATGAGCAGCAAAGCCTAATTCTGTATCATACGAAACGAGATATTCAGTTCAGAATGATTTGACTTACGCATCACTAAGAAGCATTGACTTTGAACTAAGTATGCCCAGTACACGCAAATCAATGTTAAATTCTTCTTTCAGAACTGAAGCCTGCATTGAAAGAAATGTTGCATGAACTTTCCATGTATTCAAGAAGCCTTCTGGTATGTTACCATGATGAAAAAACCCAAATGAATATGTTTAGCACGCCAGCAGCATATTTAAGCATGGGAATTAGGATTGTAAAATACTTTTCACGGATCAAATGAAAACTTTACTATAATAATAATAATAATTATACCAGTGAAAAACATGAGAATTGAAGATTGATTTCTTTGGTCCTTAGTACAAACAGTTAGGAGCAAGAGGATGGGAAATGGGAAAGTGACCAACTGATAACAAATCAGGTCATATCACTGTCGACACACCATCAATCATTTTATATTTTTCTAGAGCTTTTATTCTTTCTATTCTTATTTATCTAAAAATTCAGAACTTCAACATGTTATCAGAGTTTGCTTCCAATCCAAGGACCTGTGGGTTATGGGCCTACCACACTTCTGCAACGAAAATATGGTGGATCTGTAACCCACATGTCCCAAGATCGAAACTAGCTATTATACTCCGAACAACCCTGTGCTATGGCATATTTAAGCATAGGAATTTGAATTTAGGTCTAACTCAACCTCAAAAGCTAGCTCATGAGGTGAGGGTTGCCCTCTACTTATAACCAATAATTAATCAGGTCATATCACTATCCAGTGTAAGACTTTCAATAGAGCCAAGGTAAAGCAAAATTGTTTATGAAAACTGCACCTGATCCCTTAGCTGGTCGAGCAGTGTGCTCCCAATTAATCCTGGTCCAATAATGCCCATTGCGATGGTGGTTCTTGAGAGATAAAATCTGGAATGGACAGCTCGTAAAGCTTTTATGCAATCCTCTCGCTTAATAACAACAGTGATATTATACTCTGAACAACCCTGAGCTATGGCACGGACATTTATATTGGCCTGTTTATGATAACAAGTTTGATAAGAGAAGGTTATAAGAAGAAATAACAAAATATGCCAATAACTCTAACCTAAACAGTATCTTGAAATACAAATAAGATGAGCATATTTTCCAAACCTTAGCTAATGCATTGAAAAGGGTGGCACTAACTCCAGGAGTGCTTGCCATTTTCTGTCCAACAGCAGCCAAAATGCTACAATTCGGGATAACAGCAACCTGAGAGGTACTACATCATTTAGGAGGTAATAAATGTACAAAATAATTTAACAAGCTTTAAATTTCAACAGCATTCAATTACATATACCAACTTGGGCATAAGAAATGAAAATGACTCAATTCATAAATTTGTATTTCATGATTATTAACAAACAAAAGAAATAAGCTCATAAGTTAACATCAACAAAAGTGTTCTATTTACACGAAACTTTCACCGATGGCTATCTCATAAGGAAGGGAATAACAAAAAACAAATTGCAATAAATAAAATAAATATCCTAAAAATGATGAGTTGACGTTTTTTTCCTCACTTTTCATTATTAAAGACTAGTCAGGGGACTAGAGGAGAAGCACTGTTTGGACCAAGAGGACAAGAGATGAGAGAATAAGACGGCGAAGATGAAAAATGAGCACAAGTGAATAAAAAAGCAGAATCAGAGAGTTAAAAAAATGAAAGAGATAAAAAAAGGCAGAATAAAAAACAGGGAACAGAACTAAATAAGAGGGAAAAAGGGAAGAGAAAAGGATGATACTCAGGGGGAAAGGAAAACTAAGATCAAAGAGAGGCGAGAAGTAAGAACGGGAAGAAATAAGGAAAGTATTGTTTTTTCGCCAAGATTAAAAAAGGTGGGCGGAGAATGGGGTCCTCTGAGATGGGGAGGTTACCACCACTGGAGATGAAAGAGGAAAGACTTCAGTGGAAAAAGGAGTGACCGAATGAGTTACAGCTGAAATGGGTGAGTCTTTTGTGATTTAATTTAAGTTTTCAAATTTTCATGGATAATGTGTTAATATCATCCAAATGGGTTGGCTTGATTGAACCCATCTCCGCTTTTCTTTTTTTGCCTGGTTTCTACACTAGTTCTCCAGCTGCACCTTGGGTATCATGAGAACAGCAGCCACCACATGAAACCTGCCACACCATTCTACAATGGCCACCATTTGACAACACTGTCAGCACTTCACAAGAAGATCCCCATGGATCATTGTGCTTGATATTTTACTGAAATGAAATGAAATGCTTTGATTGACGATGTCTGCATCACTGATATTTGTTTCCTCTTTTCCAGACCACAGGAAGTGGTCTTTACCTTCAAAATTTGTTTTAATATAGACAAACAACAATACTTACACAGCAAAGACAATATCAGAGACAAGATAAAGCCGACTTTTCATTCTTCATCCTAATCAACAATTTAGAAGTTTGACTTAAAATGGTTCACATGGTTTTCAAATCCACAAAATGTATAAAGATAAGCCTTCAGTCTTTGATATGTTATGTCTTAAGAATTGAACAGAAACTTGCATTTGGTTACAGTAAAAATACAGAATTAGACTTAGCACCTGAGAAAGTTCACATGGTCCACGTAAAGGTCAGTCTTTGAAAGCTTAAGAATTGAACAGAAATCTTGATTGCAGAGCACCTCGGCCGTGGCAAGCAGCTTGATTTAGCTTCTTTATCAGGCACAGCAAAGCATACAGAATGCTCACTACTAGCCTATATAAAAGCTGTCAATGACGCAAGCAATTTCGAATATATCAATGTGGATAACTAGAAAAGGTGCAAAAGATCATAAGTGCACCTGAGATATCATGATAACATTAGCTCCAACATCTTTTACGGCACCAAAAATAGCACTGGCTGTACCTGGAACACCAGCCATTCCGGTTCTGCAAAAAGTAAAAAATAAAAGCACATTGGAATCTACAACTTTGAGTATTTCTATAGATTAAAGAATATCTTAAATTAAATAGAAATCATCCACCAGCAAGAATGCAATTTATTCATAGTTAAAGTGACTGCAATTCATGGCTCACCCCTCAACATTTACAAGTGCCAAGTTGTCTATTGTTGCAAATCCTTTGACATAATTTTGCAGGTCCATCCTGTCTTCATTATCATTAACAGAAGGATGGCAGATCTTTGTTCCGGGGGCAGAGAGGTTGAAGATATTCCTTATCAAAATGGGTATGCCATATTGCATTACAGGAATTATTGTGCGAGGATGCAAAACATTGGCACCAAAATAAGACTGTACAACAGGCAGTTTGAAAGTCAATATCTACAATTTTTATGGGCACAACGGGCAAAGAGTCTTCCCAGAGTACAACTCACCATTTCCCATGCCTCTTGATAAGACAATGTCTTCAAAATCACAGCCTCACTAACTGCAGAAGATATCATTGTTAATACTGAACAAAAACTGCATGTTAAGGCAGTCAAACATACAAAAAAAAAAAAAGCTTCATCAAAACATCAGAAGTAGAACTCCAACTCAGTTACTTAAAAAAAATTCTCATAAACCACTCGCTAACAGCACAAACCTTTTCTAGGATCTGCACTATACACACCATCTACATCTGTCCAAATTGTGACCTGACGAGCCCTAAATAGAGCACCCATAATTGCTGCCGAGAAATCACTTCCATCTCTTTTCAGCGTAGTAGGAATTTTTTGAGGTGTGCTTGCAATGAATCCAGTAGCAATGATAACCTTACATGGATTCAGAGAGAACCATTTCTCAAGTCTTCGCTCAGATTCTAAATAGTCAGGATCAACTTGATTAGAACTAGTAGGATTTACAATCAGGACTTCCCTTGTATCCATCCATTTGCAATCAGCCCCATTCTGCAGAACCAGAAGGGAAGAATGATGCAAAGTCCGCTCAAATATATATAAATAAATGGGAAAAAACAGATATTTCGAAGTAAAACAGCAGACCTTCCTAATAACTAGAGACAACATCTGTGCAGACCATAATTCCCCATGTCCGACAACAAAATCTGTGAAGGATTCTGTTGCATGACCAGCTGCAAGATAAAAAGATTGTTAGTTGGGCTGATAATGTAATTTCTTATTTACTTACTTCCTGTGTCCATAATTATATATCAAATGCAAAACTACTATTCTCAAGTCATCAAATATATAAACTAATATCTTCCTTAATAATAAATGAAGATAAGATTAATGAAACTAATATCTTCATGAAGCATCTTATGCCCAATAAGAAACGGGTTTAACTCAAACGCTATAAGTAATTATTTCATATCCTTTCCAAAACTCACTTTAGCCAGTACCCTAGTTAGCTCACCACCACATGCAAGATGGAATGGAAGTATCAAGGTCTGATCCAAGACAACTGTATCTTCAACCCTTACAACTAATTAAATCTTAACCTAACTCCCTACCTCTAAAATACCCAAATATCTATTCTAACCAACCGCCTATTCTAAGTAAATACTCTCAGTTCCTACTAATACCCTTACCCTGTATTTCAACCTTGACAAGGTTGAAATCTGGAATCTGAATGCTCTCATTCTGTGCATCCATCCCTCAAGTAGCCAATAGTACCCTTAATGAGAGCTTGGGCCAATAGTCCCCTCAAGTTTCCAAGCTTTAACCGTTCATGCATAATTATTATTACTCTAACTAACTAGTTTGGGTCCTTATCATGCAATGCACATTGACATCAATATATTACGATGCGCATAAAATGCCAAAGTGAAGGACATCAGTTCCAACTTAATAAGAATCTAGGACACTAAGATAACATCCTACATTCAAATGAGGATATCTGAAAGAAATAAATATGACAACAAAAAGAAAATAAAATAAATGGCTAATTGGGGCCAAAAGGAACAGAGTATTAGAGAGAGAGAGAGAGAGAGAGATGATGTGCCTATGACCTATGTATATTGCGCGAAGCATCGCCTTTAGGTTATTGATGTCTTGGTGCAATTGAGACAAGAAAATAGCAAGATTATCCCCATCAAGTATGTCATGTGCAGTTGAACTATGCTTCTCCAAAACAGCATCCAACGAAGATATATAAGACTCATCACGTGATTGAGCCTTGAAGATAAGGTCAAACATCATATCGGTCACCTTTGACATTGCAGAGACAACCACCAATTTCCTCTCCGAATCATCATTAAGAACTATGTCCCCAACATTTTCTATTCTTTGCGAGCTTCCCATACAGGTTCCTCCGAATTTGTGAACAGACCAAGCTTCTCCTTTGGTAAGCTGTTTTTCCTCCACCGAAACATTCGGAGAAACATCTTCCAGCAAACAAAAAAAATAAAATCAGTCATTACATTATCCTTCTTCAAAATATCAAACACAAACTCCAGCACAAAAATTAAGTATTAACCTGTAAGTGAAGCATTTATCCTGCTGCTTGGTGATTCTTTTGCCCGTGGCAAAGTAATACCCTTTCTGATACAGAAACCACAATATCCACGTGAATCAATAGAGAGCAATAGAATATTTTTAAATGTGTATGTGCTCCGAAAATTCTGTAAAACAGTCTTTGCTCTGCAGAGGATAATAAATAAACAAAAGGAAAACAGAGCAAAATATATAGCATGTATAACAACGACTATGTGTCCCACAAGCGTAGCTCACGTGGTTGAGTAAAAGGAACGTTATTGGTGAAAAAGTACGTGTATGGAGTTCCTCCCTCTAACAACTAAGACGCTAATTCCTAATGCCTATAAAAAACAATGACTATGCATTCAACAGAAAGAGGTCAATTAAATACCAATAACCAATGTTTCATTCATGAATTTTGGTCTATTTTCTCCGCAAAGTCTTAAAAACCAGTGATAAAGTAGCATTTCACAACTACAAGCAATTAAAAAAGCATGTCTTCTAAGTATAAACAGTAACAAATTACAAATTGTAATAACGGCAGAAAATCCCGAAGCAGTGAGTTGCACAACTATTTGCGGCACGTGATCTAATTCAAAACGGAATATAATAGCAGCAAGAAATAACCTAATTATCGGAAAACATACCGGAGAGAATGGGAACGGCGGGAGAGGGTGAAAGGACGGCATTGAGAATCGGAGATCTTGTTGTCGTGTTGGAGCGAAGTGTTGGTAGGTGAAATGCGAGTGAAGTGAGAGAGCGACGCAGAAAACGACGCCATCGCCGTTGCGGTGTAGAGAGAGAGAGAGAGAGAGAGGTGTTTGGTTTGAGCTGTGGCTGGCTGCTACTTCAGACCCCCAATCGGCGTGCAGCTTTTTTAAAAGCTGGTTATGAATGAATTTTGTCACACTCATACATAACCATCTCCATTTGTTTATTAATCGGCGTGCCTCGGCACTCTTTTTATTACGGTAAAAAAAATATTGGCTTTCAATCTAGTTGGGAACTAACTTACTAATGTTTTTGGTTATGTACTGACAAAAAAAATGAGTTTTGTTTAAAAGTGAATTGAACGTCACTTAAAAAGAAGGCAACGTGATTTATGCTTGATACCTTCTTTAAAAAAATGGAGGTACTTCAAGGGTGATGGAGTAAATTAAATTATTCATGGGTGAATCAGTGAGACTATGTTTGGTAAGGTCAAACCGTTAGTTTATAATTGATAGTTTATAGCACATAAGCTTATTGTAGGAGTCTAGCATGACAAATTTATAGTATTTTTTCAATAGTTTATAGTGTTTTTTGAAATGTTACTTGAAGTAGTGTTTGAACTTATAGTGTTTCATTTTTTTTCTCTCAACTTTGCTCTTATTATTTTAATTAAATTCTTCATCTGTCTTCGATTAAATGAATATTCTCTCTCGTTTTTAAGCATTAAATACAAATGTCTATTTATGTCATTTTATATTTATAAGTTAGTTCAACTGTTAATTTTACCAAACACTTTAAATTCAATCCGCTATAAGCTATCTGTTATAGGCTCATCCGCTATAAGCTAGTTTATCCACTATCCGCTAACTTATCTGTTGTCCGCTATAAGCTATCTGTTAGAGCCTAAATTGACCGTAAGATATTGTGTGAAATTGACTAAAATTTAAAATGATTTAAAATCCATAATGTTTTCATCCATCCATCAAATTAGTCATTTTGTTAATGTGGCTCATATCTAAAAGGGACTAATGTGACTGCTTTAAGAAAACTTTAGGGACTCATTAATCATTTAAAATAGTTCAGAGACTAGATTGGAGAGAGAGTGATAATTGAGAGGCCAAATTGAGGGTTTACTCTTAAAGTGACAACGGTAAAAATGAGAGAAATAAAATGAAATGCTATAAGTTATAAGCTTAAACACTAGTTAAAATAGTGTTTCGAAAATGTTAAGCTAGTGAAAAATGTTATAAGCTAATTATGTCAAATGCTTGAGCTTTGTTTAGGAAGACCATTCTCATACTTTATTGGAGATAATTTTTTTGTAAGTGTCTGACACGATTAGCTTGTAACATTATTTCAATAGCTTATGATATTTAATTATTTTTCTCATTCTTACCCTCATTGCTTAAATAGTCAGTTTAGTTCAAAAGTGTCTGGTACTCTGTCATTATAGTCCATAAATCTATCAAAATTGCAAACACGTCCTTTGTTTGTAATTTTATGGACCAAATTCAACAAAACACACATCTGAGGACCAAAGTAACTAACAAAACACACACTTGAGGACAAAATTGTCTTACTAAAGAGACATTTACACATGTATTTGCATGCATTCGGAGATCAAAATATTGTTTGCCCTTACTTTAATTAAATTCCTCATTTATCCACTATTAGTGAGCACTCTTTCTCTCTCCCCCTCTCTCACTCTCAGATTTAAGCATTTTTTTACAATAATAGACTTATATCATTTCATTTATAAGAACAAGTTCAATACAGGTTGGAAACAAACCATGAAGTTTAGAGCTAGCATAGTATCATGACGCCCTCACAAGGGTATGAGCGACACAATTGACTTGCCTCCTAACAAAGCTAACATTAAAGCTTTCATGAGAAAGTAAAAATTGTTTACAATAAGAAATTAGCACTCCAAACTCAGTATTAGTATTGAGATTTTTCTGCACTCCATTAACAACTAGTAAGCAATCTATAGCTCTATATAGATCGTAGTACCAAATTCCCTCAACCAAAGCAAAACTCGCCAAAGTTCCATTGTCTCAACCTCTTGTGGTGATGGTAAACCATTAAACCACATAATCTTTCCACGGTAGAATTCTCCCAGGTCCATTCGAACTTATTCTCACGGTTGAAGATAGTCGAATCCACATTGTATTTATATGACCCTGAATCCAGTTTATGCCATTGAGTAGCTGCTTGTTGCGCTGCATTGCTCGAAGTCGCATCTGCACTGGCATGACGTTGCATTGCCACCCATTTGTGAAGATGATCCAAAGCGTTACGAACAAATACCACCGCCAATGAAGTTGTTCCTTCCCAAACTTTACCGTTTCTATACTTCCAATTTGCCCAACACACCATAGCCATCATCTTCCTAGCTAGTTCGGCCAATACATACAACAAATTAAATAAACAATCACGACAGCTATGAGAACTATCCATTGCTGACTGACTTTCCTGTAGCAATCTACAAGCGCTCTGAATGGCCTCAGCATGCTCACAAGCCAGAAAAATATGTCATTCACGTAGATGACTATTATCCATCAGCTCATTCACGATGGTAAAATACACCGACTTCACTGATTAAGAACCACACCGATTTCTCCACCAAACAAGTTTATCTTCCTCGTCATCAACTAAACTTGGCATCGCTGTAATTCTAACTGCCTCCTGTGTCGAAATAAAGTGCCCCACCAAATTCATGTTCCATTCTCTAGTATATGTGGCATCCACAAATGTTTTACTTTATATTGTTATGTACCAACAACAATTGGTGACCGAATAAAAACATCATTACTCCATTTTACCCAAGGATCATGCCATACAAAGACATTCTTTCCATTTCCAATCTTCCATCGCGCCCCTTATTAACAATTACTCGAGAAGCGAAAATACTACGCCACAAAAAATTGGGATTATGACCCAAGCGAGCCCACATGACGTCACTAGTAGGATAATATTTAACTTTGAAGACTCTAGCTACTATAGTATTTGCATGTGTTGTAATATTCCATGTTTTCTTCTCTAGCATTGTCATATTGAAGCCATGAAAATGGCAAAAACCCATACCTTTGTGCTCCTTTCTCATAGTGTGTTTGTCCCGACTCAACCATATGATACTCTTGCGATCTCTTCTATTTGTTCCCCCCAGAAAGAATTCATCATCATCTCAAGCTCTTCCCCTAGAGTTGTTGGAAGCATAAAAGTGCTCATACATTATGTTGGAATAACTCGAGCAATAGACTTCACCATAACTTCCCTTCCCGCTTTAGACAAGTGCTTCCTCGACTTTATCAAATTTTCTTCCACATCTGATCCATGAGGTACTCAAAGATCTGCTTCTTATTCCTACCAATCATAGATGATAGTCCCAAGTATTTACTGGTCCCAAGGCATTCTGACACACTCCAACTCTTTGATGATACATGCTCTGCATTTCTGAGAAGTGTTCCTACTAAAGTAAACTTTAGACTTTATCAAATTTGTAGCTTAATTGGCCGGATGCTCTCTCATACTAGTAGACTGTTAAGATCTCCTTATGGTGTCTAGTACCATGCTCATTAACCATACAAAAAAGACAATCATCGGCAAAAAGGTGTGTGAGAGAAGGGCCCCCTTTACACACCCTAACTCCATGAAGATCGCTGGCGTCTGCTCTATTGAGAAGAATAGTGAGATCATGTGCGCATATAATATACAAATAGGGAGAGAATGGGTCCTTCTTTCTAAGTCCTCTTCAAAGTGATAGGTCCAACTCTCACACCATGTACCAACACAATTCATGGTTTCTAGAAGGATAGTCATCCAAGTAATCCATCATCGCTCCTCAAAACCCACTCTTCTAAGCATTTATTACAAATGTTTACTATTTACGTTATTTTTTATGGTGAGTTCTAATGTACCTAGTATAAAAAGTGTGGTACCAACACTTGGGTGAGTTGTCAAAACCGGTTATAATTGATTGGCAGCAATAAATAAAAACCAATCTTGATAATTAATGCAATGAATGAAAGGAAATCTTTTTTTTTGTTCAAAAAATAAATTATAGTAGGTTTTTTTTCTTCATAAAACCGTGATTGAGAAAACGTGATTGAGGGAAACAATTAATTGAGGGAAACAATTAAAAACCAATCTTGCTCTTTCACCCTAATTAAGAAAAATGAAAACAACACATGATCATTGTCTAAAAGTGAGCATATTATTGCACTATGTAGTTGTTTATATGAAGAGTTACATGATACAGTTTCTCTTGAGCAAAAACTTACATCAAGACTATGAAGAAATCCTTGTATAAAATTAGCACCAAATATCACAATGTTAAATGGAATGCTAGTTACAAAAGTTAAAATTACAAATAAAGGCAGACCGTAGGCACAAAAACATTTCCAGTAATATTCTGTGCAATGACTTCATATATCAGAGATAATGCTTCTTGATGAAACTTTGATGAGTCAGCCCTCCCAACATATGCCTCGACAACCGTCATCTATAACCAAAGATTTCAAACTGTAAAACCTATCAGATAGATTATGCCTATTACAAGAACAATGACTATATCAAAGACCTAAAGCTATTGAACTGATTTGTTCTATTCTATGAGTTCCATTGCTCTATTTCTCCGTATTATCCTTAACGAATAATGTTCCCTTCTCCAAAACTATGTAGCAACTTAGCATTTTTAAAATGAAACCACTTTAAATCATCAACCAAAAAAAACATTAACGAATAATGTTCCTTCTTCAATTTGAGATGACATGAAAGTTTCAAAGAATTGGGGGGGGAGTTTGAAACCTTTTGAATTTGGGGTTTAGGAATGGTGATGAGGAAGGAGGGAAATGAATGAGTGTTGTGATAAGAAAGAGGGAGCGATGATGGTGGAGACGAGAGGAACGAATGAATTTTAGTGGAGAGAAGGAAAAAGGAAATTTAGTGGAGAGGATGAGCAATTGGGCATAATGGAAATTATGTATAAAAATTAGAGTTAATATGCAATTTCTTAAAACTGACCCTTGTTAAATGAGTTGGTAAAAATTGAACACGTATGCTCTTAAATCTTTGACACATCATCTAAGTGTTGGTACTCACATTTTTAAAGTGGGTAACGAAGTTGCCACCATTTTTTATTTATTACAAATTAAAAATACAAATAGTGTTGTGTGATTGTGTGCCATGAATGATGATGGTCCAATTTATTTATAGTTGTCGCCACCCACATATCACCAAACAAAGCGGTGCATTGTTTTGTTACGGAGAGTTCGAGATTTTGATTCTTTTTGACATTTACAACAAATCAAATCAAATACACTAGATTATAACACCACTCTCTTTCTCTGTATATATATAATATAATACTTCTTTCTGCTCCAATGATTTTGACAAGATTGAATCCTCTTTTCATTGTAAGGGTGCAACGCCAATTGTAGAGCAATTTTTAGTCTTGACCCTTCATCCACTGTTAGTATAATTATGTAAAAGTCATTAACAAGACATTCATATAATCGGATGAAATTGAAAAATTTATAGAATAATGAATTGTTTCATACTTTAATTTTATATCCATTTGCTCCTTTTTAGTCTTGACTACGTGTACTCACTATCACCTTCTGTATAGTGAATATTTTATATACTATTTGACTATTTAAATGTTAATTTTGATTTAATATATGTACATATATTGCGAAAGAACCCTTATGATATTTTGTATATTCCTATAAAGAAACTATAAACGGGAAATATCAAAAGTAAGCCTCTTTCAATGATCGGAAACAACAAAAGTAAGCCTCTTTCAATGATTATGTACTATATCCAATGGAACGCGAGACAGGTTCCCCATGTAACTACAATATATGAATCCAGATTACAAACATAATCATTATATGTTATATAAAATTAAAAGAGTAAGTTGAATAAATTACCTAGAAAGTTGACATGTGCACGGTAGACCGTGCGTCGTTCTTATCTCGCATCCGCAATCGGAAGAGGTCATCCCAAAGAACTGACGCTTAGACTCTTTATTGAGATAGTCCATTACACATGAAGAAACTAAGCCCTTAAGGTTGTCATAAATTTTGTTCCAATGATGATATTTGACTCTGCTTAGACTCAACTCAAAATGTCGCTTCAGCTCACCATGTTGTGTCTTAAGCATCTCATTCACCGAATCCCAACACTTATACATATCGCCCCTACCGTCGTGTAGAACATTCTTTAAAGCCGAGTGTTAGACTCCACACGGTTGGTGGTGGTGTTGCCTAGGTGCATATGATGGTTTATCCGAGCTTCTACAAATCTCTCTCTTTACGGGGTCCGGTCCACGTCTTTTCACATACGAAGCGAAGTTGTCAAAGGTTGACACGCGCCAAATTCGCCCCAAGCCAACTCATAAGCTTCCTCCGTCTTGGCGTGGACAACTTTCTCAAAAATATTCCATGACTTCATCAACTCGGTCCATCGGACGCTCTTCCGTCCCTCAAGAACAACCACTGGATGGATCAACAACCTTGCGCTTTGCCACGACATTCTTCTTTACGTGAAATTGGCACAACAAGTTTGCGGAAGTCGGGAAAACAATGGCCAAAGCATTCATAATCATTGTTTTGTTACGGAGAGTTCGAGATTTTGATTCTTTTTGACATTTACAACAAATCAAATCAAATCACCACTCTCTTCTCTGTATATATATAATAATATGACACGATCATCACTCACTATCACCTTCTGTTCAAATCTTCACCATTCTCGCGCGATCATCAAATGACGACGACTATTCATGCTTGCACTTTCTCTCACTCCAATCACACATTTCCACTGTTCCTCACAACACTACGCAAATTCGCTGTTTCTCGCAGCAAATATGGTAGCGGTTCAGCCTCCTCCTCACCACTCTCTCATTTTCGCATCTTTTGCCAATCCAAGGTAATTCGACGGAACAAAACAAATTTTAGATTTAGCCGTGATTGTGAATATTTCATATAGAAATTGATCCGATTTTCTTCTTGAATAATCATTAATCACATTAAGCATGGTTCAGCATACAAAAAATAAAAAATCTTTAGCTAATAGCCTAATAATATATCTCTTGTTAGCATTAATGTTAATTGTTATGCACAGTTACTGTTAGTGTAACTATTTATTACACCGACAATTAATCACAAATCTTGTGTGGATGACTTTAAAGATGGTTATGAGAAGATTTATCATTTTTAATGACTAATGACTTGCCATTCATTGGTTGATAGTGTAAAATTCTTTTACGCCGATGGTGCATATAGCTTAAATCCTAGTAATAATTATGGTATTGTGCATGTAGACAGAGACAGTGCAGATAAGAAGGTACTCCCCTTTTCTAGAAAGTTCATTACTTGTTGGTAATGGTGCTGTGGTACCCACAATCTCAGATGAGTGGAAAGCAGTTCCTGATATTTGGAGATCTTCTGCGGAGAAGTATGGTGATAAAGTAGCCTTAGTAGATCCATATCATGATCCTCCTTCAACTATGACATATAAACAGGTCATTTCCCACCTGCTATTATTTACCCTTTTGCAAATTTGTTTCAATCATCACACAGGCAGAAAATGTTTTAGATTTACTGGCTCTCCCTATTTCTAATATGGAGGTCATATGTACAACCATGTAACTAATACTTTCTCAATAATTCACATATAAGAAAGATATATCATGTTTTTTTAGGTTGATTGCATGGCAAATGGTTAGGATCTGAGTGATCCTGGGTGTGGTATGATATTATGCTGCCTAAAGCATTCAATGCAAGTGAACAACTTAGTCACTACTTACTGCAATAATATCATCACCCAAATTTGTGGTCCAGGGCTTGCGTGTAACCAAGACAACTATAGGCATATCTAAGTCATATGAGCCTCTTAACTTCAAAATAACTAAAATGGACAGTAACAAAATTGTTAACTTGCGATACAATCCAATCAAAAATTTCACTAACTTTCCTTGAATTTCCCATAAATACAATTACATTATGGAATTATGGACAGTTTAGAGTTTCTGTAATTGCTACCATAGGTCTCAGAAAACATGAATTGTCTAATAAGTGAAGTTCCGCCAACAACGTTCTTTTAGTAAAATACTAGATCTTATCCAAAATAACATTTGACACATTTTTATTTAGAAAATTAGCATCACATGCCAAACTTGGGATGTAAAATTTAAATATTTAATGCTTTCATTGTTCAACCATTCTTACGCCTCTCCCAAAGTTTTGGAGCTTCCTAGGTTGTAATTGGTTTCTACTACTCACAGTGGTCACTAGAAAATAAGTCGCTATCTTGATTCTTTATACCCTTCTTATACTGTTTTTGGTATCAATTTCAGTTGGAGCAGGCAATTTTGGACTTTGCAGAAGGCTTGAGAGTTATTGGGGTAAGACCAGACGAAAAGCTTGCACTGTTTGCGGATAATTCATGCCGCTGGCTTGTAGCAGATCAAGGTGCGCAGAACTTTTTTCCCCCCCACATTCACTTTATTGAGCCTAGGGATTGCCAGTGCACAAATCTTATGTGCACTAACTTTTCAAAAGCAAATACCAGTTATGAAATATGGTTGTAAATGGTAACTTTCATAAACACAATAATAAATTTTGGAAATTATATCTGAAGTTTATGCATATAGGAGTATTTGTGAAGGAAGTGTTATTATCATGTTGAAAAATTATCCCCTTGTTTTAGTTTTACAAATCGTTTGTTTATTTAAGTTACATCAGTAAGTGAAAATGAATTTCTAGTTTTCTTACACATGCCAAGTTTAGTGGCAGATTTACAATGTTATATGCTCATAAGTTGCAATGGTGTTTTTTTAAACATAAAGGTGGATATTTAGCCCATACATAATCTATAACTTCTATAACTATTAATAAAGGGGATTCTAAAAAAACTGTCTATTTTGGTGTCAGATTTTTCTGACAAAAATGCCCTTACTATAAGTACAAGTTTTTAATAATGATAACCACCCACTAACACACTAACACATTTCTATTTCTAATAATGATAACCACCACTAACACACCAACACTAGTAAACATAAATGTGAGATAATGACATCAACTATTTTTTCATTTGATACATACATGTGGATCCTTAACACTTATTGTATTTATATGCTATAGTAGTTGTACTTTTTAATCAAATCCATGCTATATTTTTAGTCTAGGTATGATGGCAAGTGGAGCAATCAACGTGGTAAGAGGCTCAAGGTCATCAGTTGAAGAGCTATTGCAAATATACAACCACTCTGAAAGGTTTGATAATTGCTTTAATTTAAACGGTTTGTAATTTTGGGTACACTCAACTTTATGATTCCTTATACTTAAATCAATTTGATCGATACTTTTTTTACTATTCTTTTGCAGTTGATTTATGTTCCTTGTTCTAATAAAGACTTTTTGACATCTGGGGAAGAGTTCTCTTATACACCATCTATTTATGTTGTACGGTCAACGTTTATTTAACTTTTTTCACAAGAGTATGCTTTCATCTAGTTAACCCACCTCCACCGTGTTCCCTTGGTTCATTTTTTACACCTGAAGTAGAAATAGATCAACACCAGAAATGTCTGGTGAGATCTTCTTTAACATTGTCTCTGATAGAAACAACTACAAAGTGATGGAAATGGGATTGTATCTGTATTATTGATCACAACTCAAAGGATCTCTTTGAGTTGGAAGTAGAAATTTACAAGAGGAAATAAGAAAGAGTGAAGAAGCAATAGAACAGTGCAGAGTAGTCCTACTACTCAGCCCTTTCCCATTACAAATCCCAATCCAAGCCTAAAAAAGAAAAGTCACGCATCAGGTGCTATATGCCCCTGATTCTCTTACCAAATCAAGCAGAATATCTTCTCACCAATCCCTCCTTGCCACCTAGGCAATTCGGTTATGTGTGAGTGTGTGCACTAGCTAGTGGTCCCCAACTAATTGGTTTCCACTTCTTCCTCTCATACACTAAAGTCTTTTTACCACTCTGCCCTTCATTTATCTTACTCTCAGCATTCTCAGCAGTAGGAATGTTCTCATCAGTCTCAAATTCAATGTCATGACTTAATATTTGCGTTATATAAATCACCTCTAATTCAAAGATATCTTTAGATATAAAATAATTCCTGCATTTTTTTATTGGAAAATGTTAGTCGTTAATTAGTTAGGGGGAGAGGGAAATGTTAGTTTTAAGATTCGAACACAGGACCTCCTACATGTAAAAATTTTCCAAAGGAAGAAATTTCAATGATATTGAAATATAATGACTAACAAGAAACGATTTGAATGGTACTAGTCAGAAGAATATATAATAGTGTCCTATAATTGCAACCAGTTAGGGGTTTGTTGAATGCAGCAGGGACCTTTGCACATCCATATCTCTGACTAAGATTGTCTTTTTAATTGCTAACAATTCTTAACAAACTGTCCGTAAATGTTAACTTTCTCTTTTTAATATAAAAAATGTTAACTTTTTATTTTTACCTTCTTTTTAAATGCTCATTCTTCATTTGCAACTCAGACTTGGCTGACTTGTGCAATTGTTATCCAGTGTTGCACTAGCTGTGGATAGCCCCGAAATGTTTAACCGGATTGCAAAAACATTCTATTCAAAGACTAGCATGAGATTTATTATTTTGCTTTGGGGAGAAAAATCAGGCATGATCGGTGAAGTAAACAAGGATGTGCCAGTCTTAAGTTTCATGGAAGTCATAGATTTGGGACGAGAGAGTCGCAAGGCATTGTCTGATTCTCATGATGCTAGTACGTCAACTAATTCTCCTTCATATGAAAATAGTAAATATTTGAAAATTATCAAAAGTAAGTGTTAATCTCATAAGTTCCAAAGCATATGAAAAACATATTCAGATGATAATGCCTGATGCAGGATTTTAATTTGTAGTGAGTTTTCAAATGATAGTCCTATTGCTAATTACATTAACCAATGCTTTGACCTTTAGATAAAGAACAATCAGATTCCTCAAAGGATGGGGAATGGGAAAGTTATATGTATTGTTCCACAAACCTTTTTATTCTTTTTTACTTTTTGCTCGTATGGCAATGCATACTTCTCTCTCAATTAAGTCATTTTATTTATTAAATTACTTTTACTTTTTAAAGAAACAACATTTGTGTTAATCATCTAAAGAAGCAGCAATCAAGTGCCTTCATACTTTTATACTTTCTACATCGATTGCAGAGCAACAATATGTTTATGAAGCAATCAACTCAGATGACATTGCTACTCTTGTATACACAAGCGGAACTACGGGAAATCCAAAAGGTGTCATGCTTACCCATCGGAATCTTCTGCATCAGGTTTCATTACAAATATTCTATAAAATTTATTGTGACAATGTTACTTCTAGAACTAAAAGGACTGTGTTGATTATGACTATCCTTTCTCTTTTCCTGCTAAAGTAGTACTTCCCACAACAATTTCTGTGCTGGAAGACTCATGACATAATTCGAATTATAAAAAGAGCTAGAAACCTCCAACAATTACCAGTTCCTTTTTTTTGGGTGATCCAATTTTGAACTGACTTGTCCACACAAATGGTCAAATGAAAAATTTCACATTTCATCGAAGTATTATTCTTGACAGTGTGGATGTAAAGAAAAACACCGCCCCTTGAAAATGTGGCCCTTCTGCTACAATCTAATTTACCTTTTTGTGGCTTGCTTGTTTTCTTTATTTCATGAAGCTTAATGCGTTTTAATTGAATTTCAGTTGAAGATGATTCTTGGTTAGATCTTACCCTTGACATCATAACGTTTGTTGATAAATTTCTAGATAAAAAATTTATGGGACATTGTACCTGCTGAAGTTGGGGATAGATTTCTAAGCATGCTGCCACCTTGGCATGCATACGAAAGAGCTTGTGAGTATTTCATTTTCACATGTGGTATTGAGCAAGTATACACAACTGTGAGAAACCTGAAGGTATTATTACTTTGATCATATGTTTGAAACATTGTATAAATGTGGCTTCTTATACAGTTCTAACGTGAATTCAATATCAGGGGTTCAACTAAGAAAAATAAATGATTGCTTTTCTTGAAAATAAAACAATCAACAACATACGGGTTATTGTTTCAGATCAACAACTTACTAATATTATCATGATGCAATAATAAAGACAATGCATCGTTGCATGTGCTAAATTGGTTATTTTGTGTGTGTGTACTTTGAGTTTAATTGGTATGTACTGACTAAGTAAAATTCTTATTATTTTACTAAATTTAAATTTTAGTACGTTCCAACAACATGGACCATAGACACACCCGTACTAATTCATCTTTTACCTTCTTTACTTTGTAGGTTGACTTGGAACATTATCAACCTCATTACTTGATTTCTGTTCCTTTAGTTTTTGAAACATTATACAAGTAAGTCGTCTACCAAGAATTGTCCGAATATACATTGGATTGATGATATATCAGATAAGAATAAAAGTTGCATTTTTTTAATATTACAATGTATTTTTGTCAAAATATAAAACCATTCCTCATTATGATGCATGGATTTGGTTTATTACCAATGTTTCAAGGCAAGTGAATTACAGGTAATTTTCTACAATTTGTAAGTGATATAAGGCGAAGGCTACAATGAACCATAATCATGGATGAAAGGGTCCCAAAGAAGGGAACAAACTCAAAAAATGTGACATTGTTCAAAACCTAATAATGACAAAGGGGCGGAGTATAACTAAGGAGAACACATTTTTGAGTGACTAAGCTGATAGTTTGTCAGGCGGGGGATTGAGATTATGACAGAACATGTAGATCTAAAGAAACGAGGTGACAAATACAGATAGAATACTTGGTTGTCAAGAACAGATAAGGACATCTAATTGAAAAAGGTTAAAAGCAATAAGCAGAACACCATCCTAAAATTACAGGGAATGTTACCAGGGAGCAAAAGTATTTGAGTGGCTTCAATAATGTGTTTGTTTTTATTATTAGTGACCTTATTTTGTTAAAGGATATAAGCACAAGAAGTTTGGTGAAGAATGCGATGAGAGGCCATCAATTACTGGAGTGTCTAAGATAAAATATTCATGAGCATCATCAATAAAATAAAGTGCTAATCAAGGCACCAAATTGAGTCTGTATTTCATGATAAAATGATTAAAAAAATAAAAAACAACACGTGAGGATTTTGTAATTAAAACAACCATGTCATTGAGAGTTATCATCAATAAAAGTAACAACACATGTTGACCGTAAAGTTGACATGGTTGAACTAGGACCCCGAATATCAAAATGAACTAAAGAATATGGAGACTGCCTAAAGAATATGGAGACCTAGTAGCACGGTGTTGGACTCAACTAGCGAAAGAACTACCATGATTTTCCCAATTGACGCAAATCATTAGATAAAGTGGATACTTTCAGAGACTTAGCGCCAATTGTTGTAGCTTACCAAGACTGAGATGACATAACCACATGTTATCAATAGCAGATGGCGGATTGCACAAAATCTGCCATGCTTTAATGCCATGGCAGAAATTTGACAACAATAACATATCTGACCGTGGATAGTGAGAGGAGAATCCACCACAAAGCAAGCATGAGTTAAGTTTGAGAGTTGATAAAAGCCATGAGACTCATGTCTGGTGCCAATCATCCATCTTCAACTCCTGCTTGCTTGCTAATAGAGTCCTTAGTAAAGTAAATCACACAATCAAGGAAACATGTTAGACGATTAATGGATAATAATTTGAATGGAGAATTAGGACATAAAGTACACTATCAACCAAGAGGGACCAAGTGCTTGAGACTGTTTTGGAACGAGTAATCGGAAGTAGAGAGAAAGGAGAAAAATGACTAAATACCATGTATGATTAATATTACTAGAATCAAGAAGCTTAGGATTAGGAAAAAGAGACGTCAATTGAGAGAGACCAAAAAGGAATTATTCATGTTTGCAACTAAAGCAATGGAATTTGAGGTCTGTCGTTGTTTAAACCACTTGAAGAAGTCAACATAAGCTATAGACTCTAGAGACGAGTTGGTTGATGGTGAGCAGTGTGGGAGACATTGAATTATCAATGTCCAAGAGGGGTAATGAGTAATGACATTGATGAGGTTTTTGAAAATTCTATTGGTATAAAAAATCCTAGTCTACTTTCTCAGATAGACTCTCAAACAAAGATTCCTTATTTTGATAGCGAGCTTTTGCTAACTTCTACTACTTCCCTCGCCCTTGACTGTAAAATCAAGTTAAATCTTTGATATTCTTATTCTTTTATTTCACGTATGATTTTAGTATGAAATTTATTGCACTGAGGTAGATAGTTTAGAGAAATTGCTCAAGTAAATATTCAAACAAATTGGAGAGTTTTAATCTTTAATATGTTCCGTTGTATTCTTTTATTTTATCTTATTTTTCACCTGGAACTTCATCCACCTTTCTTTACCATTAAATGTATCTTTTATGATGATTCATATTTTAGGCACATGATTCATGTTTGTGTAATTTAATGGAAGCAACCCCTGTTGATACTTTCAACTTAGTGGTAAACTATAAATTTGTAATTTTTTTTTTGAGAATTTTGCTTATTGTGAAGAAAACTATGTATTTTGATGATACAATGCTGGAATCCTGAATACATGAATCGTATTTAAGTTCTCTCATCAGAAAGATTACTTGTCATAGGATCATCATTCATCACTTGTTTTCTTCATTGTTTTCTTGGCAGTGGGATCCAGAAGCAGATATCAACTAGCCCCGTTGTTAGAAAGCTTGTAGCGCTTACATTCATAAGAGTCAGCTTAGCATACATGGAGTATAAGCGTATTTATGAGGTTTAGTCATCAGCTCTTTTTATATAATCTGTGAAGTTTTAGCATGATTCATATGTTCCCCTCTCTATTTTAGATCAAAAACTCTAATGATCTCTTTTTCCTGTACATTGGTTTATTGATCCTTATGCTCTATCAAGACTTCTGAAATAAGTTGCGTAAATATTTGCTACGAAAGTTTTTTGCAGGAATTCCTCCCAACTTAATATTGAATATGCTAAGCTAGAAGGGCTGTAGTTGTGAATCATATCGCAATGAAATGATTTTGTTGTTTCACTACATCATATACAGTATCCTAATTTCTAGCTCAGAAGTTGCATTATAGCTCTTTACTTTGGAGGATAAACCATGCTAGTTGACTGTTGTTAATTGTTATTATTTTATATCAGCATCACTTTTTCTCAAAAAGCTTAATCAAGTTGCAAATATTGTGCTTACTGAATCTCACCAAAGATATTTATCCAATGCTTTTACTAAATTTCAAGTATGATTGCAGGGTAAATGTCTAACAAGGAATACAGAGCAGCCTTCTTATGTTCATTCTATCTTTGACTGGTTATGGGCAAGACTTATTGCCACAATATTATTTCCAATTCATGTTCTGGCAAAGAAACTTGTCTACAGTAAAATCCATTCAGCTATTGGAATATCAAAGGTCTTTTCTTCTTTTTTTATTGTCTTCTGTCTTTATTTTACTGTCTCATTTTTATACCTCTTTCTGACTATGGAAAGTATTTTATGAAAATTATGAAAAAGAAACTCTTGGTAATAATAATTTCAGTTTTGAAACTTCCAACTAAAGAGAAGAACGAGAGACATGTGGTCGGATCTGTGTTTAAACTACAAAAAGTAGCTAATTTTATATAGACTAGAATTAATAAATACACATACAACAGTTATCTATACTACCACAATTCTACTATTTCTGTCTTGTATTTTCCTTTCCATTGTTTTTTTTTATTATTGTATTGTGTTGTTATATTTCTTGAGATTGTCTCTTGGTCCCTTCTTAGGCTGACATGCATAATTACTCTAAAATCTAACCTCTGCACCATATTGTGATTTGCATCATCTATTAAGGTTTGACAAGGGAAACTTTCTGGTACTCTACAGGCTGGAATAAGTGGGGGAGGTAGTTTGCCTCGGCAAGTCGACAATTTTTTTGAGGTTTGATACTCCACTCAGGTGTAACTTGCAAACCACTTTTGAATTCGTTTCACAGGTTTTTTTTTTTTTTTGTGATGTTCAGGCAATTGGAGTGAAAGTGCAGAATGGATATGGTTTAACAGAAACTTCACCAGTTGTTGCTGCTCGGCGACCTAGATGCAATGTAAGCAATGTATCAAATATATGAAATTTTACTGCATGTATATACCAATATATTGTAAGTGTACATTTGCATGAAAATTGTTTATTATTAAAATCTTCATCTCTTATAACTGGTTAGGGTAAGTCTTTTATTTTCGTTTTGTTTCTCTTAACAAAATTCCCTTCTTACTCAGTTAATAGCACAATGTTCAATTTTTTTGTTATAAGTCTCTATCTAGAGCATGTCATTCATAATAATCATAATTTGTGTTTCTTGATTAGTTTGTACATTTAGTTTGCAAAGAATGGTTCATTTATCTAAGAATGTTACAGATGCTATCTTTTGAAGGTTATTGGATCCATTGGGCATCCGATTCAGCATACAGAATTCAAAGTAGTAGATACAGAAACTGATGAAGTTCTTCCACCAGGTTCAAAGGGCATTTTGAAAGTCAGGGGTCCTCAGGTGATGAAAGGATACTTCAAGGTAATATGCTTTGTCAAAATGCAAATCTTTTTGTTTGTTTGTTTTTGCATGAGAGAGAGAGAGAGAGAGAGCATATTTTGTCACAAATTCATTGTAGTTTTTCATTGTGTGTACAAAGTGGTTGAGAGGGAAGAGAATGCCTCGTTCCAAGGTTAGAGCATTCCACAAGCCTGTGTGAGGGCTTATGATGGTTCTTGCAAATGACATAACAATGAAAAACCACCCACAATAATTGAACCCAAGACTTTTGTCAATGTTGTTAAAACGTACAGTTAAACCAACCCTCATTGCCTCATTGGTATTCATGAAACACCAAACACATTTTCCATGATATACCGACAATCTATGTCAAACGTAGAGTAGTTAGAAGTGTACATACATCACGTGGTTTTATTGATCTGGATGAAATTGTGATAGTTATGTGTCCTATTATTGTATTAGAATCCATTAGCTACAAATCAGGCATTAGATAGGGATGGCTGGCTGAATACTGGTGATCTAGGGTGGATTGTTCCCCACCATTCAACTGGGCGGAGTCGTAACTCTAGTGGTGTGATTGTTGTGGATGGCCGTGCTAAAGACACTATTGTGCTTACTACAGGTATAACATGTTTAATTAGAGTGTAATATGTTTAGCTTTCCATATCAAAAATTTATATCTCTATTAGTATATGTGTCTTTTCTATAACTGTAATTATCTGCGATATGAAATAAAGGACATGGCCAATAGAATAGAAGCAGCCTGCTGTGTAACTGCAAGTTGAAAGCTCTATATTTTTACTATTTGTAGAAAAGCTCTTCATAGTTTATTAGAGTATACATACAAATACAATTATTTTGTTCTGCTTTTCTTTTATTTTGTTATTTTGGACGAAGCTTTGAAGTTTAAAGTATTCTCTATCAAATAATTTCTGTAGGCTCTTATGACTCAATACGATTGTTTGATGTTAAAAATAACAGATTTCATAAATCTTTATCGACCAAATTGATCAAATGTTGTTTGTCATTTACTGTATTGTATGTCGTTCTTGTATATGCAGAACTCTTAATTGAACAATTAGCTGTCTTGGTTGTTATTGGTTAACTGTATCGACTTTTCTCTCTGCAAAGTCTTTTGTTCCTCTTACGTAAGTAAATACTAACCATTTGTTTTGTAAGAGAAGGTGAAAATGTTGAACCGGGGGAACTTGAAGAAGCTGCCATGAGAAGTAGCATAATTCAACAAATTGTTGTTGTCGGTCAGGTGAATTCTTGATTTCAATCACTTTTTGATAGTATAAAATGTAATGAATTTACTTATCGATATTAACTGTAATCTATAGGATAAGCGGCGTCTGGGTGCAATCATCGTTCCTAACAAGGAAGAAATTTTGAATGTAGCAAGGGAGTTGTCCATTATAGATTCAAACAGTTCTGATGTTGTTAGTGAGGAAAATGTGATGAACCTTATATATAAAGAATTAAAGACCTGGTAAGACTTGTCTCACTTCTGTTTCTTGATTGTAAGGAAAAGATTATGCTTTAACAGTTATTTTTTACACTCTGATCTTGATTTGTTTTCTTTCCCCCCAATCTTCCTGTCCCCTCATCTTGCAGGATGTCAGATTCTCCATTTCAAATTGGACCAGTTCTTGTTGTAAATGAACCCTTCACGGTTAGATTCTGAATTCAAAGCATGCAGTAGTATCTTTTATGTTATTCATATCATAGAAATGACATATTTGGTTTATGCATTTTTTCATTGACAGATTGATAATGGTCTAATGACGCCTACCATGAAAATTCGAAGGGATAGAGTTGTGGCTAAATACAAGGAGCAAATAGACAATATATATAAGTGACCTCCCAACTTATAAAAGCCTCCAAATAAATGGACTCTGTAATTTTTATGAGTTTGTAACTTCATTCAATAAATGGACTCCGTTTATTGTTTCATCTATTGGGAATTTGAGTTTTTATTTACTATTTTGTCATTGGGGATATGTTATGTTTGCTTTGAAGGTTACCATCTTTTTGCATATATATATATATAGTAATCATGATTAGCATTAAAGTAGCTTATGTGTATATCTTTAATACATAAAAGAGAGTGAGTGGCTAAAATCAGATTTGGGCGCCATTTTGGCATTTTGGCGGACTTCCAAATTTTTCATTTTGGTGTTTCGCTGTGTTCAATTTTGGTCAAAAGTGACGGCTATTGTTTTTATGAACAAGATTACTGCAGCGTATGAGCGAAGATTCTGCATGAGTGAACAATATATCATTTGTTTATGAATAGTGCACGGTGAAATCACATGATAAGCACTATGTGGTAGGAACACCATAAATAGTGTTATGAGGAGGGAACAATGTTACTGTTCATGTGGGAACAGTGTTACTGTTCATGTGGGAATAGTGTTCTACCACCATTAATTAAATCATTTTCTAAGTTGTTAAACAACAAATTAAAAAAAATTAAGAAATAAAAAAATGGTAAATTAGATAATAAAAAGATAGTTGTGATATTTGCAGCAATTTTATTTGTCATTTTTAAGAGTAAAGGTGCTACTTTTGATTTTAAAAACAAATTAGTGTTGTATTGGTAATTAAGATGTATGTTAATCTGTAGACTATCGCTATAATTATTTACAGCCCATTTGCAGTTGTTGCATTTATTTTTGTAATTGTGATACTGTTCCCGCACATTTGACTGGTGGCGTAAATTACATATTTATCTTTGGTACCAAGAGTAATGCCTCTTAAATCTTTTTTTATAGATCCAATTGTTTAGATAATAGTTTAAAGAATTTATTAGAATATGTGTTCAACTTACACGTTGCATCCATGCATGGTGAGTTTATCTAACTCATGACAACCCACTAAGACCAATTTTAATATTTATTCTTGACCATAGAAATTTTCAATATGTACAGTTTATAAACCAACAATGAGACCTTAGCTAAACACGTGTGTCATGATGCGATTTGGCTCTTTTTACATTTCGACAACATGCACAATGAAATGGCATGTGCAGGTTGCGTTTTTTGTAGTGTTGTGATTGACTAGAATATAGTGATTCAGAAGAATAGTAAAATGTAGAGTGTAGTATAATCCAAACAGTGCATTGATGTGGTGACTGTTCACAGTTATACTGTTCATCCACAGTACCCGGTTGTACTGTTCATCTACAGTACACACTTACTGTTCATCTACAATATTTGGTGTTATGGAAGCTGGCCCTACCTAACTTTTTTGTGGGCTCGAGTGAATAGTAAGGAGATTATTTTTGTTGTAAACTTTGGCCCACTTTATGTTGCTGCGCATGGTTTGTGTTACTCCCTTTAATTTTCCATAAAAGAACATGGTGTCTGAATGCATACCTTCAATTAATCATACCTCCATTCGATGCATAGCTCCAATTTTGCATTTCAATTATGTACAGTGAGTTTGAATGGATGAACAGTACATGGTTTAACTTTTATGCGAATGTCACATGTCCATGTTGGGTACACTCAACAATAGTTGAGTCAAGTCGTCCCTCATAGTCTTTCATTTCATGTGTTTCTATCCACGTACTTCTATTTCTCTTCTTCTTTAGTTGCTAATTTTTTTTTCTTCTTCCTTTATTTTTCTTCTTCTTCTTCTTAAGTTCATCTGTGAAGTTGTTGCATGTAATCCACCAGAATAAACAAAAGTATTGGTCTGGACGATTATTTCCATAAATGTAAGTGTCTTTGTTTTCGTTTATTTTTGTATTTTGATTTCGTTTGGATATGTTGCATTTTGGGTTCCATTTTTTAATAATGAGTTTAATGTCCTTTTATTTTAGTTGATGTGGTTTGTATTGTTTTCTTCATCAACCAACATCAATTTTAGTTCGTTGGTTTATGTGTTGTAAGTAAAATTTGATTTTTTTCTCCTCTTCATGGAGATAGAGTTGTTGATCTTGTGAACAAATTCATACTTCTCCAGTTATGGTATATTTCAAATATTTTCTACTCTTCTATAATTGTTTTTTCGAATTGATTGGTTGAAATGTTTTCTTAGATGATACGTTCTACACCCGGGTACAATGGACGAGATTATCGTTATTCCTTAAAGATTAAGTTTGAACAACATCAGGTTGAATATATTCCAGACGAGGTTTGTAGCAAATTTTCCTTTTAGTTGTACTTTTTTAGTTTCTCTTTACATTTTCCATATGGTTGATTGGTTTTAATATGGTTCCATTTTAGGATGAAGTTAAGCTTTCATATTTTCTTGCCGGCCAATACAAAGATTACATTCGTTTGATTGTTGTTCTTTTTGACACTCATGGTAATGAAATAGAAAAAAGTTGTCAGGAGAGGAGATGACCTTTACTTCGTCAAAGGATGGCGAAGCTTAGGTAGTTTTTATTGTCTTTATTAAGGTGGTTGGATAAAAATGGTGTATGTCCGATTTGCCTATTTCTTCATTGAGGTTAAGGATAGATTCCTAAGAGATTAAACCTTGGCCAGCGACCCGTACCCATTGAAGATAATCATTCCATGGCAAAATCATTAGCGCCAACAATGTACTTTGCAAAGAAACCTACTTCTGTGTTGGCGTTGTCTGCAAGTCTCACCTACGCTGATATTTCAAGTTCTTATTTAGTAATTATTATGCTCAAGTTACTATTTTTTCCTATGATCTACAAAATTTATTTATTAGTTAAGTAGTTTAGTCTTTCTGTTTTGCAGCATATATCGTTGGATTATTGTGATGTTCTATTTCCAAATAGAGTTGATACTGATATCACTTTGATCGATGATTGTGGGAACACATGGGAATGTACATTGTTATTATCCGAACGTATTATTGATGGCAATGTTCAACTTCGTGGTTGGCGTCCTCTTTTGGAAAAAGAAGAATTCCCTGAAAATATCCCTATAATGCTAGAAATACCTGTGGAAAATCTTAGTTTTATCTTCTTTAGGAGTGCTTAGATAGTTATTGTGTCCATAAGTGTTCTGTCAAATATCGTTATGGAAATTTTATGTGTGATTGTATTCATATATATTTTCGTCAAATTTACGTACCCGCAGATAAATTTTGGTTTATTTTGAACTGTAACAAGCTGCGTGTTACTTGGTGCGTTAAGTGAAGCAAAGTGGACGTGATGGTTTTGATTTGAAGAGTAAATTGTTACTTGCCGTGTTTGAAGTGTTCAACAGTAGCCCATGAACATTAAACTGACTTAGAGTGTTTAGAATTAACATATTATTTGTGTTTTATTTTCCTATTGCCGGTTTCTTTTTAACATAATGGAACAATGTATGAAACACTTTTATATATGATTTACGTTGTATGGTAAATCTTTGTCACCCGTGCATTGCACGGGTGCACGGTCTAGTTTTTAGTATATATAATAACAGTGTAAGAGAATGGTATTACACTCCTTTTGGTATTAACAGAAAAGTGTTTCTAGTGTTTCTTTAACTATTAGTGTATTTCAATTGACAACACACGCTGAATTTGTGGGTATGGGGAGTGACTGATTAATGTCCCTTGCTTTATCAGAGTCAAAAGAAATCCACAGGAAACAGTAATCAAGTGCATTCTAAGGTCCAATGACTGAAAAGTCTGAGGTGTAGGTGGGCAACTTGGTGGAAAATATATACCCAACTAATTTAATGTATAATTATTATCTAAAAACCTTTGCTTCTGTTTTCTCCTTCTGTCACCACCTAACCTGAATCATCTCATACATATGAGACCACTTATTGACAAAGTAAAATAGTAGTCTTCGCAATAAAGAAAGAGAGAATTCATAATGTCAAATTGCAAATTGTTGTTATACCATCCTTTAGATTTAAATTCGGGACCTCGCAGTTATGTGTGAGAGTTTTATTTGACACTTAGTGATTCGAATTTGAGACTTTACAATTGTGTGTGTGAATTTCAGTGGTTGACACTTAGTAATTCGAACTTGGGATCTCACAATTGTGTGTGTGAGTTTTAGGTGATATTTGTCACTCCGTCTATCAACAAAAAAATAAAATAAAGAAAATATCTTAAGCACATGGAAAACAACAAAAATACTCCGTATAGTCCATAGAGTTAGGTGAAGTGCGGTCTATCAGCTTATCGCTAACACAGCCTCCACACCTTTTTCAAAAAAGTGGTGCCATATACTATTCTCTATTATATAATCTAGTGTTTCTAAGTGGAAGAGTAGGTACACAATTACACATCCAACACACCTCACAAAAAAATGGTCTCAAAATCAACCATTAGTTTCTTCTACTTCATGTTGTTCATCTTCAGCAACACTTTGCTATGTCATGGGAACACATGCAATGGTTCCATAGCTGAATGTAATCAAGAAGATGAGATGTTAATGGAATCAGAAATAAGTAGAAGGTTTCTTGAGGAGAGGAGATACATTTCTAATGGAGCTTTGAGAAGAGATAAACCAGTTTGTAATGGTGGTGCTAATGGTGAAGCTTATAGTAAATCTGGAGGATGTCTTCCTCCACCTTCACATCCTTATACTAGAGGTTGTTCTAAGTATTATCGTTGTAGGTCTGATTCTTAAATTGTTTGGAACTTCATGTAGAGATCTTTGTTGTTGTTTATGAATCTTGCATTCATATAATGTTGATGTTGTTGTCCATTGAAGTTTTTGGATGTTTTTTGATTTGGAATTGTATGGAATTTTTCAAAATATTCTGTAACAACTAACAATAAATCCTCTGATGGAAAAGATTTATTGTCCTATGATTGTCATATATCACACAACTGTCAGCAGATTAAGTGGCGCTGCAAATGTATCATCAATTGCTATGATAAGATAGCTTCTTGTCAACTAAGAATAAAGATACAAGATTTTAAGAAGCCTCTACACCTTCACACTTGTTTCTATCCCTCTCTTATTTTTCTTTTACTTGTTGCATCAAATTCTTGTTTTTCCTGCTCATCAGTTTCATGTCTACATGTGTATGAATGTGATGAGTTTGAAACGCTTTACATTTATTTTAGGATGCCAACTAATTCCCTTTCTGCTCTCGATCTCTATTCATCCTTTCTCAAGTAGTTCCCTATTTCTTGTATTCTTTTTAAAATTGAATGATCTCATCTCGACCAAAAACCTAATTAAAGACCTAAAAACAATGGGATGAAACATAAAAGATTCAACTAACCCAGTTTGATAAAATTAGTCTTGGCAATTTTGAGGAGGAAAAGTAGTTTGATGAATTAGTCTTAGCAGAGAAGTAGTTGTGTATGAGAGATACCCAAGTAATAATACTAAAAAGATATGCATTAAATATCACTTCACTTCAGGACTAACATGAGTAGACCACTTACAAAAAACAGTGGGCTTCAGCCTTCAGGAGCATCAATATAGGCAAAGTAAATAGATTCGGCAATGTCAGCACCATGACAAAACAAGAGAGGAAATCATAGTCCTAAGCAGTTAAAGAAATTTAAGTTGGCAGGACTCTCTCGATCAGCTATGGTTCATAACTGTGGAAGAATATCCGGATGAACTATCACAACCACAATCTGCATGAGCTACCCTCAATAATCTAAAGCATACACGCTTCAACCATGATGAACTGCTTTACTTATACTGTTAGAGGGAACAGAATCATACATAATAGAATATGACGTATCTAATTTGTATACATGATTTTGCAACTTCAAATTCATCCAGATTCCCAATCCTTCAACTTTTTGCTTCCTTTAGGTTTCGCTATAGGTGCGTTGACAGCTGCCATTTTGTCATTGTACTTCGCACGAAGTGGATCATTGTAAGTCCACCTGTATTACAAATCAGCATTAAAAAAACATTAGAACATACTATTATAGCGGCTATCCAAGTATAAAACGGTCCATGCAGTCCTAAAAAAACACTTTTATGTCGGAGAAAAAAGTGGCCTAGTAGATGTTAGTTGCATGGAATGCAAAATGAATTCATAGATGCATTAACAATCCAATCTTAGTAAGAGAGATAGATCAGACACAAGGAAGTTACTCAGCAGCATAAAGACTTCAGAAAGCCATTTTACTTGAATAACAAGGTTAGCAACATGGATCACAGAATATTCTATAATCCAACTTATATGCGAATCTGGATGTAGAAAAAGGAGATATGCAGTGCGATAATGTAGAAAATGATGCTAAAACCCATCATTTCATCGGTGACTATGCACTAACATGACCGCAAACCTATCAACCTGGATTGAGGATGCATGATAATTTTCTGGTGAAAGAATACAAATTAAGTAGAGTCACTAGACCCCTATTGATATAAAAACAAAATTTGTGGCTTCGGGGCCGCTTCGCAAACAAACAGATTAAGCGGTCTGAAACTAGCATCTCAGATGGTCTGCAGACACCAAGATAATAGATATCAAGATTTAAATCTAAAATCGTGATTTTTAACTGCCGCTATGCCATACTCTCTTAACTTCACAAGCAATTGACAACACAATTGAAACCCAAAATAATTTTGAAAACAGACAGAAGCATAAAGACATATCTTTCAAACAAAATGCATTATAAAGACATATTAGCTTACTAATCTTCTTCAAGTCCCCATTAATTAGTGTAATGTAAATAATCTAGCATCTAGCATGTAATACATATGACAATGATGCTTAAGAATACACCGTTGTCATATCATCAATCACAAGACCATTGTTAGAATAGTTTGTTCATACAGACCATAGATCTAACAGGGGTAGGAGGAATAGCTAGCTGTAGTATACAAGTAAGAGCTATTTCTGCCCCCAAATTAATGATTCAAAAGATAAAAGATAAAAAAATCAAATTGGATATACTTTAAGCTCTGTAAACTATGACATGCAACATGATTCTTTCTTACGGTCCATTTACTAGTTAATTCACAAAAGAAGTATTGATCATTAAAAGGGAAACACAACAAAAAGATATAGATGTTAGGGTGAAGTCACAAAACAGGGGAAATTGTAGACTACAAGTCAGGTACACATTTCTACAAAATGAATACCATAAAAATAAAATAGGATCTAAGACAATGCATAATTCAGCTTATTCCAATGAAATGTCTTGTAACTAGATTTCTTCCTCTTCAACCTAAATCACTCGCATAATCAAATCAAATTTCTTGAAAACAAAGTCATCCACCACAATTTTTATATCGTAAGTGATTAAGAAATCATAATCAACATTTCAGTTTAGACCTATGCTCTGGATATCGTACCAAGAATGTAAAGTAATGTCTAGGATCATTTTGGACAAGTGTCATATGAGATGAACTTCAAAGGTAAATGTGAAGAGATAAGCAACATATAAAAGGAAAAAAAAAAAAGGAATATCAGCAAATATAACAAATAATCCACCAGTACTCTTGAAAGATATAGAATATAAGGGAAAGAGGACTTACGGGTTGTTCCAATCAGTAGTGTCCTCATTGACAAGATGTGTCCACTTAGTTCTTCCACTGCGACCAAAGTGCTTGACTTGCATAACCTTAGGTAATATTGTCTTGTCCATTTTATCTTCCCCAGTTGGGGCAGAGAAATCGCGTGCGAAAATATTATCAGTTCCAACTGTGGCAGCTTGATCATCAGGATTAGACTGAAAGAAAACACCCTTGTGATAATATTTCTGCATAAATCTCCATTTTTGCTTTGTTGGTGGAGCAGGTTTTGGATTCCTCCTTTCCCACTCTCTCCTCTCTTCTTCTGTCATATTCCTCATCTTCTCAATCTCTTCTCTTTCCTTCAAAATCGCCTCGCGAGCCTCCCTATCCCTCTTGATCCTACCAATCTCTCTAACTTTCCAAGCTTCATATTCCTCTGCCTCATTGACTTCATCATCAGTATCTACATCAGCAATGTTTGCCTCTAATTCCATATTTTTCTGGATTTCCTCATCCTTTCGTATTTCCTCAACAACCTTCATTTTGGACTCAATTTTCCTTTCCTCCAATCTCCTTTTCTTTGCTTCCTCAAGTGCCAGCTCTTCAGCTTCAATACGTTCACGCTCAGCAATGGTATCTCTCTCCGACTTAGGAACAAACACAGGCTTCACCATAGCTACCCCTGTAAATTCCTCATCAGAATCAGTCTCATACTCAGATTCCTCTTCCTCCTCCTCTTCTTCCTCTTCCTCCTCCTCTTCCTGAGGAAGCGCCTCCTCCTGCTCTCTCTGAAGCAACTTCTCCTTAAGCTGTCTCCTCCTCTCTGCCAAAGCATCCTGATCTTCTTCTTCTAATTCCAACCCTTCCTTCCTCCTAGCCTCCTCTTGAATGGTAGAAACAATCTCAGCCTGCCGAATACGGCGATGATCAGCCCTAACTTCATCACGGTTATCTATTCGACTCTCAGCTAATCGACGAAGCCTTCGATCATCTTTCCTAACAATAGCAGTATCTTTTTCTTCTTCATGACTAGGAAATGCTTTCTCCAAAGCAGCTTCTCTGGCAGGTCCAATATCACCAGCAAGCTCTTCATTCTCATCATCAGCCCATTCTGGAACCTTACCAGGCCAATATCGCTTCACTTTTGTTTGGCCAATTTTACCTCTAAGCTTATCCCTAACAGCTATTACTGTATCACTAACACCTGCTGTAACCGACATTGTTCTTCCCCGATTCAACACCAGCAGAAAAATAAATAACTAGTTTCTGTTCCTTCCTCTTTCAAACCCTAATTTCAAAAGATGCATAAGAATAAATAAAATGTTAACGAAATAGCAAACAATTTCATGCGGCGAATCCGGCGGAAGCTCCTACGCAACTACACCGCTTGGGCTGGAATCTCTCAAACCCCCGTGACCTGACATGGATTAACTATTTAAACTCCAATGAAACTGCGGTTGAACAACTCGAATAACTAAAATGAAAACAATGTCGGATAATAATAATACATATTTTTAATTCAAGGTTCACAATTTTTAAGTCAGCGACTCCATTTTTGTTTAATAGATTTCGTATTGAACTTGTGGTGAAATCTTCATCTTCGGCATTCCTAGTTAATAAAGACCATAATTTTGAACTCATTATTCTAACTCAAAAGCATGAATGAGATAGATATATCGGTATGTGGAGAAATGCTATTTATTAAGACACAAAATTAACATAAGTAGGTAATAATTGTATAGATTCTTTTGGCACAAATAATTTTAACCAGAGGGCATGATGCCTCAATCAAAGGTAGAGAAAATATTCAAATTCTTTGAGTACTTACGAAGAGAATTACATTTACTTCACCAAAAGAGAGATTAATGGAGATTTGAATCTGGGACCTCCCAAATACACTGTCTGTCATGCTCCACTAGGACAACCCCTTAGAGTTTAATAATTGTATTAGTTTTACTTTCTTTAGCCCAACTTCGTATTTTCTTTGTCATTTTTGTATTTGACTTTCGTAACTTTAAACGTATAACAGAAATCCTTAAAGTCTTTTTGAATCTTATAAGTCTGTAAAGTCATTTCAAATTTTATAAAGAGCAATACTTATAGGCAGTACCAATGTACCATAAGTACCGGTTGTATTGGTCTAGACATAAAAACCTTTTTTAAAAAATAATAATAAAAGTGCATTTGTAACCCAACAACGTCTAGAGTGGTTATTGGCAATTTTCCTATATTTTCTTTGAAATACAACACCACCACTTAAGGTATTGTACCTAAATTTTTTCCATTGTAAATTCTTACGATACAAATTCATTAAAATTCGAATTACAAAGTCTTGACTTTCATATAAAATCTCATTTTTTTTACCAAAATCATACTAAATCTTAAGAGTCATGAAATCCTAAAAAAATTCTCCTACTCAAAAAATCTATTTCCTTCAACCAAACATCAAATTAACACCTTTCTATTCCTTCCATTTTTGCATTTGAACCAAACATGCCCTTAGAGGATGTTTGGGAATGAGTTTTGGAGTGTTAAGTCTATACATCAATATATTTGATATTTTAGAAAAACTGAAAGATTAATATAATATGATTGTGTAATCTTTCAAGAGTTTAATTTATATACACAATATGTTTAGGCATGTTATACATTATTTATCAATGATAGTCTGACAGGTCATTAAAAAGAAGTTACTCAATTATAATCATCTGATGTGTCATTCCTATCATGTATTGTGATTGATGGATTATGTAATAAGTTTTACAAATGATGTGTATACTAATTAAACTCATATTTTCAATTTAATAATAAAGGCTAAAATGGTTCTAAGGTCCCTTAATTTTAAATAACGATTTAGTCATTTATATTTTTTTTGTCTCAAATTGGTTATTTATGTTTTAAATTTTTAGCACCTAAATCTTTTTCCGTTAACCTCCATCCAACTGCATTAAAAAATATCTATGTGGCTAAATCAATGCTGATATGGAACAATTTATGCTTATGTGGCTTATCCATATCATTTTTAATTTATTTTATTAAAAGAATCTGAAAATTGAATCTTCTTCAACCTCACTCTCTCAACACAAACCCAGCAACACAACCCAGTATCCAATTTCATTCTGCAGAAAATTGCTCTCTCTCTCTCTCTCTCTCTGAAAAACGCATAACACCATGGCAAGAAAACGAAAACGAAAGTTCATTCTGCAGAAAAACGAAATCTGAAGATGAAAACGCATCTTGCAAGATCTTACTCTGAAAACAAAACCTGAAGAAGCGCATCTGAAGACGAAACGCATTCCACTCTGTGATTGAATCTGAATCTTAAATAGTTGTTCTTTTTTTAATTACATCTGAAATGGTTATTCACAAAATCATTCAAAGCCCCAAATCGATGAAGAAGCAGATGGGATTTCATCATTTCAATTCTTAATTTCTTCTGTCTGAGATGGACGTAGCAGATGGGAAAACATACGCATCTCAAATGGGTTTCGATTTTGAGTGAGTTTCAATTTCAGAACTGGATTTGGGGAAGAAGAACAGTGATGGGGTATTTTGTTTTGAGGAAGATGAAGCTTGAAGAATAACCGTAAAAAACAAATTAATATTTTTTGGTCCATATGAGTCCGTGAATGAGTGCACCATATGAGTGCAAGAATGAGGTCCCGGATTTAAACCCCGGAAACTAACATTTCTCCACCCAATAACAATTGTCTATCTAAAAAAAATGGCATGGACTATGACACGTCAGCACCGTTATTTCCACATAGACATTTTAAACGGAGGTTAATGGAAAAGGGCTATGTTGCGGTCATTTTAAAATTTAAAGGATTAATTTGGGGAAAAAAAAGTTTAAGGACTAAATCGCTATTTAAAATAAAGTTAAAGGGACCTTAGGAGCATTTTAGCCTGATAATAAATTATTTATCTTTACTTTTAGTAATATCTCATAGCTTCCATAATTTATTTTTTTAAAAAAAGAGTAGAAAAGAAAAACAACTTCACCCCTTGCCCTCCAAAAAATCCTCCGAAACTTATTCATAGGATCAAAATTCCAAACCCTCGCGAGCCAAAATAAACACAGAGCATTCTGTTTCCGGTGAGAAACAGACTGGTTTTCACGGCGACCCAACCGCTTCACAGTAACCCACCGGTCGTCCGCCGCCTTGTCAACCGCCGCACCCTTGCCAGTTCTGCTGAATCCCCACGCCCTTCAGGACTGTCAACCCCAGCTTGAAATGCTGGTAGATGTCTTACCACCTCACTTGTTTCTGATCCGGCTTTTGGTTATTCCTCACATCAATAAATTCCTCGGAAAAGGAACCAACGTTAAGCTACTCATTCCCTTTCAAGAATTTTCCGCTATTATCAATCACCACTTCCACGTGATTAAGCTTCTCAGGAACTTGAAACCCTACCCTCTGTGTGTTGAAGATGACGATACCACTAAGAAACTCAAAAATAGAACGCTTAAAGATCTTTTCTCTCGTTCATCTATTCTTCAGAACACGAGTACTATCTCTTCTTCCCTTTCTACTTCTTCTATGTCTTTTCCAATGCACTATTATTGCACCACAGTCACATCCACTGAAGAGATTAGATTCCACCACAGAAGCAGAATCCAGTTCTTGAATTCCATGAGAAATCAATGCAAATCAGGTAAATTCAAGAATATCAATGAAGCTTTGAATTTGTTTTATACTATGGCTACAATGAACCCTATACCTTCTGTGGAAGATTTTACTTTGTTATTAGGGGTAATTGTTAGAATGAAGCATTACACAACTGCTATATCTTTAGTTAAACACATGTATTCTTCTTTGGAAATTGAAGCTGATACTTTTACTCTTAATGTTGTTATCAATTGTCTTTGTTGTTTGAAGTTGGTTGCTTTTGGGTTTTCTGTTTTGGGTACTATGTTTAAACTTGGTTTAGAGCCTTCTGTGGTGACTTTTACTACTCTTATTAATGGACTTTGTGTTCAAGGCGATGTGGCTCGGGCCGTGGAGTTGGTTGAGTCTATGGAAAAGATGGGGTGTTCGTCGGATGTTCAAACTTATGGGGTGTTGATCAATGGTTTGTGTAAGATGGGTGATACTTTTGCAGCTGTTGGGTGGCTAAGGAAGATGGAAGAAAGAAATTGGAAGGCTAATGTGGTGGTTTATAGCACAATTATGGATAGTTTGTGTAAGGATGGATTAGTATCCGAGGCGTTGAATTTGTGTTTGGAAATGAGAAGGAATGGTATTCGGCCTAATCTTGTCACCTACACTTGTTTGATTCAAGGTCTTTGCCGTTTCGGACGATGGAAAGAGGCTAGTTTTCTGCTTGATGAGATGATGAAAACGGGAATGATGCCAGATTTGCAAACGCTTAATATTTTAGTGAATGCTTTTTGCAAAGAAGGTAAAATTTTGCAGGCGAAAAGTGTAATTGGTTTTATGATTCTGACTGGGGAGGGACCAGATGTCTTCACCTATAATTCTTTGATTGATAGATATTGTTTGCAAAATCAAATGAATGAGGCCACACAAGTATTTGATTTAATGATTAGCAGGGGCTGTTTACCGGACATCGTAACTTATACATCGCTTATTCATGGTTGGTGTACGATTAAAAACATCAATAAAGCTATGCAACTTTTGGATGAAATGGTTAAGGCGGGTTCACTCCTGATGTTGTCGCTTGGACGACTCTCATAGGTGGGTTTTGTCAAGTAGGTAAACCATTAGCAGCAAAGGAACTGTTTTTAAATATGCACAAATATGGTCAAGTTCCTAATCTTCAGACTTGTGCCATTATATTGGATGGCCTATGTAAAAGTCGACTTCTTTCCGAGGCATTATCATTGTTTGAGACAATGGAGAAGAGTAATTTAGATCTTAATATTGTGATCTATAGTATCATACTTGATGGAATGTGCAGTGCTGGAAAAGTGAGTGATGCATGGGAACTCTTTTCTTGTTTGCCTGCCAAAGGTTTGGAAATTAATGTTTACACTTATACCATTATGATTAATGGTTTTTGTAAACAAGGCATGTTGGATAAAGCTGAAGAGTTACTGATAAAAATGGAAGAGAATGACTGCATGCCAAATAGCTGCACTTACAATGTCTTTGTCCAAGGCTTGCTAACAACAAAGGAGATTGCAAGGTCAATAAAGTATCTTACAATAATGAGAGATAAAGGTTTTTCAGTAGATGCTACCACTTCAGAAATTATTGTAAACTACTTATCCAGTACCGAAGAAGACAATGGTTTTCGAGAATTTTTGTTTCCCAAATGATAACATATTTGTAAAGTTTCACTATATCTTTATTTAAATCCAACTTTTCAGTTTATCCATTTTCTATAATCCATAGCATAGGCCACCAAACTGAGAACTGGTTAATCTTCAAAACTTATATTTTATTAAATCATTCAAAACCACTACCAATAAATTTCTTCCACCTGACAGGTATCAAAGCCTTTATAACTAAATTGTGATTTTGATCCTTGTTTCCCCTTTCCCCCATTTTTAAGTTAAATTTGTATACAAGGTAAATTTGGCATTCTTTGGCTTCCATCCAGCTGCATAAGTTTTTGACAGAGTTGCTCCTTGACTTATTTGATGGTAAGTATTTGAATGTGTTCTTGAACATTTAGTATAACATATCCTCAATTTAATTAAATAGCTTAGAATAAGTACACCTATTTTGCATTTATAAATTTGGCTTTATTCTTTGCATTTATGGAATTGAAGTAATTTTATACTTAGGTATATATGCTTCCTTTAACTTGAAGAAAGTTTGATGATGATCAAATTACACAACATCGAAGGAAGAGCTAAGTAGCCAACCAATATTGCTAGAAAACTATATTTGACAGCATGACTTTTTCTAATGGAAATTGAGTATAGGCAAGAGATCGTATAATTACTTAGATGTTATACATTTATCAAATGAGCAGAGGCGGATTTTAGTAGGAGCCGGGGATGCCATGATACCCCCAAAAAATTTAATGTATATACATGTTTTATACTCAAAGTTATTATATTATATATAATTGAATGAAAGTAAAACAGAAGTGGACGCAGTGCCCCGAGTCGTTAGTGTATTTTGTTAGCATCCTAGAGGTCTCCAGTTCGATTCCTGGTTGAGTCCAGTGGCGGTTCTTGGTGTGGGCTTGGCAGGACCATGGCCCGCCCAAGTGAGAAAAAAAATTATATACAGGAAATTACAGAATACACTTAAGTGTTCAAACATATTAAATTAAAACTTTCTCAGTACGTTTGCTTCCCGTTTCTCACGCACGAAACACACAAACCGCCACAGCTGACAACGCAACACCCTTGGCCCTTCCTCTCGTCGTCGCTCATCACGGTGACCGTCGCCGCCGTCGTTCATTGCTGTGTCGTCGCCTCTGTTCATTGTGGTCACGCTCACGCCGTCAATCTCGTCTCCACAAACCAGCCACACTGTGTTCTTCTTCTTCTTCTTCTTCTTGTAGTAGTAAGTGGGTTTATTTTTTCAGGTCCATTTCTTTTCTTGATTGTTAGGAAGTTGTTGAAATTGTTCAGAAACTCTGAAATTGTTGAATACATTCATTTTCAATTTTTGACCTAAAGAGTAAAGACTAGCTAAAGGTATACTAAATATGGCCTATGCTTTCATTTTCAATTTCTTGTCTTCTATTTGAAATATATGGTATGCATAATGCATTGCAGATATTTCCTTCTCTCGGTGTATTATTTTTTTTTTGTATTTTGCTAATTATTTTTTTGGGCTTGCTAATTATTTTTTTGGGCTTCACTAATTTGGGCTTGCTAATTATTTTATTTTTTTGTATTTTGCTGGCATATATGATATAAGGGGATTTTGGGCTTGGTAAGACTTATACTTTGATTTTGTTGATTTTAGATTGTAAAAATGAAGGCATTTGCTTTTCCCACACCCCCTCCTACTCTTTCACACCCCTTAACTCCAAATATTCCAAAAATACCCTTAAGTAGAGTGCGTGTTTTCACCGATTCGGGGATGGGCAACCGAATATATTCGGTTGAGGTCAACCGAACAGGTAAAAAAGGTGAATGTGGTGTGAGAGTCCATTTTTTGTAATAAAATAGGGTGTTCGAACACCCTCATGCGAACATGTTCGCATGACCTCGTTCGAACAGGTGAAATTACGCACAAGAGGGTGTGAAGTCAAGATTTAACACATATGAACGATGTCATTCGAACCTGTTCGAAGGCCCGTGTTCGAACAGGTGAAATTTCGTGAAAAAAAAAAGAGGTTTTGGCCGACCTTTTGGTCTTTTTACACCCTTATGGGGTGTGTTTTGAGTAGGAGGGGGTGTGGGAAAAGCAAACACCAAAATGAAGAGTAGAACAATTGATTATTTTTTTAAGAGGAAAGCTTGTGAAGATGAAAGAGATGAACAAGAACAAGGGATAACTTCTACATCTAAACCTATTAAAGTTCCAAGAATTGAAGAAGTGGTATTTCTACGCATCAACCTGCTGAAGTGGCGAGAGTTGAAGAAGTGATAACTTCTTCGCCTCAACCTGTTGAAGTTGTGAGAATTGAAGAAGTGATACCTTCTATGCCTCAACTAGATGATTTTTTGAATTCTTTACAACGTGATCCTGGAAAGCGTTCTCCAATATGGACATATCCACCAAATCAAGTCGATGAAATACGAAGAGCTTATCTGAATTGGGGTCCATATCAAATCCATTTAAAATATTATCCTTTGTCTGGTAATCCGAAACATCCAAGACAGTTTCAAGACACTTGGTTTAGTCTCTTTCCTACATGGCTAGAATATTCACCTTCAAAGGATGCTGCATATTGCTTACCATGTTATCTTTTTAGCAAAGGACCAAGTGGACATTCTGGATTAGATGCATTCATTACTACGGGTTTTAGAGCTTGGAAGAGAGTGAGAGATGGACAACGTTGTTCTTTTCTTAAGCACATAGGGAAGAATCCTTGCTCACAACACAACAATGCAATGGAAGCTTGGAATGACTTGTTGAAACAAGAGGGACATATTAGGCATGTATTACAAAAGCAAAGCTCGAGTCAAGTTATGATGAATCGGTTACGGCTCAAGACTTCAATTGACAGTGTTCGTTGGTTGACACTTCAAGCTTGTGCTTTTAGGGGTCATGATGAAACTAGCAAGTCCAAAAATCGAGGTAATTTCCTTCATTTGATAAAGCTTTTGGCATCTTACAATGATGAAGTTGCAAAGGTTGTTTTGGAAAATGCTCCATATAATTCCAAATATACTTCAAGTAAAATTCAAAAAGAGTTTTTGAGTATTCTTTCTAGTAGGGTGAAAAAGCATATTCGTGAGGAAATTGGTGATTCCAAGTTTTGTATCATTGTAGATGAATCTCGTGATGGGTCGAAAAAGGAACAAATGTCTCTTGTGTTAAGATTTGTTGATGCCTTTGGTTTAATACAAGAGCGATTTTTTGATATCACGCATGTTAGAGACACTGCAGCTTTAACTCTTAAGGAAGCAGTGTGTGATATACTTTCTCGGCATAACCTTGATGTTTCTAACCTTCGTGGTCAAGGGTATGATGGTGCAAGCAATATGAGAGGAGAATGGAATGGTTTACAAGCGTTGTTCATGAAGGATTGTCCTTATGCATACTACGTCCATTGTTTTGCTCATCGATTGCAACTTGCCTTAGTTACTGCATCAAGAGAAGTCACGCCAGTTCATAAATTCTTTGAGAAACTGACTTTCGTTGTCAATGTTGTTTGTTCTTCTACTAAGCGTCATGATGAGTTACAAGCTGCCCAATTAGAAGAAATTGAACATTTATTGGAGATTGATGAAATTATAAGTGGTAAAGGTCAAAACCAAATTGGTACTTTGAAACGAGTTGGGGATAGTCGTTGGGGATCACATTTCAATTCTATTTGTAGCTTGATAAAAATGTATGAAGCAACTTGTCATGTTTTAAAAAAAAATTGCAAAGGACAAAGGAGCAGGTTATTCTCCACGTGGGGATGCTGATAGTGCTTACAATTACTTGAAAGCATTTGATTTTATTTTTATCTTGCATTTGATGAAAGAAATTATGGGGATAACAGATGTGCTTTGTCAAGCCTTACAACTACAATCTCAAGACGTAGTTAATGGCATGAGTTTGGTTCGTAGCACAAAAACTCTTATTCAAGAATTGAAGGAAGATGGTTGGGATAAGTTGTTTACTAATGTGACGTCTTTTTGTTCAAGACATGGTGTTGAGATTCCTAATCTCAATGATTTTCATTCAGCAACAAGATTTGGACGCTCTCGTCTTGAAGAGAATCAGGTAACAATAGAGCATTATTTTAGAGTTGAAATATTTCTTACTACCATTGACAAGCAATTGCAAGAGTTGAATAACAGATTTGTGAGCAAGTAATGGATTTGTTGACTCTAAGTTGTGCTTTGGCTCCTAAGGATAATTATAAAGCTTTTAATGTTGATACTATTTGCACTCTGGTTGAAAAATATTATCCTATGGATTTCAATGAGCAAGATAAGAATAATTTGTCGTTTCAACTTCGACAATTTGTCATTCATGCCCGCCAAGAATCAAGTTTGAAGAATTTGTCAACTATTCAAGAATTATGCTCGTGTTTGGTTGAAACTAATGAGAAGGAAAATTACTTCTTACTTGATAGACTGCTTCGCCTTATCATGACTATTCCGGTTTCTACCGCCACAACTGAGAGGTCTTTTTCAGCAATGAAAATTATCAAAACTAGGTTGAGAAACAAGATGGAAGGTGGGTTTCTAGCTGATAGCATGACAGTTTACATTGAAAGGCAAATTAGTGAAAACATTAGCTCTGAGTCTATTATTGAAGATTTCAAGTCACTTGAAACACGTAGAGGATTACTTTAAGGTACACAGTTTAATTTTTTGATGATCAACTTTGTGCAAAATATGATTTGCGTATTTAATTTATATGTTATTATAATTTATTTTAGCGGCCCACCCTAGTTATTTTTTCAAGATCCGCCACTGGTTGAGTCACCCTTTTTTTTCCGTTAATTATTGAAACCCAATCCCTATTTTTTTAGCGTCCAACAAAGTAAACGTAAACAATAATAAAACTATGGTAATTTGGTCAAAAAAAATAAAACTATGGTAATAATTTGGCAATAATATTGACAAATTAATGATTTTTAAGACTTTGGTCAAAAAAAAGTCTTTTAAAATAATCAATAGCGGCACTTTTAATTCTAGGTACATCTCTCTTTTTATAAATTATATTTTTGTTGTGTTGATGTTATTTTGTATATTTGATAAAATTATATTTTAATCTTATGAATTTCAATTATAATATTTTAGTTAGTAGTTACGGCACCTCCTAATATTTTGGGCAAGCTCCGCCACTGCAAATGAGTTCCATGAATATAAAAGAACTAAATAAGATATAAGCTGGTTTTAAGACTGTTTCTTTTCCTGCTATCAGTATTCAAGTTTATAAATTTCAAATGAGTCATTAAATTCAGTGGAAAAAAATCTTGTTGAATTAAGACATTCTGTATTGATCCTGATATTTACCCTATACAAGAGGGGTTCCTATACAAGACTCGTTTCTATTGTTGTATTCTTTTCTATTTTAGGAGGGATTCTTGATCCTTCGTGATGTACTCATTTTCACTTTTAGTTCATTGTTTTTTCCCAAAAAAATTGTGTATGGTAGGGAAATTTTCCACATTTATTTACTTGTTCAGAAAATAATCCTAACATCTACTTTAAGGGTGTTGGCTGCCCTTTCTGCAAGTCTAATTAATACAGTTTTTAGTGTTTTTTCCCATTTAATATATTGGCTGACTTCAAGCTTTTTCTTGAGGGAAAACTACAAAAAACTCAGAAGGTTGCAGAATTTGTTATTGTTTACATGAGTAAGACACAGTACAATTTCAGCTGCAGGTTTTATGGAAGGAATGACTAGCTGGGTTCCACATCAAGCAATCCTATTCCAGATGACAGTTATCTTTTTTTTTAAAGGCAAAAGAACTATATATTCAAGAGAGCACAAGGGGTACATCGACCTGAATACAAGGAGAAGACACTTCACTCTCTAAGGGCCACAAGACAGTCACAGGAAAGGAAGGAACCGAGAAGGGAAGAAAACAAACAAGAAAATACACAAGCTAGGGAACACAGATCGATCTACTACATTCGACTAATACACAAAAGAGGAGCCACATGCCACTCATAATACAGGCACTGGGATCCATTTGACCTCGCCAAAGATGACAGTTATCTGCTTTTGATGTATATAAAGTGTGTAAAAATGTTTGAATTTAAAATGGCTACATGAAATCGATGTCTCGATGATAACGACCTTATGGACATGGATACAGGTATTTGTGCTGATGCAGTGAACTACATGAAAACAAGCACTCTATTTGACTTCTAGCTTTTTACCACCTGGAGCAATAATTTCATTTGTGTTTTAAACTGTGGCTGCTTTAAGAATTTTTCCTACTGTTATTTTAGAGTATCATTGTTTTTGTTATTTTATTAAACGAAATAATTGCACCGGAGAGAGAGAAATAAGCCAGATTGAAACTTGAAAGTCACTAGTAAAATGGGATAAATTTATGTGTATGAGCTTGTTACTTCCATAGTGAGGGTGCTTATGGTTTTTCAGTCTTTTGTTACTTTTATGCCTACTTCATTCCGTAGCAAAGGGATAATTTTTTCCCAGAATTATCACTTCCTAGTGTCATTATGTTAATTATTTAAGTGTGTTCATTTTTCAGATTTTGTATCTATGACACCAGTGCTTGATAATGCTCATCAGTTTGTTTCATGATCTGAAAGAGCTGGCAACAACTCGATAAATTGAAACAAAGACAATCAAGATAGAGTGTAGGGAAGATTAGTTCAAAGTTCAAACAAGTTTAATATTGATGTCTCATAAGTTTTTTATTGCATTATTTAAGTTTAAACACACTTTGCTCATAAGGCAAGGGTTTGGCTCATATTGCAAATGCAAACAAATCTTTTAGTGGAAGTTTATAATTATCTTTGTTATCACCTGTTGAGGTTTGAAGCATTCCTTAATCTTGAAATGGAAATAGGTTTAACAAGCACTTGATACTGCTACTTTTCATCTCGAATACTCAAGTCATTCTCAAGTAGATGTTACATTAGTTTTCGCCAAGTTTTCGGTTATTCTAAGCCAAATGTTACACAGCCACGTTTTGAACTATGTAAATAATAACAACTAACATTCCCAATACACAGCTCTTGTTAAGTTAGTAAACAGTTATACAATCTGGAGAAGTTGAGCCCCGTGACGATTTCAGAAAAGAGGGAGGAGAGCCAAACACAAATGATTTTATCATTCTAACAAACCCTCTTGATACTAGAATTGAGTCCAATCAATCTCCACTTGCACAACCCTTGCAACCACAATGAACACACTCTATAACCTTCTCCTCCCTAAGTTGCTTGGGCACTCTGCAAACGCAAGTGGTAGCAAAATTGTGATCTCGTGGCTGAATGCATCTCAAGCAACATAGACGTTCATACCCAGGCTGCAATTCAGAAACAAAATCATAATGATTCAAGTACTCAGACAAAATAAATATCACTACTTGAAGGAAACCGTATATTTTGAGTCCCTAGATATAAAACCTTACATGGCATATAAGACAAATAGTAAGTAGATTAATTAACTGAAGGCAACCAGAAGGCAACAAACAATAAAATATCAGTGGTTTTCAGAATACTTCAACCATTTTTATAGCAAAAGACAATGACCTAGTAACATCTTGAAAAGACCAAAATTTTCTAAAGCGTTAACATTTTCTCATCTCACCAGAAGTACTCCATATCAGAGACAGGGAGCAATAACTCAAATTTTATATATTCAAAATATTGGAGCCACAAATATGACATACTTGAAGAAGAAAACTCAAATAATCACTCGCAGAGGAGCAGAAGTCAGGTGGAGGCGGACAAGATTCACACCATTTGGTTCATCCATTGATTGTTAGTCGGGTCCATTATCGCGGTGTGGATGAGATTTTGGTAGAATCTCCAAAATCTCAATTCCTGAACATTTCAACAGAGAATTGAAAAAACCTGAAGCTACAGTGACGCAAAAAATTGTTTTTTTGAAGATTCTAAGTTGGAATGCTAGAGAATTGCAAATTCATAAATTCATAAGAGTTGGAAGTTATACCACTGTTCTTCCAACATGCTTGTTATATATAGATCTAGGCAATATGGCAATTTATTCTTTAACTATAAGGTGACTATTTCCTATGAAATGACCTTTAGGATTGTCAGAAAACAGAGTATTCTACATACTCGAGCAATTTTTGACAAATTAGATTTAGTGGCAGTAAGCATCATTTGCAGTCCTTTGGTGCATGTGGTCGGGGAGAAATGCCCCTATTATTTAGGGAGGTTTCTTCACCAATAAGTTCATTTGGAAGAGTTACATACTTACGTCAGTTACGTGTACCTTCTTTTTCAGTTTCAGGCTCAAGCCAAGTATTGCTATCTTGGATTTGGATTTCCTACTTTCCTCTCTTGTCGTACTCATTCTATATTCTCTCAAATGAATACGTAAAAAGAAAAGAAAAAAAATCACTTTCTAATAAAGGAACTCATGATAGATACCTTCTTCCATTTTGCTATTAGATTGCGATCGGCATATCCTTGGTCTAAACAGAATTCATATAATTCTTTTGAAATTTCCTTCCTCCGATGATAGAGGTCAAATATGTAGCGGCTCTTCTGGTGTGCAATTTTAAATATGGGCCATAAAGTCTCACATTTTCTTTTGCCATCATGTGGGTCATTCTCAGCTGCCACATAAAGGATATAACATTACTTTCAGCGATTTCAAAATGAAAATATTAAATAAAATCAAGAAAGGGCTGTGTAACATATATCATTCCAACCTTCCCTCATTTTTGCTTGAAGTTCACGAATTGTAGGTTCAATTAATTCCCAGCCTTCTGGGTATTTAACTCGGTTTGTCTTCACTTTCGGCATTTTTATCTGTCAAAGAAAACTGTGAGATGGAAGGGTTGCTTTACATAAATCCAAGCAACATAAATGGCACTTCAAAGGTACAAGGCACAAGCTATAAAGTTAGTAGTTGATCAAAAAGATTCAGAAAAATCATAAAGAAAGGAAAACAGTGGATTTTTTTTATTACAATGTTAACAATTATACTGAAGCTAATTTACAATGTCAATCCTGCACTGTAACCACACTTGCTCCAAAATAGAGTGGCCAAAAAGGACATCTTAAAAAAAGATACAATAAAAATAGGCTCTAATTATTCAAGACATTTTGACACAAGGGAGGGATTCATACTTGATTTAAACACTGGTATTAAGAAATAATCATCTCAAACTACAAAGATATTATATTTAAGCATAAAATTTTAAAATAAGAGGAAAAGAACCTAGAAAATGAGTTTAAATAAAACCAATCCCTGAAAATATATTGAAGAACAGGCATTGTGATATAATATATACACAAAAATGCAAAGGCAGAAAAAGCTTCACACTGATAAAGAGCAAGGGATATGAACTATCTGTAAAATTATTTGTCGAACATAAAAGATCGTTTCATGGACATTTCCTCAAGCTACAGTTTAAGTTGTTCAGATCATAGGTTTTTTTTTTTTTGAAGAATCAGCATTCAGCACTAGGAATAACCACTAGCACTAGGAACATTTCTAAAGCACACTTCATTGAAATTTTACACAAAACACCTTAATTTTTGAGTCGAAATAGCTTGACTAAATTTTCTAATCTGACTCTAATATTTACTTATGTATATGTGTTGTAATTTAATTTAATTTAATTTATGTACATTTGTAGTTTTGAACTACCCAAAAGTGTAGAGCATAATGCAATTTTGATTTTGAAGAAGAAACCCTAAGGTGCGCAGCATTGCATTCGGCCATAAATACTGTTTACGACAAAAGGCCAACGACGCATACATACATACATACATACCTCTCCGTCGATTTCACTTTCCTCAGTGACGTGATTCTGAAGATGGATTGAGATGAGAGAGAGAAATGGAGATATCAAATGTGAGAAAGAGATTAAAAATCAAAGGATAAAACTCGAAATTTCAAAAAGGTGGGAGAACCAACCTAAAGCGACACCGGTCAGTTTGCCGGCGGAGGATCGGTGATGGCCAGGCAGTCGCTGGCAGACGCAAAAGAGAGCTAACTGTGGAGTCTCTGGAGAATTTGGGTAGAACCTCAATTTTCACGCTACCCAAATAATCAATTTTTTTTTTTGACAAAGCCAAATAATCATCCTAAAGATTCCAGGATTTTATTTCTTTTTAATTTAAATTAAAATATTATCTATAATCTATAATATTTCTTTTACTTTTTTATTGCATTTATTCTTTTTATTTGAAAAGCAATGGTAAAGAATTATAAAATTAATATGGATTTTTTTGACAAAGAATTTATTGATGGTTCTCAAATCTCAATAATTTTCTTCAATTTTTTTTTTCGCTTTTGGTCTATAACATTAAGTTTGTGCTCAACTAACAAATGATAGGCCACGCAATTTTAATGATGAGGATGTTAGTTTTTGTCATCCTAATCATTAAAATTTTAATGATAAACTAATACCACGCAATATTCTTAAAACAATATCCTATGCTCCTCCGATTCACTGCCTATCAAATCAATCATTTAATAAAACTAAAAGATTCATTTTCATTCGAATTGTATTCTCTTGTAGTTGATAGTAGGAATACGAAATTGTATTAAATTGCCTGAGTTGTTCTTTCATTCAAGAAATGTATTCACTGCTTTTGCTTTAATTTTTGTTATTGATTTCTCGTAAGTGGATTGTAGTTTCTTATCATTTATTTGTTACATAAAAATTAGCACAATTATTATTTTTTATATAAAAACAAAACATTATTTTAAGCAAGTTTAAATTTAATGCACACAAAATTAGTTTTGCTTTATTTTGAAGCGCCCATTTTACCATTAGACAAAAAAAAACGATTTGATTTTTCTTTTTCTTTTTCTTTTCTTTGGCAGCTGGCTACGACGACCAGCAACGGTATAAGAGACGGCGTTCAAGTCAAGTCAAACCCCCTCTCTCTCTCTCTCTCTGTATTTGGGATTGGAAATTTGGAATTGAAGGCCTTTGCGCTCATTCATAACCGCTAAAGATTCTAGAAAGATCTATTCCGTTACGAAATGGATATTGCAACGCTTTCGTCCTCCGCCGCCGGAGGAACCGGAGGTCCTGCGCCGTTTCTTCTGAAGACGTACGATATGGTTGACGATTCCAGCACGGACGACATCGTTTCGTGGAGCTCCACCTACACCAGCTTCGTAGTTTGGAACCCGCCCGAGTTCGCTCGCCTTCTTCTCCCAACCTATTTCAAGCATAGCAACTTCTCCAGCTTCATCCGACAACTCAATACATATGTGAGTACTTGCTCGTTTCTCTTCACGGATTCATGCGCTTCTTTGTTTTTCATTTGAATTGAATTTGACTCTAGTTTGTTCTGATTACCGCGTTTGACTTTGATTTGATTGTTTGCTGTATTTGATTGGTTTAATTGTGTCTTCACGAAAATGATAATCGAATTTCAATTGTTTTTAATCACTGTTATTAGATATGTATGATGATCATCTTTATGAGATTGAGGAAAAACTTTTTAGTGAGTCAAAAACTTAATTAGGGTTATAAATGTTGAGAATGTTGAAAGGTAGGGTGAGGTTAGATATGTAGTATTCTTTTTTGTGTGTGTGAATTGGGTCACTGAAGAAGGTGATCAAAGAAAAATTTCTGCAGCATCTTGGTACATAATTTATGTTGAATGTTGAAACTCCTACTCATTAATTGCAACAAGTTCTGTTTATATTAATCTCTTTACCCATTCAGCTTCTAATTATCATTTTAACACTTATATTTTAATTGCAACATTTGCACTTTATATCAGAACTTGACCGTTTCTTCACCCATATTCAAAGTTTCAAACTATTATCACTCTCTTTGATCATCATCACCAAACTGCAATAATATATTTATTGTGCTTTGTGAATATTTTATTTTTACATCTGTATGTTTCATGTTTTTTTTATCTAAATATATGATTTAATTCATTTACACAATTGTTGTAAAGAATTTTTACACGGTCACTCAATGGTAACAATCAGTTTATTAAAATTGTTTTACTTTCATTATAACTACTATTAAGGTCACACATATAATCGATTGGGATCCGTTGACAGTGTAAAACATTTTACACCATAGTGTATAACAATTAACCTCCTATACATTACCATATCCTATATTTTTCAAGGAACAAGGTGTCGCTGGTGTCTGTGCAATATCACCTAACCTTATTTTCATACACTTTCCTAGAAGTATTCTTGATGCTTTCTTTGACATTGAATTTCCAAGGTCTGCCTTGGAACCTTAATCCCCAAATTCTCCCCATTTTTTCAAACTCTAACCCGAATTTTCATACAGCTGGATTTATATTTATTGGTATGAAAACATCAGGAAAACCAAGAATACCTGTCTTGTGCATTTTTACTTAACGAGTGGATAGACTGGTCTATGTTTTAGATAGGGTTGGAATATAAAAATCATGCAAATACGGCAATGATTGAAAATTGTGGACCACAGCCTCCAGGTTTGCTCTCTAGAGGTTTTCGTTTCGTAAAGAGAATGCTTCTAATGGAGATCTTATAGCTTGAATGATAAATAACTGTTTACTGTTTATGGGCCTTTACTCTTCTCGATGCTCGTATTGTCAAGCATTTAGAAAAACCATTGTTAGGTTTTATTGTGACATGGTTTGTTTTTGTTTGCTTCATTATCAGGGATTTCGCAAGATACATCCTGAGCGGTGGGAGTTTGCTAATGATGAGTTTATAAAAGATCAAAAGCATCTTCTTAAGAATATACACCGCAGGAAGCCTATCCACAGTCATAGCCATCCTCCGGGTTCTCTTGTAGATCCAGAAAGGGCAGCATTTGAAGAAGAGATAGAGAAACTTTCTCGGGAGAAAAGTTCACTTGAATCCAAATTTTTTAACTTCAAACAACATCAGTCAACAGCAAAGGTTCAACTGGAAGATTTTTACCAACGAATTGATGGTATGGAGAAGAGGCAGCAAAATTTGGTTAACTTCTTTGAGAAGGCTCTTAAAAATCCTACTTTTGTTGAACATCTTTCACGCAAAATTGAATCCATGGATTTATCGGCATTCAATAAGAAAAGGCGATTGCCTCAGGTTGATCACATGCAGCCTGTTGCCGAAAGTAGTTTTATTGACAATCAAAGCAATTTTAGAATGGAATCTGGTAATGTTTTCCATCAGGATTTCTCGAAACTCAGACTAGAATTGTCACCAGCAGTCTCAGATATGAACTTGGTATCGCGTAGCACACAAAGTTCAAATGAAGATGGGGAAAGCCCGCAGAAAAAGCTGTCTGAAGTAGAGCAAACAAGAACAGCTCTTGCATTTGCACCTGAAACATTAGAGCTTGCAGATACTGGGGCATCTTTTACCTTTAATATGGATTCATGTTTATCACAAAGGGCAACGACTGCTGAGTGCCGAAAGCTTCACTCTTTGGAGCCAAGTAGTGAAGATGGTGATAGTCATATATCCTGCCAACTAAATTTAACTCTGGCATCTTGTCCGTTGGAATTCAACAGAAATTCATACTCGGCCAGATCACCCCAAATAGACTGTCAAGAATTTGATAATTTGGCAGAATCGAGATTTACTGCCAATGGTAAAGAATCTGAAAATGGAGCTGCCTCAAACAAAAATGTAGCTGATGAGGTTACCAATTTAGCTTCCTCGCAGGAGGCTCCAGGTAACAGCCAAGTTAAGCCAGCTGTTCCGAATAGAGTGAATGATGTGTTTTGGGAACAGTTCCTTACCGAAAGACCGGGATGCTCAGACAATGAAGAGGCAATATCCAACTATCGAGCAAATCCATATAATGAGCAAGAGGAAGGCCAGCCACTTCATGGAATCTCTAGAAACATTAAAAATATGGATAGCCTCACACTTTGAGCAAGCTGTCTTGGAGAACTTGTTAACTGATGGTATGTGAGATTTGCATGATTAATATCTACATGATTTGAGACTTGATGATAAGTTGTGTTGTAAGGGGATGGGAGCTAAATATGTTTGGCCTTTTTGGACTGACGCACACTGTTAATTAGCTGCCTGGCATTGTTGTATATATTCGAGTTTTGGATGGTTTTGATAAGTATTACTGTGTAAACTCAAGAAGTCTTGGATTATGCGGATTTTGTTCATGTTTGCTCAGATAGCTATACACTTGTTATTCGTTGTATATGAACTTTATACACCATTACATGATTGAAAGTTGTGATGGGATCAGCAACTAAGACGGCTTGGAAACAGTGGTGTTCTGTGTATGTTCGAGATGCATAATCTATTTTCATTCTAACTGTTTCAGAACTCCAGGGTGTTGATCCCCGAAAACCAGGATATCTCCAGCTCTGGCCATGATTTTTCTGGAGAAGCTATAAAACACAATTATGCGATATCTTCAAATCACCATTTCATAATTACTGCTGGTTGAATTTTTCGAGTCAATTAAAAAAATCTGTTTTGCTGGCATGAATCCTATTTTTCTCTACAACCCACTGGAGTAATTGTTGGTTTGACTTCCCAATCTTCCCCAACTTTGAAAACAAGGATGACGATTACTGACAAATGTGGAGGTTCTTTTTGGAGCATGAGACAAATTCTCAAATTCACAAGCTTCATTGGAGGACCAGCAATCGGTAGTGCTGTCAAATCTGGCAGCAAAGACAAGGGCATTGTTGTGATTTTCTGTGAGCAATCCATTCTTCTTTGAAGCTTCTGTTGCAGAATACAAGACAGGTGGAGGAATTTCACTTTATTCCCCGTTTTGCTCTTCTCATTTACGTCCTTCTTGGGGGGGACGGGTTTGAGTGTGATTGGTTGCAATAGAAACAGGAGCATGTTGTGAAAGCTTCTCAAACTCTAAATTTTTCTTGGAATTTGATAGTTAATTTTTATCGATAAGAATAAACACAATATATTGAAATTGAAAAGCTTTATTTTGTCAATGTTGAAATTGAGTATCTGAGTTACGTGGTCTTCTTACTGGTAAGGTGCTGGAAGCCACGGGAGTTTGTTCTCAAAGAATGCAATATTGTAAAGATGTTATTATTAACACCACCGATACTTATTAGCTACACTCCTACAATCAAGAGTGACAGAACCCACTTACGAAAGACTCACATCTTCACATTTTAAGGCTACCGTAAAAAGCCTATTACGATTCAATAAATGTAAATAACTCTTTCGATAGTGCTTAAAGAGCCAAAAGTTTTTTCTACCTTGAAATAGGGAGCCATCCTCACCCTAAAATTTATCTATAAAAAACAATTATCTTGTAATTGGTTGTAAGTGTAAAAAAAAGTTACCCAACAAAACAATACGCAGCGATTAAACTCTTTTGTTTTGTGGAGATGTGACTATTTGAGTGTAGGAATATTAATAGGGATGTTTTTTCCATACCCCCACCCCTTCCCCATATACCTCCACTCAAAAATGAAACCCCAAAATGCCATTTGCAATCTATATTTTTTTTAAAAAAAAAGGTCAATCGTATATATGTTATTTTGGACATATATACGATGGTCAAATTTAACCCATCGTATATATGTCCTTAAGACGTATATACGACGATTAGTAGAAGATAAAATGATATATATCGTCCCGAAGGACATATATACGATGTGTTAAAAGTAGGCATCGTATATATGTCCAAAATGACATATATACGATTTGTTTTAATTTTTATTACTAAAAGCTACTAAAAATTCGTTAAATAGTCAAAACTACTCTAAAAATTATAAAAACACCACTAAAAATCTAACAAAACCAAAATATAGGCTATACAAATTTTTTAGATTTTTGGAGACTATGAAAAATTAAAAAAATCGTAAAAAATAATAAACGATGAAATTTGGGATTTTGCGTCGTTGTCCCATAAGAAGTTCCTTCAGTGAGTCTTGATTCTTGATTTTTAGTTTAATGGTTTGTGGTTTCATTACGATCGGAGTATGTTTCCCAAAAACCGATTTTTAGCCTAAATTATTCGTTCGACGTATAACATCGTCACGTTTTAACGAACTACACACTAAACCTATTTCCAGGGCTTAATTAATTTCTATTGGACTTAAAATAAAATACCAATCGTATATACACCTGGGGGTGTATATACGACCCTATGTTATAAGGCATCGATCAATCGTATATACGTCTTGGGGGGTGTATATACGATTGGTGCAAATTTTTTTTAAAAAAATACGTTATGTCATAAACCATCGTATATACAACCCCCAAGGCGTATATACGATTGATCGATGACTTATGACATGGGGTCGTATATACACCCCCCAGGTGTATATACAATTGGTATGGTATTTTTTAAAGTCAAATAAAAATTAATTAAGACCTGAAAATAGGTTTAATGTGTAGTTCGTTAACACGTGACGATGTTATACGTCGAACGAATAATGTAGGCTAAAAAATCGGTTTTCGGGCAACCTACTCCGATCGTAATGAAACCACATCCATTAAATCCGAAAAAAATCAAGAATACGGCCTCAAAATCCCAAATTCCATCGTTTACTATTTTTTATGAATTTTTTTAATTTTTCATAGTCTCCAAAAAATCTAAAAAAATTTGCATAGACTTATTTTAGTTTTGTTAGATTTTTAGTGGTGCTTTTAAAATTTGTTTTGATTAGTTTTGACTCTAACGAATTTTTGTAGCCTTTTAGTAAAAAAAATTAAAACAAATCATTAAAAAAAACAAAAAAACATCGTATATACGTTTTGAGTACGTATATACGATTGGACATAAAATAGCCATCGTATATACGTACTCAAAACGTATCTACGATTTTAAAAAAAATGTTTTCAAAGTGGTATTTTGGGGTTATCCAATTGTGTGGGGTACAGGAGAAAGGGTTGGGGTAACAACCCCCCAAATTTTGTCCTTTTACTTTTCCAAATCAACTACTTTTCCATTTTTTCGTATTTAATTTGTCTTTTAATTTATTGTATTTCAGTCTTTGATGTTGAAATTTCAAACTTATATCTTCATCTTTTTTGCTTAATTACACTTTTGATACTCAAGTATTGTGATCGGACAATTTTAGTTTCTGAGGTTCTAATTGAGCAAATTATTGGTTCTTTCAATTCTAATAAAGCCAAGTACGCGCTCTCTAGATATTTCAAACTTTATTTTTAAGTCAACTAACATGTCACGAAAACCAAGTTAACATGTTGGGTCATACTCACACATGACACGTTAATATTTTCTAATTCATCTTGGTGGTCTAATCCACTTTTGAGCCTAAACAACTTTGTGTTGTTTGGATTGGATCACTCTTAGTGTTCCTTTAATGAAGTTTTACTCATCGAGATAGGGAGGTAGACCAGAGTTGCAAAATTGCAGGAATTGGAGGACCCAATTCACAAACTTTGAACATGAAGAACAAAAATTGCACAATCACAATACCTACAAGACACAACTCATCCATTTGAAACTCGATAATTTGTCAAAACAAAACTTGATACCAAAATTGTACAATCACATTATTTGAAAGATTAAAAGTGCAATTTTTTTTTGCGGTAGCTAAAAGTGCAAATAAACGTTAAAAAATTGGGAAATATTCATAAACCTTTTTGTCAAAATTCGATTTGAATGAACTACTTAAAGTTATTATCATTGTTGAATAAAAATGACAATAATTATCTTTAATTCAGTCAATGTTCACTACCACGTTAAGGATAAAAAAATCACTATCATGCTCATACTTATTTTCTCCAATGTGATCTTTGACTAATTAATATTTTTATTTATATGAGAATTTGACTAATTGATTCTCAGCCAACATATAGTGAATTATAATTGTCATTTTCCACATGCAAATGGGATACTTAGTAGTAGGCGATGCAATGCAGAAGTTCAAGCACCACTTCCATTCTTGTGACATAAGCAAGAATTGTGTTGTGTACAAAATACATAAATAATATTTTTCGCTGTTTTGCTTTATTGAAAAAATAAACGGGTGTTTTTTTTTTTAGATTTTTTTGACTTTAATAAGGATACACAAGTGATTCCCTAACGAATAATTGTTAAATTAAAAAAAATATTTTTATATAAATAAGATTTAAATAGGATTTTAGTCCTTAAAAATATTGGGTATTTTGGTTTTGGTCCCTTTAAAAAATTTCACCTAGTTTCGCTCTCTCAAGTTTTTTTAATAGCACTTAGAAGCACTATAAAAGGTCCAAAAAAGCGCTATTTAAAATTATGAGAGACTAAAACTAATGGGAAAAAAAAACTTGGCGGACCAAAAGTATGTTAAAATTTTTAGAGAGAACAAAAGTAAAAAATTAAATATTTGTAGGGCCTAAAAATATATTTAACACTATAATAAAAATTAAATATTTATAAAGATAAATGAAACACTATAAGCTATAAGGTCAAATGCTATTTCAAATAGTATTTCAAAAAATGTTATAAACTACTAAAAAATACTAAAATTTGTTTACAATTTTTTTTGATAGCCGAATGTTAGGGGGGGGGGGATGTTAGTTTTCCGAATTTTAAATTCGAAACTTCCATCTTGCACTCATTTGGTGTAGTGTGTGTTTGGTTCTGCGGTGACGAGAATTGATTCCGATAGAATTGATTTTGCAAAATTGATTTTAGTTAAAAGTGAGTTGAAGATGACATGATTTTTGTTTGAATACTTTTACTAAAAAAGTGATTTTTGTCATTATTGTTGTTTGGATAGGTTGAATTAGAATTGCTTTTAGGTGTGAAATTATCAAAATGGATATTAATTTAAAATAACATTAAGAACTTAAAATTTGATATAACAGAAACCAAAATACTAAATGAGCTTGTAAAATATCTAGATTAAAATTATTATTTGAAAATATGATTTAAATTGTGATGCAACTTAGTGAAGGGTATTTGTGGAAAATATAAATACAATAAGGATGAATATCAAAGTTTAGTGAAGGGCAATTATGGAAGATGAAATTTTAATATAATTTAAATATTTGTTAAATGATTTAAATCATAGTTAGGGAATTGTTGTATAATTTTAAAAAAAATAACAAATATAAATATACTGAAGAGTAATTCTGGAAGATATAAAAGTGTAATGGTAGAATCAATTCCATCAACCTTAGAAGCTACAGTACAATTTTTAGCTTCTAGTAGAATCAATTCTAAACCAATAAAATTGATTTTAGGTGTAAGAGTCAAGTATCAATTTATCACACCAAAATTACTTTTAACCCTCCAAAAGCACTTCTAAGTGCTCTCACCACCAAACCAAACTTCTAAGTACTTCTTAGTGTCCGTTAACTCACCAATTGAGCTACCTACTTGAGATTTACTTTTGAGATTTTATTTATTAAAGCGTCTTAATAACTTCACGTAGACCATTCTTAATGATTCTCCTTCATAACTTAGTTTTAAGCTTCATTTTGATATCAACACAGTTGTTTCGTACTACGAAACAAAACATACAAATGCGTTGGATTTTACGTAAAAATACCAATATTGATTATGAGAAATCAGGTATCATACACTACATGCCACATCATCCATCAAAATTTATTTTTGTTCTATCAAGCAAGTTTTTTTTTTAATATAATGGGTTGAAGCACCCGCAATATTGTGCCTTTTTCAATCAAGCATTTCTTTTTTGATATAATGGGTTGTAGCTAGTGGCGGAGCCACATATGATTGAGGGGGTTTAGTTGAACCCCCCAAAAAAATATCTTTTTGCCTTACCACTCTATTGAATTATTTTTTGGACACACCTGAATATTTTAAATTGCAACAATAGTCTAAATTATGTACCCATATGCACTAAAGATCCAAATTTAATTTACCCAAAACGCAACACAGTCACTATTTCACGCACGAACAACTCTCTCTCTCTCTCTCTCTACGAGCTCTCTCACTCAACTCTCTTCTCATGGTGGGTGGTGGCTTCTCTCTCTCTCTCTCTCTCTCTCTCTCTCTCTCTATCTATCTATCTCTCTCTCATGGACCTGGCTTCTCTGTTCTCTCTCTCTCTCTCACTCAGTCTCACGGCTTCTCTGCTCTTCTCTCACAACAACTTTTTCTTTTTCATTGAACTCTCAAAAACACTAAAACAGGTTAGATTTCTTCTCTTTTCTAGTCTAATCTACTGAAGTGATTGTTTGATTATTTGATTGAAAACCCTAATTGTTTAATTTTTGATTTGGGGAAAATTGCAAACCCTAATTGTTTAGTTTCTGATTTGGGGAAAATTGGTAACCCTAATTGTTTAATTGCTTAATTTCTTCCTTTTGACTTTTATTTTTAATTTTAAAATATGTTTTCAACCAGTAGGATAGGATGAAGGATATACGAAGCTTCATGTCATTGGTAATGACCTTTTTAAATACCAACATTCTGTTGAAAATATTAGTATATAATTTAAAGCTGGAATTTCATTAATATGATTAATGTTTGAACAACAAGCTCTTTTGCTCTTTGTTTAGTTTTTTAGCTTTTTTTAGAAAACTTTTCAAGAAAAAATAGTTAAGTTAATAGTGTGTATTACTCTCTAATTTGTATTAGCTTAATTCTTTTTTTTGGGTACATTGTATTAGCTTAATTCTAATTAGTATTAATAGTGTTTGAAAAATGTCGGATAATTTTTTTATCAAATTGTGTATTTAAAAAATGGGTGTTTTTTTTGGACCCCCACCCATTCCCTTAAAACCCCCAACCCACCCTGTGAAAAGACGAAAATACCCCTGCGTTTTTACAAAATCACAATTTCTTCACATAATTGGTCATACCTACGATTGACCACCAGCCACTCGCATATACGCCACAGAAACGTATATACGATCAGCCCAAAAATTCCCCACTCGCATATACCCCACCACTAGCCTATATACGACGAGAAATTTTTTACTCATCGCATATACCCCTTTTAAGGCGTATATACGATTAGCCAGAATTCACCACTCGCATATACGCCTAGAAGACCCTATATACGACAAGTAAAATAGTAAGCATCGTATATACCCTTTTTTTGATGTAAATACGATGAGCAACTTGATTTTTTTTTTAGTAATTTTTTTTCCTTTGCTTGCATTGTCGGGTAGGCATCGCAGAGGGACATAGGAGGTATCTCCTTTCGGAGAGAGAGGGGAGTCATCTACTGCTCCGAGTACGAGGACTCGGAGGCATAATCAGCTCCATGCTTCACCGAGGAGACAGAGACAGACTGGCCCAGCTGAGTATCAGCCTGAGCAGCATCACCCAGCTAATTTTCCGGATGATGGGCAGTTATATATTGGGGATTATCTGCAGCAGTCTCAGCAGGAGGATTGGCATAGAGGGAGGTCGGTTCCTCAGTATCATTCTCAGCCTCATCCTCAGTACCATCCACAGTATCCTCAGTACAATCCTCAACTTCTTCATTACCATCCCCCACCTCCCGAGTATCAAAGATCGCAAACCTCGCATCGATTCGTCGTTCTCGTGATGAGTTTATGTCTCAAAGATCGCCAGATCGTGAGGAGCCGGCGAAGATCGGGAGGAGCCTCGGGAGGAGCCTCACCTCTCTTTTCACCGACTGGCAGATCATGTCCAGATTCTATACTCACGAACCTTAAGTTTTGCATTTTTTGCTTAAATAATTTATTTAACTCACATAGTCTGCACTTTTTGCTTACTTTATTTATTTATTTATTTATTTTTATTTCAGGAGTATCAGCGTGTTGTCAAAGTATGGGCTCATGGCAACAAAGTCCATACTAGACTCCATATTCATTACCCGGCCCTACTTCAGCGCACCACTGTGGTCAGGGACTCCAGATTGGCCCCACTTCTCCAGACTGGCCACGCCACAGTAAACCATGAGCTGCTGTCGGCTTTTATAGAGAGATGAGACTCAGATACTTCGTCATTTCACTTGCCATTTGGTGAAATGGCGACGATTACGATGGCATCTCTGTCTGCGCACGTGACCTTCCCATCCGGGGAACTATGCCACACCTCCCACCATCACCTTTGTGAGCTCGAGTATGCCACACACTTGGCCGAGACATATTTGGGTGCGCCACGGGTCGAGGCCGCTAACAACACCCGTGGGGTCCGTGATTCTGACTTCAAATTGCCGGAGCAAAGTTTATGAGCGTAATTAGGAGGAGGGTGACATCACGATTCTTTGTGAGGCTTATCCGCTTCGACTTCTAACCTACATGATATCTTCACTACGAAGACCGGAGACGGGCAGTGAGGCTAAGTGGTCGATCTACTGGATGATCCGAGTCGAGAGGTTCTGGAGGTTATGCATGGGTGCGCAGTGCACTAGCCGCCATGTATGAGTCCTTGAACAACGCGTCTTTGAGGAGACAACAGCAGAAGTGTGGAGTGGTATGCCACCTATTTCAAGTACACATTCTAACTTCATTTTTTTGTTAAATCACACCGACTTTGGGTAAAAAAATTTGAATTAAATATGTTGTTTATTTTTGCATTTTGTGCTTGGATTATGTGGTATTTCCCTCGGATGGCGAGAGAGGTTGGCGGTCATATCCGAGTGCGAGCCACCGGTGGGGCGCCACAGGAAGAAGAAGTCGGACCACTTGAAGTCGAGCCACTACTGGGAGGATGATTGATGAGCCGAGGTCGGAGGATGTTTCTTTGGCGACCATTTGAGGAGATGTGGTGGTAGACCCTTTGAGCGCATCTCCCGCCTCTATAGAGGCTTCATCGGTGGGTGATTTCGAGTTCCCTACATGCCCGAGCAGTGCTGCCGCTCTGATTTAGGTGCACGCTCAGATCATCCCGCGTGACCTCTCGTGAGGTCGCCCGAGTCACATCGAATGCGTATTTCGGATCGCCCACTTCATGACATCTCGTAGATGACATCATGCGCCACTACTCGGGCCGCTCGGCGGTCGGATGAGATATGCACGTAGGTACTTACGATGAGTGGTACGCCCAGGGCTTTATCCCCAGACTATTACCGGCTCCACCATCACCGCAGTGAGCTTAGGCTCGATACCTCCCCAGAGCTACGATACAACGATGCCGACCGGATGAGGAGGTTCAGGATCGCTTGTAGGGAGGGATTCGTGATGGCGAGATCACGCATGGCGATCGGGCGATCGGACACTCCATAGGTGTGAGTGGGATGGCAACACAGGAAGACATTCTTTCGGGAGCTTAGACGACGGGACGAGGACGAGGGCGACGACGTTAGGGATTTTTTATTTGTTTTTTGATGCATTTGAACTCATATTAGTTTGATGTTAGCACTTTATTATTACTTTTTTTCAGGTGTTATATTTTACAAGTTTCCATAAATTTTTGATTTCATTGATTCGATAAAACAAAGTTACACAAGCGATAAAACATACACAACTAGAATAAAAATAGACAGATAAAAAAAATACAATAGAAACTACTGAGCTAGTGGAGTTAATCGACGAATGATCTCAGCGACGGTCCTTCTGGTTTCGACGTACAGATGAATGTAACTCTTCCATTTAAACATAATATGATTGGACATCATCTGTCGGAGGTCATCCTCGGCGTTGACATCCACGACAGACCATTGAAGACCTCCGTCAGTCCATTCCGGTTTCCGATAAACGATACGAATTATCTCATGCTCGTCGTTCTCTGGTTGAACCATCCGCAGTAGTTTTCGCCAAGAGCAAAGAAATGATATGCAAAGATGGTTTAATCTACACGATACAACATCTCTCCCATCGAAACTTATACCATCATCCTTCAAGATGATGCCTTGATGATCAGCAAACCCCATATTAGAATGAACGAGAGTGAGGGAAGAATGCTCGTAGTATGACATTAGCGAAGCCTGCATCATCTTCACTTGTGTTGTGTGAGAGGAGGAAGTAGAATTTTTTGTGTGAAAATACTGATGGTGAGAGTGAGTATTTATAGATGAGGTCAAAGATTATCAACCGTTGATTCCGTTGATCAACTTTGAAAGTGAAATCATGACCGTTAAAATTTTTTTAACAAGTAAAAAAAAAAATTTAAAGCTCATCGTATATATATCATTTGGGACATATATACGATGTGTAATTTTAACACATCGTATATATGCCCTGAAGAAGTATATACGATTGGCCGTTCAGGGCATACATACGATGTGTTAAAACTACACATCATATATATGTCTCAAATAATATATATACAATGAGCCTTTTTAAAAAAAATAGATTACAAACGGCATTTTGGAGATTTCAGTGTGGGTAGGGGGTTTAAGGGGAGAGGGTGGGGGTCCAAAAAAAAGGCTCTTGCTTTTCCCACACCCCCTCCTACTCCAAACACACCCCATAAGGGTGTGAAAAGACCAAAAAGCACTCACCTAAAACCTCTTTTTTTCACGAAATTTCACCTGCTCGAACACTGCCTTCGAAGCAGTTCGAATGACATCGTTCGTGTGTGTTAAATCTTGACTTCACACCCTCATGCGTAATTTCACCTGTTGAACGGCGCCATTCGAACGAGTTCGCATGAGTGTGTTCGAACACCCCTATTTTATTACAAAAAATGGACTCACACCACATTCACATTTTTTACTTGTTCGGTTGGACTCTCAACCGAATAGATTCGGTTGACCATCCCCGAATAGGTGAAAACACACACTCCACTTAAGGGTATTTTTGGAATATTTGGAGTTAAGGGGTGTGAAAGAGTAGAGGGGGTGTGGGAAAAGCAACACCCAAAAAAAAACCCTTAAAAATTTGACACCCAACCCCAAGGTCCAGATCCGCCACCGATTGTAGCACCCCCAATATTATTCATTAGTCGTGTTTTCCTTTCATTTCCTTGTAGAAAAAAGTAACCATTCTCCTTTTGACATTGCCACAAATATGGGGAAGAAAGTTTTTGAAAATCCTTTTTACTATGCTGATGACATGATCATTTTTAATGGAAGAACAATATTCAAGAAAACTTTCTTCTCATTTTTCAATAATTAAGGTGTACAGAAACTCAAATTCACCTTAAAAAAACACGATGCACACAACCCTCAACCAAAAGTCTTATTCAAATCCAATTGGTCTCATTCAAGAGACGTCAATAGATTGCCTTCCTCTTACCCACCCCACCCACTTAAACAAAAACCAGAAACCTACAATTCTGAAAAGTCTAATACCAAAAATTCAAACAGAAAGAGAAAAACAATCAAGCCAATTCAGGAAACAGCTTTCCCTTTCTCCCAATCTCATCATTCGATCCTCTCAGTACCTGTAGTGAGCAGGCTTGTATGGACCCTCAACAGGCACGCTGATGTAATCAGCCTGGTCTTGGGTGAGCTTGGTGAGCTTAGCTCCAAGTTTGCCAAGATGAAGTGCAGCAACCTTCTCATCAAGATGCTTAGGCAAAACATAAACCTTCTTTTCATACTTGCCACTACTCCTCTCATTCCACAACTCAAGCTGAGCAATGACCTGGTTGGTGAATGAGCAAGACATGACAAAACTGGGGTGACCAGTGGCACAACCCAAGTTCATCAACCTACCCTCAGCCAACACAATGATGCCGGTCTTGGTTTCCGGGAAAACCCACCTGTCGGTTTGTGGCTTGATGGTGATACGCTTCACACCAGGGTAGTTCTCAAGACCAGCCATGTCAATTTCATTGTCAAAGTGACCAATGTTGCAAACAATAGCATTGTTCTTCATTTTCAACATGTGAGCAAGCATGATGATGTCCTTGTTACCAGTGGTGGTAACAAAGATATCAGCATCAGAGACAACATCTTCCAAGGGCAGAACCTGGTAACCTTCCATGAGTGCCTGAAGTGCACAAATTGGATCAATCTCTGTCACAATCACACGAGCTCCAGCTTGCTTCAAGGCAGCAGCACAACCCTTTCCAACATCTCCAAACCCACACACAACACCGACCTTCCCGGCAATCATAACATCAGTGGCCCTCATCAGACCATCTGGGAGAGAGTGACGGCATCCATACAAATTGTCAAACTGTTACAAAACCACAGATCAAACACGATCTTCATTAGATCAGAATATAATAACACACTAAACACTGTACACAAAACAAGCATAACCACATCATAATTAATAAGATCCCACTAACACCCCACCACATTATCATCAACAACCCACCCACAATTAATAATATACATAAAGTCAGTAAAGGTTTCCTATTAATTGCTTTCAAGATCTGAAACATGAGACATGACTACATCAATTGAACACTAAACGACAAACCAAACTTCATTCAAGACATGTATCAAACACTTTGTAAACTAAAACCCCAATACTCAATTGAACCCGAAAACACATAACAGATCTGAAGCATGCCTACACCAATCAATTGAACACTTCTAAAAAGACCAAGCTTCTTTCACGACATTTATCAAACAGTTGGTAGACTAAAATCCCAATACTCAAATTCATACTACAAACGAAAAAACCCAATAAAATAAAACATAACAGATCTGAATCAAATTCAAAAGCTAAAACACAGATCCAGACAAACACAAACCAAAAAACAAAAAACAGATCTAGATCAATGAAAAAAAAACAAACCTTGCTCTTGGTAACAGAGTCATTAACATTGATAGCAGGGAACAAAAGAGTTCCATTAGCCTGCATCTGATAAAGTCTCTTAACACCAGTAGTAGTCTCCTCAGAAACACCAACAAGTCTCTCCTTCATCTTACGATACCTTTGTGGATCAGTCTTCAATCCATCTCTAATAATAGTCAAAACAAGCTGAAACTCAACATTATCAGTAGAACTAGGATCAGGTAACTGACCAGTTTTCTCAAAAACCTCTTCAGCCTTAACACCTTCATGAATAAGCAAAGTAGCATCACCACCATCATCAACAATCAAATCAGGACCACCACCTGGACCCCAATCCAAAGCACGTTCAGTACACCACCAATATTCCTGAAGAGTCTCACCCTTCCAGGCAAATACGGCGGCACTGTCACGTGCGATGGCGGCGGCGGCGTGATCTTGAGTCGAAAAGATGTTACAAGAACACCAACGGACTTCAGCGCCTAGAGCGGTTAGGGTTTCGATTAAAACAGCGGTTTGAATTGTCATGTGAAGAGATCCAGTGATTCTTGCACCTTTGAAGGGTTGTGAAGGACCGAATTCGGTACGACAAGACATAAGACCGGGCATTTCAACCTCGGCGAGTTCGATCTCGAGGCGGCCGAAATCGGCTTGTGAAAGGTCTTTGACCTTGTATTCACGGCCGGTGGTGGTTTTCTCGACGATTAGAGACATGGTGAATGCAGAGAGTTAGGGTGTAAAAGGGAAACTGTGTGATGTGAGAAAGAGAGAAGGGGTGAGTGTGTAAGATGTGGAAATGAGTGTGTGTATAAATAAGGGTTTGAGGGGATTGGGAGTTGGTGATGGAGTTTTTAGATCTGGTTTTTATTCTATTTCTTTTTATTATTATTATTATTGTATGGGCCCTCGAGATATTTCAAATCTCAATCAACTGGCCATTCACATATTTACATTTTTGGCTAATTTATAATTTTGATTCTTTATTTTTAAAAATTCAGATATTTTGTCTCTCAATTTTAAAATTCAGATATTTAGTCTTTTTATTTTAAAAAATTTAAAATTTTACTCGAAAGTCGAGTTTTTCATCTTGCACACGTCATGTAATTATGTCGCGTGTATATTGCCATATTAGATATTAACAAATATAATAATTGAAAGAAATAAAATATTAATAACAAAGTACAATATCAGAATTAAAACCTAAAACCTAAGATCAAAACCCAAAATTAGATTCAGAACCCATTACAATTTTACATTACAGTGATATAGCTAATGGGGATATTTAGTAGTAGGCGATGCAGAAGTTCAAGCACCACTTCCATCCTGTGACATAAGCAAGAATTGTGCTGTGTACAAAAATAAATAAATAATATTTTCTCGTTGTTTTGCTTTATTAAAAAAAATGGGTGTCTTTTTTTTTTTGGATATATCTTGTCTTTAATAAGGATACACAAGTGATTCCCTAACAAATAATCGTTAAATTAAAAAATATTTTTTGTTATATAAATAAGATTAAATATGTTTTTAGTCCTTAAAAATATTAAGTATTTTGGTTTTGGTCTCTTTAAAAAATTTCACCTAATTTCGCACCCTCAAGTTTTTTTAATAGAACTTAGACTTAGAAGCACTATAAAAGGCCAAAAAAAATGCTATTTAAAATTTTGAGAGACTAAAACGGATGGAAAAAAAACTTGGCAGATCAAAAGTATTTGAAAATTTTTAGAGAGAACAAAACTAAAAAATTAAATATTTATAGGGATTAAAAATATATTTAGCACTATAATAAAAAGTTAAATATTTATAAAGAGAAAATGAAACACTATAAGATATAAGGTCAAACATTATTTTAAATAGTGTTTCAAAAAAACGTTATAAGCTACTAAAAAAATGATATAAGCTCGTCAACGCTTACAAAAAGTTCAACCACTATATCTGTTATAAGCTAACTGATCAGCGTTGTCAAACAAAACCTTGCTAGATTGAAGTTTTTTTTTACAATTTTTTTGATAGGCGAATGTGGGGGGGAGAAATGTTAGTTTTATGAGTTTTTAATCCGGAACTTACTTCTTGCACTCATTTGGTGCACTCCTTAGTATCTTTTAACTCATCAACTTACTTGAAATTTTTTCCTTACAGTTGATTAAAGGGTCTAAATAACTTCACGTAGACCATTCCTTCATAGTTTTATAAAAAAATGGAGAAGAGAAAATTTTATTAAACAAAAGTGGCACTAATGACTATTTCACTTGAATTGTCATGTGAAGAGATCCAGTGATTCTTGCACCTTTGAAGGGTTGTGAAGGATCGAATTCAGTGTGACAAGACATAAAACCGGGCATTTCGACCTCGGCGAGTTCGATCTCGAGGCGGCCGAAATCGGCTTGTGAAAGGTAGCCGTACTGGAAGGTGTGGCTGGATCACCTCCTTTTCAGGGAAAGTGAAGTGGATACTTTTGAGAAGTTTGGTTTGACACTTCGGCGGAATGGAGTAGATAGGCGCTCAACCCCTTTCTTTTGCCCAAACAAGTAGGCAAGAATTGTCGGGAAAAAGAAAGATAAAGCGTAGAGAAACGCGATCTCTCGCCAGGCGCCGGGGTCGTTTCTCGCTGACCGAAGCAGACTAATAACACAAGTAGCTTAGTCTTAGGTCGGAACAAGTTGATAGGAGCTCCTTTCTTTTGCCCGAAACAGCCGGCATGTATTTGCACCTTGTATTCATGGTCGGTGGTGGTTTTCTCGACGATGAGAGACATGGTGAATGCAGAGAGTTAGGGTGTAAAAGGGAAACTGTGTGATGTGAGAAAGAGAGAAGGGGTGAGTGTGTGAGATGTGGAAATGAGTGTGTGTATAAATAAGCGTTTGAGGGGATTGGGAGTTGGTGATGGAGGAGTGGACTAGTTTTTAGATCTGGTTTTTATTCTATTTCTTTTAGGGTTTTTTCTTTTGGACCCCCACCCCATCCCCTCCCACCCCCACCCAATACCAAAAACCCCAAAATGCCCTTTGAAACTTAATTTTTTTTTTAAAAAAAAATAAATAAATCGTATATACCCCTTTAGATGCGTATATACGATGGCTATTTTTTTGTCCAATCGTATATACGCACTCAAAGGTATATACGATGCATTTTTTATTTTTTTAATAATTTGTTTTAATTTTTATTACTAAAAGGCTACTAAAAATTCGTTAAATAGTCAAAACTACTCCAAAAATTATAAAAACACCACTAAAAATCTAACAAAACCAAAATAAGTCTATACAAATTTTTTTAGATTTTTGGAGACTATGAAAAATTTAAAAATCGTAAAAAATAAGTAAACGATGGAATTTGGGATTTTGAGGCCGTAGTCCCGTAGAAGGGACGGGAGTCTTGATTCTTGATTTTTTCGCTTCTAATGGTCGTGGTTTCATTACGATCGGAGTATGTTGCCTGAAAACCGATTTTTAGCCTAAATTATTCGCTCGACGATAACATCGCCACGTTTTAACGAACTACACACAAAACCTATTTTCGGGACTCATATAATTTTTATTTGACTTAAAAAAATTTAAAAAATACAATGGGGTCGATATATACACACAGGGGGGTATATATACGACCCTATGCATTAGGCATCGTATATACACCTCCCGGCGCGTATATACGATTATGTGTGAGTTTGTTAATCGTATATACGCTTGGGGGTGTATATACGATGCCTAAATGCATAGGGTCGTATATATACCCCTGTGTGTATATATGATTGGTCAAAAATTTAAAAAATACGTTTTGGAAGTAAGGCGATTTTCAGTGTGGGTGGGGGTTTATGGGGATGGGGTGGGGGTACAAAAGAAAAAACCCTTTCTTTTATTATTATTATTATTGTATGGGCCCTCGAGATATTTCAAATCTCAATCAACTAGCCATTCACATATTTACATTTTTGGCTAATTTATAATTTTAGTTCTTTATTTTTAAAAATTTAGATATTTCGTCTCTCAATTTTAAAATTCAGATATTTAGTCTTTTTATTTAAAAAAAATTAGAATTTTAGTCGAAAGTCGAGTTTTTTATCTTGCACACATTATGTATTGATGTCACGTGTATATTGCCATATTAGATATTAACAAATATAATAATTGAAAGAAATAAAATTTTAATAACAAAATACAATATCAGAATTAAAACCTAAAACCTAAGTTCAGAACCCAAAATTAGATTCAGAACCCATTACAATTTTACATTACAGTGATATAGTTAACGATCAAAGAATAACCCATCCTCTTTCATCCCACGTTCTCGTATCTCTTTCATCCCACTTTCTCACATGTTTGTTCTTTTGGATTATTTTTCAGAAAACATAGTTAACGTCTTCCATCCCTCTTTCAAAACCCATTTTACTTTAATATTGCAATAATAACAAACTGTAGCAAATCCTCTATCACCACACGTTTGCTCCTATATTCAGATGCACCTTGTAGTTTAAAAAACAACGATTGGACAGGATTTGAACCGGGGGGTGTGTTACAGTTACGGAGAAGAGTATGGGACGAAGTAGACAATGTGATGAAGAAGTAGATCTGAATTTGGGATTATGAACCCTAACCCCACCCCCATCTGCTTCATTGTAATTCCAGAACCTAATTTTCATCTTCTTGAACAATTGAACTTAATCCTTCTCTCTTCTTATTAAATAGCATGCCAGTCATATGAGGTCTCTAATCTTTTTCACCTCCTCTGTGTGATCTGTCTAAGAATGCAATGCAACCAACAGAATTTATCACTATCTTACCAAAAGAAAATTAGAATTTATCAGTAACAATAGTGACTCATTTAAGTACATGCCATTTATATTTTCAATGGTGCAAGAGAACTCCAGTGACGGATTGGATCGTGAATACCCAAAATATCAGCAGTGAGCCAATATACACACACACACACCCCTTTCAATCAAGCTCTACTTTGTTTACCCAGTCTTCCACTTCCACCAGTGTAAACCTTGAAAACGAGTAAACATACCTACTCAACAAAAGTGATCGACGCGTGGCCAAAGAACATTGGTGTAACACTGAATGATTACAAAAATAAACCAGCAAACAAAATTAACATTGGAGTATGCCAAGGAAAGGACAACATGATGGACCAACCAAAAGTATTGGCCCCGTACAATCACAATTATAGAGAAGGATATTTTAACCACCACGACTCGGCGTTTCGCAACCGCTACATTTCATCAGCATGTTTTTTTTTTTTAAATATATAAAGCTTTTGATTCATTTATACTGTTTTAGTTAATTACAAAAAGTATCTTCTTGATGCACGGAGTGCAGTGGTGGTGTAGTTGTTAGAGCGGTGGCGATCCCATTCTTTGGGTGGCTGAGCATACCTTCAAACGGGAGAATTCAAGTATGAGTGGTTAGAAATGAGTCAAATGAATGACACATTAGACCTCATATGTGCATTGCCTTAAGGTTATTGATGGATATGTGGTGTTCAAGTTTTTTGATTGTCTTAATCATTAGCGGTCGATGTAAAATAAGCTTTTTGAACATGATGACAAATTGGTGGAGGAGCCCGACGACAGAACTTGGTGTCAGTACTTTAGTTCAATACATGTCACGAATTCAGCATTTTCAGTATTGTTTCTACTATGATAAGATAAGTAAATCATGATAGTATTTTCTCTCGCACAATTTACTCTTTTTATAACAGTAATATAACAAATACTCCATCCGAGTTCAATTATAAGCAAAAAAAAATACATTAGTTTTATGGACTCATCTCAAATATAAGCAAATATAATACTACTATATTTAATACCCACCGATAAGCTTTTTGAACGTGATGTACATTATCAGTGGGGATGGACCCCTATATATAGTACTATATGCGATGTTTCTTGTCTGTCAGATGCATTGGGTTGATCTGGGTCGTTGGTCATGCGCGTTCGAGCGCTGATCATCTCGCTGAGAGGCTTATCGCTGGATTTGAGCCATCCATGACTCGGTTGAGTGGATTGGGCCATCAACCCAATTCGAAACACCATTCATCAATAATTGTACAAATGCGCAAAACCAATATCTTGGGGTTTTGCGTGCTATACCCACAACGTTCCTTGTCTCCTTTGCGTGTGTAGCCTCCTCTAGGTGTTGTGTGTGGGGAAAAAACCACTATATCATTTAAAAAATAAAAAATTACTAAATTAACACAGTTTAAAAATTATTTGCCAATCTAGCACATTTTGGTTTTCTAGTTGAGAAGTCTCTCCCCCCTCCCCCTTGGGACTTCCCAACATGATTTTTTTTTTGTTTTCTCAGATGAGAAGTCGCCCTCTCCCAATATGACTTCTCAATCGCTATTTTTTTATTTTTATTTTCTTTTACGTTAGTTTAATTATAAATAACTAATTATTAATTTAAAATTACGTACTAATCTAATTAATAGTGAATAAAAATTAAAAAATAATTAGACGCAATTTAGAAATTATAATTAGGTAAAATATTGAAATAATCTGTATTTGTTTAACTCTACGATTAATCTAGATTCTGGTTGGGCAGTTGTTTTTGTTTTGACCCTCATTTTCACATGTAAATATCACATCTCTTGGTGCGGCTACTCCTTTCTCATTGATTCATCTCAATACGAATACAGGTAGACTGTGGATGATCGAGAAGAATCATTAACTATGTCATAAGCACCCCGTCACTGTAATCGACGTGCGCCACCAACTCAACGTGCACCACAAATTCCCCCAAGCTTTGAGGAAAGCGAACAACTCGTGCCTCTCTGCCACTCATTCTCCTTCCCGCCAACCCATCAGGATTATCCGTTCAACCAGTCAGTAGAAAATACACCAGTGCAAGATTATCATCGGCATTCTACGACTTCGACCGGCGCAAATTGGTTTTATGATCTGTTTGGTGTCCACCCGTGTACTCTGAAATCATATGCGTATTGTTATACCCCAATTTTGTCCGTATTCTTTTTCTCGTTTTAGTCGTTTATTTTATTATTTGTTCTAAAGTCGTGCAATTGCGAGAATCATTAAAAAGGTGTCTCATTTACCAACCCAAGCCAATCTCAACTAACCTCTTCAACTAAGTCGAAATGTCGTTGTTTAAATTAAGAATCTTGCGTGAATGATCGATCTTTTCGCACATTCTTTAGTTAAATTTTCGTATTTGGGCCTAGTCGAACTTAATTGGGTTTATTCGAGTCGTTTCCTTGCAAATGGGTTTATTTGAGTTATTTTATCGCAATTTGGCTCATCATTCGGACTTCTTTTCTATTTTTATTATTTTGTCCTTATTTTGAGCATATACATATGTATATAGTCCAAAAAATACCAAAAAAAAACTATTTAATTTTAGTTACATTTTAAAAGTGTCTAATTGTCCAAAGTGTCCAAAAATACAAAAAAAAATGATAATATTAAAAATACAAAAATACAAAACGAAAAAAGCAAAAAATAGAAAATAGGAGCAGCATCAGTAATCTCTGGGGTTTGTTCTTGCTCTCCAAGACTGCTCAGCAGATCTGCAGAAGCCCAGTAAAAAAAAAAACAGTCAAATAACAATTAATGCTAAACCTAATTTCTACATATAAATAAACAGTTAACCTAGAGTCTAAAGACACAGAAATCAGCACAGAAAAATTGCGAAAATCACTAGAAAAATAAGGATTAGAGTTTCACATTGAAACCTTAATCCACAAAACACCGTTTTTGAGTTTTCGGGTTTTAAGAGAGGAACAAAAGCAACCAAAAGAGGAGACGCAGCAGCAGTTGTAGTGGGTTACAATCATTCAAACGTACACACAAGGAGCCAAAACAGAGGCTGGAGTAAAGGTAGTTTTTACTAATGCACTCTTAATTTTGAACTCGATGTGATGATGAATCTGTTTATGTCAAAAAATATATGTACATATGTATGAAATCCAGATTTTGTCAAAACATGTTAATCTGTGTTCGTGTGTTGTGTGTCGTCTAAAAATCTAGCAACTCGTTTATGATGACTAGGGAATCAAAATACACATTTTTTTGAACAAATGAGAACCAAATTCATTAAAAAAAAAAGAGCCAAGAATAAACTAGCAAATAATCAGAGACAAAAGGAGTAGAAAAGAAATCAGACCCAGAGAAAACAACAACAAAAAAAAAACAAACACTGACCTTAAGCTCGCCGGAGCTCCGGTCATCTTCTCCGGCGAGGTCCCCCAAAACCAAGCCAAAACCGAAACCAGCAGCTGCAAAAACCACCACGACCCGAAGCCAGCACCATCTCCATCACCCCTCGCCGGCGAGCTTGTGCCTGGCGTAGTCTCCCCGCGTTCACGACCCACCACCACCTGAAACCGTCACCCTCACCCAAGGAAAACACAAACCCACACAAAAAAAGCAACATTTTTCAGTGACAGAGAGAAGAAAAAAAAACAAAAATAAGAGAAGAAGAGAAACAAGGAAGAACAGAGGAGAACGACCCACCGTCACCTTCACCGTCGTCATCTCCATCGCCACCGACCCTGAAGCCGTCCTCTCCCTCTCATCTTAGAAACCGATCGCCTTTGTCTCCCTCTCTCTTCAGGCAGCAGCACTTTTCTCGCCGTTAATCCCTCCCTCACCGTGGAAACCGGCGAGTTTTGCGCCGGCAGTCACTCTCTCTCTCTAGCACGCCGCAGTAGCAAGTAGGAAGGAGGAAGGGGTGTGAATTTAGGGTTTCAGTTATTAGGTTTAGGGTTATATAGTGGGCTTTTTATTTTTTTTCATTTTTTATTCAGATTATTAGTTACACCCCTCCAATCCACGCGCACGCCTCCCCCAACTTAAGCCCAGTTTCGCAAACTGGGTCCTCCTATGCGAACTGGGCCTTCCTTTTTACACCTCCCATTAATTATACGACCTCCTGTGACTAATAAAACCCCGATTTACAATTTCCACCCCCTTTTTCTATTTTAATTCTTTTCCAATAAAAATATAAATAATTTTTCTCGCGAAATTAAATAAACGGCTAAGTCGGTTGTACAACCAAGGTTAGTCATTATTTTTAAGGCCAATGAATTGCATCTGATTCAAGAACCCTACAAACCTAACAAATGCGAATAAACTATTTTTCTAAAAATAAGCGGCTAAGTCGGTTTGCACTGTACAAGGTTAGTCATTATTTTAAGGCCAATGAGTTTATCTGATTCAAGAACCCTACAAACTTAATAAATACGAGTAAACCATTTTCCTAAAAATAGGGGATTAAGTCGGTTGTCTGTACAATCGGGTTAGTCAAAGATTCTAGAACTAAATGATTCGGGAGTTCTAGAATACCTATTTTAAAACGGACCCACCTCACACCAAACCACTTCCTTTCAAAAACTCTAAAATTATTTTCAAAAAGTAGGGGACTAAGTCGGTTGTACAATCGGGTTAGTCGTCGTCCTAAGAATCGATGAGTCATGCAGTTCAAGGAATCCTAGGACCCCTACACTAAAAAACACCAACCCACAAACTTTTTTCAAGAAGAACTACGTAGCTTTGATTCCTCCATTGCATCCGGAGGTACGTAGGAGCAAGACTCAACTATTGTCAAGCACTAAAAACTAAAAACCAAAATAAGTCTTTTTCTATATAAATAAAAGGGTAATTATTAAATAAATCTTAAATTAATTAGACACTGGATGTCGTAGGGTGCTAATACCTTCCCCACGCATAAAGATTCCCGAACCCTAACAATGTCTTGTCCTAAAACATAAAGGGATTTTCCGAATTTGCCCTTAAACTAGAATTTCGGTGGCGGCTTCCTTTCGAACTTCGAATAATCATTTCCCGGATTTTTCGGTCGCTACACGTATCTTTGTTCGTTGGAGGAGCAGACCGGTGCTAGTTCCTCATCACATCACCAACACGAACACCTGCTCGAACTGAAGAAGAAATCCCACAACAACAACGTCCACATCATAATCGTCGGCCACCACCATGTGGAATTGGGCATCATCTACAACGTTAAAATTTTGCGTTTTGCTTTGTTCTGCTTTTTAATTCTTCTATACAACTTTTGTAATCATCTAATCAGTCGTTTGAATAATTTAATGTGTTTTAATATTTTTATTTTACTATAAATTATATTAGTAAGTTAGTTTGATAAAATTTATATTAGTAATTTTAAACTATCATTATTTTTTAATTTATTTAATTTTAATTAAATTAACATAAAATTAAATAAAAAACACAATTGATAAGTCCTCTCTTGGAGGGGCAACTTCTCAAGTGAGAAAACAAAAAAATTAAAATTTTCATGTTGGGAAGTCCCAAGGGGGGGGGGGGGGTGGTGAGACTTCTCAATTAAAAAAATCAAAGTGTGCTAGATTGGTAAATAATTTTTAAGGTGTGCTAAGTAATTTATATTTTTTTAATGCTACAACGGTTTTTTCCCCGTTGTGTGCGCCGCTTCTACTTTATGTCAATACGACTTGGACGATGCATATTTTTCCCCTTCGAGCTATATCTCCCTTCCCTCCTTGGACCATGAGGAGTTGGCAGTCCTAGTCTGGCTCTCCTCCGCCAAGTTCTTAGCTTCGTCCTTCGCCCTGCTTATCTCTCACGGCGGCGGTGCGCCACCACCGCCCACTCAAGCGGTGTCAACTTACCTGCCACCTGAGCAACCTTCAAAGAATCAGGCCTACCTCTTTGAACACCAGATATGCGCCGCTAGAGACCATACTCGCGCTCAACCACTAATACCACGCGATGGTTTTCTTGATATAGTGGTGGCAATCTCGAGTATCTTTCATCTACATTGATGCGCATCTGACCTTACACCCTCTAGTTATGACCCATTTGGCACTTTCGCCTCTTCGCCTTGCTAGTGTAGTTCTCTTATTCGTGGGGGGGGGGCTTTTACCAGAAGCCCTTTTGGCACTTCCTATGCTTCTTCCTCCGTAGTGGGTTACTTAGTTACACCCGGTATAATGTTTGCGGTTTTTGCCAATCCTTATTTTTATGTAAAAAAAAAAATGCACCCCAAGATGTTTCATGCTAAATATGTGTAAACATTGGCATAAGATCTGCACTCTGTGCACACAACATTTCTTCTTCTTAATTATTACTATATTATTCTCATCTCAAAACCATGTTGTAAGGTGGATGAAGGGGCAAAGGGAGGGGTATTAGACCATAAGTATTTTTGTTATTTTGTTAATAAATAGGAACTTTAGTTAATTCCCCTTTAGTCCCTCTAGTTTAGATCTGTTACACAGTTATTATTAGAACTTTACTCTTTTTCTCGTTAGGTTTTACATAAGATACTTTGGGTTAGTTCCTTTGCTCTAGGTTGAGCTTGTAGATCATGTATATATATCTCTCTGTAAATCATCTTCATCAATCAATGAAATTCAAGTCAATTTCTTTTCTGAAAGTTCAATATGGTATCAGTAGATATGAAAATTCCTTTCTTCCGCGTCTCTGAATTCCTCTGATTCCTCCTCTTCTTCGTTCGATTCTTGTTCGATTCACCATCAAGATTCGTTCCTTTCCTTCGGTGTTTCTTCCTTTCACCGTTTCGTTCTGCAATTTCTTCAATTGCACCTCGATTGATCTCCAATGGAAAACCCTAGCGAAGATTCAGAAACGATTTCTTCTCCAATTCTTGACAAGGGTTCTTCAACTCCCTCTACTCACGAGAACGTTTCTGATCCTTTGTATCTCCATTCCAATGATCAACCCAGTCTAGTCTTGGTCACTCAACCCCTCACCGGTGACAACTACAATTCTTGGTTCCGATCGATGCGCTTTGCTCTCAAGGGAAAGAATAAATACGGGTATGTAGACGGTTCGTTTCCTTATCCTCACGATGGTGATCCTCAGAAACAGGTCATGTGGAACAGAAATGATAGCATCATCTGTTCTTGGCTTCTCAATGCCGTCTCTAAAGACATTGTTACTTCCATCATTCATGCTACAAGTTAAATGCGAAATTTGGACCGATCTCAAGAACCGGGTTTCAACAAGTTAACGGACTCGCGATTTATCAACTTCGTAAAGATCTTAATGGTCTTTCACAAGGTACTTCTTCTGTCACTCAATACTATACTAAACTAAAATCTCTTTGGGAAGAATTGCAACAATTCAAGGCCGAATGCAATTGTACTTGTGGTGGTGTTAAACCCCTTCTTGCTGAGAATGATCGTGAGTATGTAATGTTGTTTCTTATGGGGTTATCTGACGGTTTCTCGCATGTTCGAGGACAAATCTTGACCATGGATCCTATTCCTCCCATCTCCAAGGTCTTCTCTCTTGTTCTTCAAGATGAGAAGCACCGTGAGATTGGTGCCACTTCAAAAACTAACTCCGTCGAGTCCCAAATTGCTTTTGCTGTAAAGGCGTATCAAAACAAGCAACCGCCAAACCGGTTTACGTAAAAAAGCGGACCTCTTTGCACTCATTGTGGTATTTTCGGCCACACCAATGACAAGTGCTACAAACTTCATGGGTATCCCCCTGGTTATGGGAAGAACAAATCTGTGACTACCCCTCAAGCCAAACCAGCCTCCAACAACATCAGAAACCAAGTTCTCGCCGCTACGACTCTGATCTCGGACTATGTTCACCAATGACCAATGCAAAATGCTGCTGGCTCTTCTCTCAAATCAGATGTCTCAAGCTTCTGTCCCTGATAGTGACACCAATTCTGGTGCTTCAGGTGATGTATTCAATGTTTGTTTGAATACTACTTCAGTCACTTACTTGAAATTATCATTTGGTATTCATTTCTGGATTATTGATACAGGAGCTACATGTCACATTGCTTACACTTTAGATAATTTCATTTCCATTAGACCTACTTCTAACTCTTTTGTGACTTTACCTAACAAAACCGTCATTCAAGTCCATTTTGTAGGTTCTGTGTCCTTAGGCAATGGCCTCATCTTGCACAATGTGCTTTACATTCCTAGCTTCCATGCTAATTTACTTTCTGTAGGTTCACTACTCACAAGTTCAAATATTTCTATGTTTTTGATTGATAACAAATTCTTTATGCAGGATCTCAAGCAAATGAAGTTGATTGGGAAAGGTGAGCTGGTTAAAGGGCTATATCTCTTTCAAGCTCATCAACCTATACCTCCCATCAATGAAGTTTGGTCTTCTACTACAATTAGCCCTATCTGACCTGCACTTTGTGCTAATTCTACCATTGTTTTTCCTTCATGTAATTTTGTTAGTAATAATGAAAATTTCAATTTGTGGCATGCTCGTTTAGGCCATTTGTCAAATGATTGTCTTTTATCTCTTGCTAAGACTTTAGGTGTACATTTTCCTCATTCTAGTGTATCAAACTCATGTACAATTTGCCCTTTATCAAAACAGAAACGTTTACCTTTTACTTCATTCAATAACATGTCTGCATCTGCTTTTAATCTCATTCATTGTGATATTTGGGGGCCCTATCATACTCCCACACATGATAACCATAGATTTTTCCTTACTATTGTGGATGATTACTCACGATTCACATGGATATATTTACTCACACACAAATCTGATGCATCCACTTATATTCAACAATTTTTTGCTTTTGTTGAGACTCAATTTGATACTGTGATTAAAGCTATTAGAACAGATAATGCCAAGGAATTGGCACTCACTGACTTTCTGGCTGCAAGAGGAACTCTTCACCAATTTAGTTGCGTGGAACGCCCACAACAAAACTCAGTCGTGGAACGCAAGCATCAACATCTTCTCAACGTCACAAGAGCTTTATACTTCCAATCTAGGGCTCCTATTTGCTTTTGGGGTGAATGCTTAAAGACTGCGACCTTCATCATCAACAGGACACCTTCAAAATTACTCAAAGGTCAGTCACCATACAAGTTACTCTTCACTAAGGAACCTGATCTTTGTTCTCTCAAGGTGTTTGGATGCTTAGCCTATGCTTCAACCCTACCTTCTAAGAGAGACAAATTGTCTCCTCGCGCCATTCCTTCAGTGTTCTTAGGTTACCCAATCGGTTACAAAGGCTACAGACTTTATAATCTTCAAACCAGAAATTTTTTTATCTCTCGTGATGTTGTGTTTCATGAGACAGTGTTCCCTTTCCATAATATTAAACCTACAAGTGATCCTATTGATCCATTCCCAGATATTAGCTTACCAATTCCTTTGCCTGATATTCCCAATATTGATACAAATACTTCTCCTACACCTCCAGTGGAAACTCCTAATTCGGCCACTGCAACTACTTCAGAAAATATACCAACAACCCTTCCAATTGTGTCTACTACACCTAATACTCCAGCAGATAACACTCTCACTTCTCCCACAGCTAACACTCCAGTTGCTGACATTACTCCAGCAGTCCCTACCTCCACTACTACTAACCTCAGACGATCTACTCGTGTCTCCCATCCTCCTTCTTACCTAGACCAGTATCAATGCAACAGTGTCACTACATATCCTATCACTCAATATCTCTCACATGATAAACTTACCCCCTCCTATGCAAACTTCATCAACCACATTTCTGCATATTACGAGCCTCAATTCTACCATCAAGCTGCCAAAATTCCTGAATGGCAGCAGGCAATGAAAAAGTGAAATGATCGCTTTGGAACATAACAACAACGGACTCTTGTCCTCTCCTCAAGGTAAACGCACCATTGGTTGTCGTTGGATCTACAAAGTGAAGACCAATGCTGATGGTACACTTGACAAACACAAAGCTAGACTCGTACAAAGGCTACACACAACAAGTGGTGTAGATTTCACCGACACGTTCTCCGTTGCTAAATTAACAATCGTAAGAGTTTTACTTTCTATTGCATTTGTTAAAGGTTGGCATTTGTTGCAACTTGACATCAACAATGCCTTCCTTAATGGTGACCTATTTGAAGAAGTTTATATGGATCCCCCTCCTGGATACACTTGCAACGACAAGCATCTCGTTTGCAGACTCAACAAATCAATTTATGGTCTCCGTCAAGCTTCAAGGCAATGGTTCACCAAATTCTCACAAGCCATTACTAGCTGCAATTTCACTCAATCAAAGAATGATTACAGTCTCTCTTCACAAGCGGTTCGCCAATCCTTTGTTGCCATCTTAGTCTACGTTGATGACATTGTCATCGCTGGTCCTTCACTGGAAGTGCTCCAACAAGTGCAACACAAACTGCAGCAAGTTTTCAAACTTAAAATTCTGGGTTCCTTGAAGTATTTTTTAGGCCTTGAAATAGCCAAAAGTCATGATGGGATCTATCTCTCTCAAAGGAAGTATACCATCTCCTCGCTTAGTGATCTTTGGGTTTATAGGCAATGAAACCGACCTCTCTTCCTATGGATTCCAACCTCGAGTTAAGTGCAACCGATGGCACCCTCTCACCGACATATCGCAGCATCAAGACTCATTGGTAGACTCCTTTATCTCACTATCTCACGCCCCGATATACGCTTTTTGTGAACAAACTTAGTCAATTTATGTCCAAACCCACCGATGCTCATCTAAATGTTTGTTCACCATCTCCTAAGATATTTGAAAGGAACCCTGAGCACTTTGGACTCTTGTTTTCTCGCTTCAATCCACCTCGACACTCAAAGCTTATGCGAGATAGTGATGGGGAAGTCGCCCCGTCACGAGGAGAAGCACCACAAAGTTCTTGTGTGTTCATTGGGGACTCTTTAGTCTCATGGAAATCCAAGAAACAACAAGTGGTATCACGTTCATCAATTTGAAAGCGAATATAGATCATTAGCAAGTGTTGCTAGTGAAATACTGATGGCTCACCGCCTCCTCAAAGACCTTGGAATAATCATCAAATCGCTATGGTTTTCATCGACGGTTTATCGAAGATTACACTTAGCTTCTAATCCTACTCTACATGAACGATCTAAACACATCGAGATCGACTGTCATTTCATCAGAGAAAGGGTCCTATCTGGTTTGATTAAATTGATCAATGTCAAGTCTCAACACCAATTGGCTGACCTCTTAACTAAACCAGTGACTGCTTCACTCTTTACTGCTCTTTTGTCCAAGTTGGGACTTCAAAACCTCTACCTCCCAACTTGAGGGGGGGGTATTAGACCATAAGTATTTTTTGTTATTTTGTTAATAAATAGGAACTTTAGTTAATTCCCCTTTAGTCCCTCTAGTTTAGATCACATACTGTGATTATTATTAGAACTTTTTACTTTTTCTCGTTAGGTTTACATAAAGATACTTTGGGTTAGTTCCTTTGCTCTAGGTTGAGCTTGTAGATCATGTATATATATCTCTCTGTAAATCATCTTCATCAATCAATGAAATTCAAGTCAATTTCTTTTCTGAAAGTTCAATAAGGGGAGAAAAGAGAGGAACGAAAGAGGAAGGAAAGGGGAAACTCTGCGTGAGCATAAGATCTGATACAGCTAAATCCAACACATGATTTTACTTGTGTGTACTGTGTTGTGTGACACCCTCTCAGCAAGATCTGTCGATTATTTGTTGACATTTTGACAAACGGAATAAAAATTGACAAAAAAGTGAGTGGCCTTCCATACCATAAAGATTCATAAGAGTGAGTGATCCTGGGATAATAATACATATTATAACCAACAGATTTATAATTAATTATTATAGTAATATAATAAATTATAACTTATTTAAAATAGCAAACTACACAATTTGTCAGTCACGGAATATTCAAGTTTTGCGATTGGATCTAAGTGACTCAGTCCCGAAAACTAGTTTATACAATGAAAATTATTTTTCAAGCGGATTTTCTGTTTGTAAAGTCCGGTGAAATCTCACCGTAGACTCAAACATAGCAAACATGACTCTTAGGCCGATTCATCGTAGCATTAGAAATACCATATATAGACACTGAATGTTGTGTTTGATCTCACAAATGTCGAATTTTGATTTTCTTATTTGTGTGTTAGGTCTTGAGTCCAAAAAATTAACAAAAATGTTATTGGACATAGATTTTTAGACAAAAATCGACATAAACCAACTTACAATACTAATTAATTAAATTTTTTAGACTATTAGTCAACCTGCTTTTCACAGTTTTCGAGACGTTGTTTAAAAACTTGGTTAATTGATCACTTGACTTAATAGTCTAAAAAACTTAATTAATTAGTGTTGTAAATTAGTTTTTGTCGATTTTTTTCTAATTTTTTTTTTCTACATAACATTGTTGAAAAATTAACATCTCAAACATTAGCATGTTCTTTGTATTGATTCTTTTTTGAGAAAAAAGAAAAACCCATGTGCTTCATTTGTCGGCTGTCTGAGGGCACGATCTTCTCAGCGATCGACATAATGACAACATACGTCACTACTTTTTTTTTTAAGCAAAACAAATAATAGTTTTATATAATTATTTAAAATTAATCAATTGTTATTTGGTTTTTCTTATTTATATTCCTTTGTTATTAAAGAATTCATTCAAAATTGATAACTTGGAGAACTCGCCAATCTCTTTTCCTTGCAAAACAAGTTGCAAAACGCGGCACCGTCAATTACTGAGATTGTTGAACTCAAACAAATCAATGGCATGACTTTGATTCTTTGAACATTAACTATAACAAAATAAATTAATAAATTAATAAATAAACTGGGTATCAAGCTCAGCTAAGCTCACAAACTAGATCTTAGATGTAGTTTGTGGCACGTTCTAAGTCCTAATGAGAAAGTCTTTTATGTTCACATAATAAGCACATCATTGTTGGTCACCAACAATAAGAAACGTACACATCTGTCACATCATTAAACAAAATTTTGAAAAACAAACTAAAAGAGGGAAGGGTGCTTGTGACTCAATAATGTGTGACTTCATTGTGACTTAATAATGTGTGCCTTCTTCGTGGAAAGGAATGGTGCTTTCTCATCAAAATACTGGCAACCAATGTTATTAAAATCAAACTAGAGATCAAATTGAGGAGATTTTTGGGCCATGGTTTATGAATTCTATTATAGTTTAATTGGATCACTAATACATAAATTAAAATATTTAAATTTTGGAAAACGGCAAATAAAAAATTATTTTGAACAATTCAACTCGATCCAATTGGTGTTTTAAAGCAGTCCAACCATGTCCGATTTGAATCAACTCGTTTGCGGTTCAACCAAAATGCAGTGGCCCAACAGAGGTTAAACCAATTGCTAGACTAAGTGGTTCCTGGTTGGACCGTCTGGTCCGATTCTCACAACTAATTAATATGCCAATGGGTGGGGTGAGTGTTAGTATTTGTCTCTCGTTCAGTGTTTTGAAAATTGAATCAACCCGTTTTTAGATGGTTCAACTTAAATGCAGCCGAACTAAGGTTAAACCAACGGCTAGACTAAGTGGTTCTTGGATGGCTTGTCTGGTTCAGTTCTCACAACGCTGCTCACAACTAAATATGTCGATGGGTGGGGCAAGTGTAAGCATCTTTCTCTCGTTCAGTCTTTCAAAAACCGAACTAACGAAACAGTTGAACCGGTTAAACCATGACAACATGGTTTATGATTCAATTATTCTAGCGATTCGACCATGGCTTCATCCGGGTTTAGAGATTAATTTTAAGTCGTTGAACCGTGACCTAGAGGTCTTACCTGCTCGATACCCGATTTGGTTTTCCAAACATTGTTCTCATTAGTCATCTAGTTAGGTGAAATTCTGAAATATCCATCCTCCATATACCTGCACGTGTGGATACATGTTAAACGAGACCAATTAGAATTTTATCTGATAAAAGAGAATATGTTGAATTGAGTAAGTAAGAGAGTGTGACACTATCATTTCTCAACAATAAATAATTTTGCATGCAAAATTACCTTTTTAATAATGCTTTCACTATTTCATATACAAGGAATCATTTTAGCGGGCGATGCCGAAACAAATTTTTAGTTAAGACATTTTTTCCCTAAATGTTAGGTATTATATGAAATCTTTTTGCTTTATAAAAACAAATAACAAAATATGAGGCTTAAAACTAGAGTTTATTAGCCTTACCTTTGTGTGGTCTTATATATTAGTTGATAAAATGAGATAAAAACACTTAAACATTTGTACTAGGTATTGAGTATAATGATTATGAGTTATTTCAATGTGGGTACAGATATCTAGAGGTACAATTACCTCGTTACTCCCTATTTTTAGGGTTGAAATTCTCTTCAGTTAATTCAGAGTTCCATTAAGAGAGGTAAAGACACAACCAATAAAATAACATTATTTAAGCTTAACTACACTTTTGGTCCTCCTATTATGCCTAACTCACGATTTTAATCCTCAATTTTTTTTTTCACGAATTTAGTCTATTTATTTTTCCAATTTCTAAAATCACTACTCCTCCCTAATTTGGTTAAACATTTTGCTGACTTGGTACTTATTAATTTTACGTGGAATGCCACACTGAACTGTCAAGTTAAATTTTAAATTAGAAAAAACAATTGCATCTTCTTCTATTGAGACCCAAATAATGCAAAATCATCATCATGTTGGATTTTTTAATTTAGAATACAACATGACAGTCTAGCGTGTCATTTCACATAAAATTAATGAGTAACAAATCAGCAAAATGTTTGACTAAATTAGGGAAGACATTGATCTTAGAAACTGAAAAAATAGGGTGTCTAAATTTGTGGAAAAAAAGTTTAATGACTAAAATTGCGAATGAGTCCTAATTGGAGGAACAAAATGTAATTAAGCTTAATATTTATAAAATATTTTTTTCTCTTTCTATAACCAAATGGACCTCTCCATTAACCGGAGAGGATCCTGACTCCAGTTTGTATAATCCCACCTGTGTACTACTTGTGATATATCAAGCATGATAGAGCTGAGGTAGGTAACATGAAATTCCCCATTAATTGGTTTATCTTTTACTATTAATTAAAGATATCCTCAAATATATGTGGGGCTTGATGGATGAACAAACAAGGTTGTTGGCTAGGACTTTATCACATTTGCTAAATTCTGACCTCAATGTAAATTAAAATGAATGACAGAGTCACAGAGTTATTGTATTTTCTAAGCGCAGTTCAACTTCATAGACCAAAATTATGGATGGGGACAAAAATAAATAAATAATAGTAGTAGTAGTTCCCAGTCATATTCATAAACCCGCAAACAATTCCAACGTCACTGTATTCAAAGGTAAAGCAAAAGCCATAGTCAGTGCAGCAAGGGAGAGTGGTTGGTGTATTCAAAATGACAATATTACCCCCACCAACAACCCAGTTGCCAGTACTCAGTTGCTACGAAGTCACCAAACCAGATTAATTTTACACGGCTTAAATACGTTTTTACCCCTTGCAATTTTTTTTTCAAAAAAAAACTCTTGCAAAATTAACTTTTTTGGTTTTAGCATTCTGTTATATGGACGTTAAAAAAACGTTTATGTAGCATTTTTAAATCCGTTTTTACCCCTGCAAATAGGGGGTGTTTTGCTTTTACCCCTGCAAATAGAGGGTGTTTTGCTTTTACCCCCTGCAAAAAAAATCTAAATCTCCTTCTTCTTCCTCAGGACCCACCCAACCCCATATCAACTTTTTCATCTCCAACACAAACCAACACTTTCATATCAAACTAGAACTCATCTTCTCATCTTCTTCGTCTCTCTCTCTCTCTCTCTTTCAGAACTAGCAAAGGCTTGCCTGATAAGTGCAACATCTGCATGCAGAGTGGTCACAAAAGGTCATATTGTCCAACAGCCCCACGACCCCCACAACAATCTACCACAGAGACCCAACCTGAAACACATGCACCAACTGAAACACTCCAAACTACCACAACTCAAAATTGCCACACAGGAGCCAAGAAGTTTGAGGCCTAAGATGCCAACCTGGAGGAAAAAAGCCGACACTTAATGTTTAGGATCTATTTTAAAGTTTGTAACTTGAAACAAATTTGTGTTGTCCATGTATAGGATCTATTTTAGATGTTTAGATATGTTTTTGATCCCCCAAACTGTTTTGGGCGTGCTTTGACAGTATATGTGTGTTTATGAACACAAATTTGTGTGAATTACGTTATGACTCAATTTGGTCCTTTAAGTACGTCATCTAATTTCATTTTGGTCCTTTGTGTGGTGTTATTCACTAAACCAAAAAAATAAATTCAAAAGCCAATAAAACATCATTTCAATTACGTAAATGAGACTACATAAACAGATCCAAACTAAAATGACTAAAACATTTTATTGAATAAAATCAATTATTGGTGTGAAACTAATAATATTCTTTATTTTCACACATCAAAAATTATTTTACTTTTATCTTCCACACAAAATCAATTCTTTTGAATCCACTTTGAAAACATCTTTACCAAACACAAATTAGTTTGGTTAAGCTCACCTATTTAAAATCAATCATTTTTACACAAATTCTTCAAAACATCTAAAACAGAGATAGTAGACACTGAGTTAAATGATTTTTCATTTTACAACATACTAGCCCCACGACCCGTCCGATGGACGGGTTAGCTAGTTGTTGATTAAGTGAAAACACATAAATAAAAGCGGTAGAGAGTAGTAGATTTTGAGGATTAAAGGTTTATAGTTGTTAAAGACATGTAGATCTTATACACAAGAAAATGGGAAAATAGGGGAGGTGAAGAAAAAAATTGTACAGTCTAAAGCAAGATATGAGATAAGTAGGATTAAAGATTAATAATAACAAACGTCATAAAAATAGTTCAAAAGTACCGACATTTATTACCGAGACTAAAGAACTTTTGATATTAAAATAGAAGATGAATTAATTAAAGAGTAAACATCTAAAGAAAATAAGCATAAGAAAATCATCAATAGATAATTTCGATCCAATATTTTACGACGATTAAGCAGGAATTCGAGGAATTAGTCTCTAGAGTTGTCCATAGAGGATACCCAGTTTATACAAAAAAAAAATGTAGACATAAAAACTTAACTCATAATTAAAGAGAGAATAAGACAACATAATTAAAAAGTGAAACACGAACGTAGGTCTCATGCTGAGATTGATTTAAAAGTAGATATCAATTTAATTATGCTTCTAATACTTCTTGATGCGAAATTATCTAAATAAAGAAGAAAATACCGATTTGGACATGTAATTTTTTTTCAAAATTCTAAAGTACCCAAAAATACACTGCCTAGAATCACACTTTATGTATTGTCCCATGAAATTGTTTTTCCATCAAATAGATTATTGACGAACGAAGTATTTGAGTAGTTAATAAAATTTCTGAATCTTAAAGTAACCCAAAATACACTGTCTAACATTTCACGTTATGCGTTTTGCTACAAAATAATTTTGTCCCATCAAGTACACTAAAGCACACTTTTTAGTATCCCACTTAAAAATATAAAAATATTAAAAAAAATGTAGATCAGTCACCGGTAAAACTCTATTGGGAGGATATAACCGCACACGTCGACAAAATCGACTACTCGTGGCCAGGCAGCTTCCCCGGTGTAGATTAGTCATCGATAAAGCCGATGAAAACTGCACACCAATGAGATAGTAACAAAAAAAAAGAAAAAAAAAACAAAGTGAAAAAAAGGCCAATTGGTTATAAAATTGGAGAAGGCGACAAAAAATGTTTCCCTCCTTCAATTTCATGCGGCATGGCAAACCGCTTACATGTATTAGATATGAAGAAAAGTGCATGCAGCTTACTATTGATTAAATGAATTACTTTAATTAAACAAAAACAGTAGTAAATAACAACATCAAACAATTTCGTCGCACGGGATGAGTTAGTATCGATGGATGTAAATACATTAAATCAACTCATTAATGTTATGAGAAGGTGAATATTAATTAGGGTAGTTTAGTAAATCTATTCATTTTTTACATGAATCCAAGAAAATTAAATTCATAAAACAACTATCTTTAATATGGGTAAAGGTAGTTATTTTTACTTATAATTAAGCCCGAAACTATATTTTGGAGAGTTCTATTGTAAATGAGGCAAGTTTGAGAACTTTAGTGATTTGTTAATGAATTATTGCTTACCTAAAAAAATAACAAATAAAGCATTGAAATTGAACATCCACAGTTATTACGAAAAAAGTCTAATTTTTTTTAATAACGTTATCTATATTCATCAAATGTGGCTATAAAAAATTAACCCATAATACGGTCCTACCCGGTTCGAGGATACCCGGTTTATACCAAAAAAATGTAAATATAAAAACTTAACACATAATTAAAGAGAAAAGAAGAAAACATAATTAGAAAGTGAAACACATATGTATGTATCATGCAGAGTTTGATTTAAAATTAAACACCAATTTAAGTATACTTCTAATACTTGTTGATGCGAACTTATCTAAATAAAGAAAAAAAAATACCAATTTGGACATGTAACTTTTTTCCTAGATTCTAAAGTACCCCAAAACATATCGCCAAGAATCACATTTTATGTATTTTGTCATGAATTTTTTCCATCAAACAGATTATTGAGGAAACGAACTTTGCATATTTGAACATTTAATTTTTTTCTGGATTTTTAAGTACCCAAAATACACTGTCAACATCGCACTTTACGTACTTTACCACAAACTTATTACTTTTTACCAAATCGATTATTTACGAAGAAACTTCTAGTAGTTGAAGAGTTAAAAAAAATTTCTGAATCCTAAAGTACCCCAAAACACTCTGCCTAACATTTCACTTTACGCACTTGCTACAAAATAATTTCGTCTCCATCAAACATACCAAAGGACACTGTTTAGCATCTCACTTTACTTATTATCTTATGAAGTTAAATATTTTTTTCACCGAGAATTTTTATATTTAAACATGTAAAAAAATTCGAGATTGTAAAGTACCTCTTAAAATATAAAAAAGGAAAAAATGCAAAACCTTAAAATATATATATAAAAAACAAAAAAAAAACAAAAACTTTGGGTGTGATAAAAATCATTTGATGAGATAATCACATGGCCAAAAGTCAGATTCGTGAAGCGAAGAAATGTGCTCACTCCAGATAGATTAATCATCAAGAAAGTTCGGAGTAAAACTAAACATCAATGACATGATAAAAAAAAGTAAAAGAAGAAAAACAAATAAAACACTATATTAGTTGAAAAACAAATAAAACATGCAGAAAGAATACAATGAACCTTAATCGCCTGGAGTGGAAGGAGAATTTTTTTTTTTAGAATAGGAATCGATGGAAGCAAGGAGGCATATATATATATATAGGCATACGATGTGTCGATCATTTTGGATTCATCGGTTGGGATTAAGCATTGAGTTTAAAATGTGAATCTCAAATATAGTTGATAACAATATACGCTAGACATGAGGAAACATACAGGCTATACAGGTGGCCGTTTCTAATGGTGCGGTAGACACACACATATATCTATGGAAATGGTTTATGAATGATTGACTGGGGATTTAAGCTACATATATATGAGGAATAATAAAATAAGGATAACTAAGAAGGCAAGAAATCAACAAAAAATGTGGATGCCCAACAAAACATTATTCCACGCTAAATTGAAATCAATTGAGATGCCTATGACAAGCCGCATATATAAGAAAGATAAATGCATGAATTTCCACCGATAATATTGTTCAAAATAGTTTTGAAAGATGTCGTTATCTCACATCAAAAAAATTCCATCTTTCTCCCACCGTAGCACACTAGGTTCCACGAACAAAGTTTTGATCATTAAATTTCTTTTTTCCTATATTAATTAGAGCAACTCAAATCAAATCACCGATAATCACTGAAATTGACCGCAAAACATTGCGTAAAATGTTATAAATAGTTAAAGTTGAATCGATAAGTACTAAATCTCAATCATTGATAAATTTTTATATCATATTCTACGGTCATATTTAATAGTTTATCGGTGAGAGATTTAATTTGCTCCTGTAAATCACTAAAATTTATACTATATGTAAAATGCTATGAGTCGATATAATATTAAATCTCAACCATATTCATCTTTGGAAGATTTGATTGGCTCGTTTACTCTATAATTCCCCCATATTGACAATAGAATTTTACAATTTACAAATTTAGAAAGAAAAAAAGAAATTGTAACAAGTGGATACAATTTCTTTACCAGTAACCAACCATTGATCACTGCTTCTCTTCCTTTATAAACACAACACACTACACAAAGAAACACGCATTCCATTTCCACCGCTAAAACAAACACAAACTCCTCCCTCTTCTTCTTCTTCTTCTTCTTCTCCATTTCAATGGATCCAGTTACAGAGTGGGGAAACACACCTCTAGTTACAGTAGACCCAGAGATCCACGACCTAATCGAAAAAGAAAAACGTCGACAATGTCGTGGAATCGAACTAATCGCCTCCGAGAATTTCACCTCCTTCGCCGTCATCGAAGCTCTCGGCAGCGCCCTCACAAACAAATACTCTGAAGGCATGCCTGGAGCACGTTACTACGGCGGTAACGAATTCATCGACGAAATTGAAAACCTCTGTCGTTCTCGTGCACTTCAGGCCTTCCATCTCGATCCACAATCTTGGGGAGTTAACGTTCAACCTTACTCTGGTTCTCCGGCTAATTTCGCCGCTTACACCGCCGTTCTCAACCCTCATGATCGTATTATGGGACTTGATCTACCTTCCGGTGGTCACTTAACTCATGGTTATTATACTTCTGGTGGTAAGAAGATCTCTGCTACTTCGATTTACTTTGAGAGTCTTCCTTATAAGGTGAATTTTTCTACTGGTTATATTGATTATGATCGGTTGGAAGAGAAGGCTTTGGATTTTAGGCCTAAAATGATTATTTGTGGTGGTAGTGCTTACCCTAGAGATTGGGATTATAAACGTTTTAGAGAGGTTGCTGATAAGTGTGGTGCTCTTTTGCTTTGTGATATGGCTCACATTAGTGGCCTCGTTGCTGCTCAGGTATAAACATCTTTCTAGATCTGTTAATTTATCATTATCTTGAAAAATATTTAGTAATGAATCTGCATTCTTGTTCTGTTATTTGCAGAGTTTATTGATTGTTATCGATTTCTCCTGGATCTATTGTTGTGTTTGTGTCAATAAGTTTTTTTTTGTCAATAATAGACTCACTTCTAATATCCATTGATATATTATTTTATAATAATTATTAACCATTGATTAATTATTTTATAACATATCAACGGGTGTTTACCAACCGGGTTGGATCAGTCGGAAGATGTTAATTTGGATCCAGACCCTCTTTGCCGCGCCCAACACGTGCTGGGCCAGCATGAGATAACACTTCTCTCCTTAAATCAGACGGTTCACGTTGGCGCAACACGTGTTGGGCGCAACAGTCCGCGTCCACAACATGACAAATCAAGGTTTGAATCTCCGACGAGAGAGGTGCCCACATTTGGTGTCTCTGGTGGGATGCCATGAAAATATCAATGGGTGTTTGTTAGAAGTTAATTTGGACCACAAACTCATTTAAACCACTCTATACACATCCAAACAAAAAATAATGAGTTATGTCATGAAAAGGAAAAGCAAGATCTAAAGTAGGTAGGAAAATTGAGTTGTAAAGAAATATCTAGTTAGTGGCTGACTTAGGTGCATAATATACACACACAATAGAAAATATTTGTTTAAAATGTTATTTAGTTTATTAATGATTTAACAAATTATATTTCAATAGTTTTCTTATTTTTAGTTCCTGTGCCTTGAGGACTCATTAGCTATTGTCTTCAATAATATTTTTGACTGTTTAGTAGTTGTTACCTTGATGTTGTGAGGATTTATCAATAGCCATCTTCACCTTTGCCTCAAAGTTTGTTACAGAAAATGATACACATGGCTTGTTTTGTTTTGTATGTACTAATGATCACTTATTTTTGTCTACAGGAAGTTAATAATCCCTTTGAGTACTGTGACATAGTCACAACAACAACTCACAAGAGCTTAAGGGGGCCTAGGGCTGGTATGATCTTCTACCGCAAGGGACCTAAACCACCAAAGAAGGGTCAGCCGGAGAATGCAGTGTACGATTTCGAGGACAAGATCAACTTTGCTGTCTTCCCCTCCCTTCAGGGTGGTCCTCACAATCATCAGATTGGTGCCCTTGCTGTTGCCTTGAAACAGTCCATGTCACCTGGGTTCAAGGAATATGCTAAGCAAGTTAAGGCCAATGCAGTTGCCCTTGGAAAATACTTGATGAGCCTGGGGTACAGCCTTGTCACTGGTGGAACTGAGAACCATCTTGTATTGTGGGATCTCCGCCCTCTTGGATTGACCGGTAAAGGATTCACCACACCTTAAAAAACTCATCTAGTTTCAACTTTCAACTGGGTACAATTTCTTTGAAACATAACATCACTGTTTGATGTCCTTTGCAGGAAATAAGGTGGAGAAACTTTGCGACCTCTGTAACATTACAGTGAACAAAAATGCTGTTTTTGGTGATAGCAGTGCCTTAGCTCCCGGAGGAGTACGAATTGGTAAGTAGATTTTTATGAACTTGACTTTGCTAGAGGAATATAATCTCTTGTGATGTATTGGTAGATGTTAAAATCATCTTAGCAAGTTGTTGTATTATTGGAAGCAGTTTCATTGAGTAGGTGTTTTTAGTGCCCAAGGTGTATTAGTTGCATATGCAAACATGCTATCAAATAGTTTGGAACGTGTTTGGTCATATTTATTATCCACCAGAAATCCAGAATTGAAAATTGTTGTTTATTTAATGATATTGCGAAACCAATTATAGAAAACAATGCCTTTGAAGTTTGGTTTTTTTCTTCAATTTTTAAGCTAAAGCCTTCTGATACTAGCTTGTAATCTTGATGCTGCATTTTTTGCTCCTGATGTTTGTTAAACGCGCGCCTTCATTTACATGCGTATCTGACTAGAGTTCTGTTAACAGGTACTCCAGCCATGACTTCTAGAGGCCTAGTTGAAAAGGACTTTGAGCAGATTGGAGAGTTCCTTCACCGTGCTGTGGCTCTCACACTGGAGATCCAGAAGGAGCATGGAAAACTTCTGAAGGATTTCAACAAGGGCTTGGTGAACAACAAGGCTATTGAAGATCTCAAAGCTGATGTTGAGAAGTTCTCTTCCTCATTTGATATGCCTGGTTTTCTGGTATCTGAGATGAAGTACCAGGATTAGGTTAAATCTTACAACTTTCTACTTAGTTATCTGGCTCAAAGTTTGCGACAAGGTGGAGGAAAAAAAGTAAAGAAGTGTCTTCCTGTTTTGGGTGTGATAATACTTATCACGATGGTGTTTCAGTTCAAAAATTTGAAGTTTCTGATATACCTTTGTTTTCATGTTTTTGTTAGCCTGATATAATATTTTTCTTAATAGCAATTGAAATAATAAAATGTGTATTTTCCGTTTCATCAGAGGTTTGTATGTTTCATATATCATTATACAAATTAAATTTTGACAAAACTTAGATACTGTTGCCTAGGTCCTGTCAAACTGTATCTGTATGATTCATCAGAATATCTAAAGGTTGAACATGCTAAAAAGCTTTTGGTGTTCTATAGTCGGTTGGAAAAACCAAACTATGTGTTGCGAACTTGGCTATTTCAGTGTTTATGTTAGACCATCAAATATGTGTTTTTTTGTCAAAAAATAATAAAATGTGTTTGAGGTATGAACTAATGATAATCATAGACCAATACTTGTCTAATTTATCTTAGACACATCATAAACTCTTTCTCCAAGTATTACTATAATTCTTGAATTCCAAGGCTGAATCTTAATACCAAACGAAAGGCTGTCTTTTTTGGTATAAACAGGCTAAAGGGAGAGGACTAAATTATCAAGTCTCTAATAAACATAATCAAATGTTGGCTAAACCTGGGAAACTCTGTACTTTTATGGTAAGGATTGGTCACTCTCACTTAAGAACTATTTCTACTTTTCTATGGTCAACCAACTCTCTAGCTAGGGATAACTTATCTTAGACATATTTGCCTTACTGAGCCAAAAAATCGCATTTCTCGGTTTGTCATACAAATTTTTCTCTTCGAGTTCCCAATTCTCTTAAAAAAACTCATGATAAGTCAACTACCTCAATCCTCTTAATAAGAAACTACTAATACATACGTAAAAATTTAGCAGAAAATTCAAACATCACTAATCACCATATGAAGATATTTAAAGTAAAAATAATATCAACAATTTATTTAGTAACTACAAAATTCGATCAAACCAATTCACTCCAAATTAAATTTATCCAGTATTTTACTTATAAATTTGTGTAGCTAAATTTAGTTTACCCACCAAAACTTTTACACTCTAAGTTATCTAAGCTTTTTAATGTAATAAACTAAATTAATTTACTATAACTTTTTTTGATCAACCTTTATAACTTAATAAGGCACAACTTCAACAGGATTTCTTGAAAAAAACTTGTCTCATGCTTTTCCCAACCTCTCTTCTATTTACCACACACACCCAAATTCTGCGAAATGACCAAAATATCATTAATGAATAAAAATGTTCTCAGCGCGCCCTTATTTTTTCCCCAGCTTTTAATAGGTTCGGGGACATGCAACCGAACCAATTTGAATCAACACTGTCGTATCTATTAAAATTACAATTTTTTTCAACCCCCTTTTCACATTTTTAACAGGTACATGGCTCTGCTGCCGAATTGGTTTGGCTGCCTATCCCGAACCAATTAAAATTTGGGTGTGTAGCACAATTTTCAGAAGCCTAACATGTACTTAACCACCGAACTAGTTCAAAGACTGACAACCGAACTAGTCCGGAGGTTCAATGCCAAATTATTCTAGAATACAACGTAAGCGAGTTTCCACGCATGTTCCACGTGAGAGTAATTTTAGAATATTTTAAGTTTGGGAGTGTGTGGTGAGTAGGAGGGGGATGGGAAAAACATGGGCCAAAAACCTCAACCGATTTAAAAGGCCCAATTTGGGGTGGAGGTCCCCCAAAACCCAACCACTACTTGACAAAAAAAAACCCAACCACTAAACCTGAAAACTCTAGCAATCTTGTATTACGCCGCGATCACGCCAAGTAGCTCTGCAACGCCACCGTCCAGTACCGCTCACCGTTCCCCGTCGCAGCCGCTCGCCGTTCCTCGTTCCTAAACCGTGCTCCATCCCCATCGTATCTCTGTGCTACCGTTCCAGTGTTCCATCGCAGTTTGTACAGGTAAGCCTCTGTTTCTTTTCTTCACATTTTTTCCTCATGTGTAACAGATCTGTGAGGTCACGTTTTTTCTTTCATTTGTATTCTTCAAACTCTTTCAGTTTAGTAATAGATTTGGATGAATGTCAAGGTCTTCAAACCCTTTCCTTTGTGCAGCTCACGTTTTAACTTTTCATTTTTTTGTTTGTTTACTGATTTATGCTCTTTTTGTTTAGTTGCTTTCTCTGCAAACACTAAATTGTTAGTTCTTGTTTTGAATTTGGATGAATGTTAAGTTCTGTTTCTAGAATTTTGAATTAAGTTTTGCTTACTGACTTTTGTTTGGAATTATCTGCAAGTGCAAACACTGATTTATGCCTAAGTTCTCTATGATTTTGAAACGTAAAAAAGTTGTGAATTCTTATAGGGATGCAATTATCTGATATAGGTTTTCAATTTGTATACTGGGATATGCACTTTTGTCAAAACAGATTCTTACTTCAACTAAACTAAAAGGAAGAAGTTAGAATTGTGCAATGACGAAGAACGAGATTCACAGCAAAAAACGAAAGAGGCGCAGCAAAAACCATGAACCGAACAAGAACAAGAAACCATTGAGCAGTAACAGTAACAAGGAGGAAGAGATTTCAATTCCACCAGCAGCTCCTTCTACTAACCGCAGAAATTCAGACGAACCCTCAAAGTCTTCTAACTTTCTCGAAAAGATGCGTGCGAGGCTTTCTGGTGGGCATTTCAGAATGATTAATGAGAAGCTTTACACTTGCACTGGGAAGGAGGCGCTAGATTACTTCCAGGAAGATCCATCGCTATTTAACTTGTATCATGCAGGATACAAAACTCAAATGTCAAATTGGCCAGAACAGCCAGTTAATGTAATTATCAAGTGGCTGAGAAAGCAGAACCCTTCTTTTGTTGTTGCTGATTTTGGTTGTGGTGAAGCACTCATTGCTAAAACCGTGAAGAATACTGTCTTCTCTCTGGATCTTGTCTCGAATGATCCCAAAGTGATTGCTTGTGATATGGCCAATACTCCTCTTGATTCCTCATCAGTTGATGTCGCCGTCTTCTGTCTTTCATTGATGGGAACCAACTATCGAAGTTACCTTCAAGAAGCATACAGGGTGCTTAAGCCAGGTGGTTGGCTTTTGATAGCAGAAGTAAAGAGCAGGTTTGATCCAAATACTGGAGGAGCAGATCCTGAGAAGTTTTCAAAGGCTATTTCTGAGCTAGGTTTCACTTCTGCGAAACGGGACTTTTCAAATAAAATGTTCATTTTGTTTTACTTCACTAGAAAGGGGAAGCAAAAGTCTGAAAGGAAGGAAATTGAATGGCCATCACTTAAACCTTGTTTGTACAAGCGTCGTTGAGATTACAATTAAATTTCCCCTTTTTTTGGCACATCCTCACAAGTGGGACTGCTTTTCTAAACCAGCTCACAATGTAACTGTGATATTAGTCAAAATTTACTTTTGGAGGGAAATACTAACTTAAGATAATCCTGTCAAGCTTTTTTGAACATTCAGCAGCTTCTTCGCGACATTCATAATGAACATCCCAAATGAATCTGGTAAATGCTTCTGAGACATTGATTTCATCTCATCTCCTTTCCTATGTTTTGCTCATTAGTTATTTAGTAGAATACTGAAGAGTAGCTTATGTATATCTTAATGTTATTCAATTAAAATAGAATTGATCTCTCCAGTATTTTTTAAGGGAGTAAATAACTTAGCATTTTCAACTTCAACTTTAATCTTGGGTGAATGTGGCACAAGAAAATTGCATGTTTGTTTTGGAATTGACAATTGTTGCGTTTTGCCTATATAGAACGTAGGGGTGAGCATGACCCGTCTCAACCCTAAGACCCGTCCCATATTTGTCCCATTTAACCCGCAAAGCATCGGGTTTCGGGTTAGGGTCTAGAGAATTGGCCCGACCAAAAATTAGGGATGAGTTCGGGTTTGGTATAACCCGTCCCAACCCGTCCCTTACTCACTCATCATCCAAATTTTTAACTCTATTACATTAGTTATAAAATTTTTATAAATACAATATTCAGTTTGAAATCAATATTCAGTTTATAAATACATGATAAAATACTAAAAAAATTCAATATAACACTTCTAACTTTTAGTCATTATTGAGTGATCATCTTATAATTTTTCTTCAATTGTCCTTCCGGCCAACCCGATCTCTTCCTAAATAAACCCGGTTTTATTTTGACCCTAAGAACACATGGTTTGTTCGGGTCTAAAGACGGGTTAAGGTCTAAAAAATGACCTTATAAAAATTTAGGGTCGGATAAGAGCAAGTAAAAATCCCAACCCATCCTTTGCTCACGCCTAATAGAACGGAGAGGAACAACATAAACTATCACACAAAACTATGGCATCTAAACCAAATTGTTCTAAGGAATAGAATATGGGCAAAATTGAAATGCGTATTAATCAAATGTGTTTTCCTACCATTATCAAGTGCACGTGGCAAAATATTGCTTATTCGTGATTTGGTAACATGCAGTTAATTAGGATTTGTAAGAAGTTATGTTGCTTTTAAGTTTCTTGAATTACTCTACTGCTTGAATTTATATAGAATTGGTCTACGCCAAAACAATGACATATGTGAATTATGACTTTGGCACCCCTTGAAGTGATTTTACCTTCGAACATTTTGAATTCAATTCTGCTTGGCTTTTAGTCTATGTTACAGGTTTTTTGAATTCTTGCTTGGCTTTGTATGTATATTGGTGGTGAGCTTATCTGACTTTTGTTTTCGGTTTGGTGGTTGTTTCACACAGTAAATCACTGCTGTGTACAAGTGCAATACTGAAACCTTTACTTTTCATGTTAACATCAAAAGAAATGGTGCCAAATCTGTCCAGAATTAGAAGTTCTTTTTTGTTGTGCTGAGTATATCAAAAGACATTTCAGTTCATGTTTGCTGGATATACTTCTTAGGGCGATGTATGAATTCATTAACGTTTTAGTTATTTTGTTTCTACTAAATTATTGTAGCGGAAATTCCTTTTTTATCTATCATAGTTGCTGGCTGGCTGGCCTTTGTGAGTGTATATGCTAATATGCCTTGATTTGTGGATGTTGTATTTTTCTGAATTTGAAGGTTAATTTTGAATGTGACTGAATATGATGTTCAAGTTGTTTGCGATTCATTATATAGATGATGATGTTAATTAAGATAAGAGAGATTCAAACGGTCATATTTTACTAACTCCGCTTGCTTTGGTGGTGCTTATATGATGACCGTTGGGGAAAGGAAACAAATAGATGGCTTTAACGGCTACTAGCTTTAATTATATGCATCTCAGCATTACTAGCACGTTGAATCAATTCATATTAATGGAGAAATAAAAATGAAAATTATTACCAAAAAAAATAAAAAGTAATGAAAATAAAAAGGAGACCCCACAGAGATCTTGTGTTTGATCATCACCATTCAACATGAAGATAAAAGAGATGTGTTGTTCATTAAATCAAAATAATCAATCAAATGACAACACATAAAGAAAAAAATAAAATGAAAAAGAGTAATCCAAAAGAAGGAAAGACTCCAACCAACAAATGAATGAATCAAATCAAATAGTTCTAAATTGCAGTTGCTACGCTTTGAACTTTGAAAATGGGGTGCAGACTCTTCTAAAACCATTATGTTGAGGTTGCAATTGCAGTTGTAGACTGCATTTTGGAATCATCGCGATGCGATTCACGACGAAGAAGTGATGAATTAAACTTGGAAAGGCCAAGGCCAATCCTTCAAATCCTCACCCTGCTGCACTTTCGAACTTCTCATAGCCCCACCACCACCACCACCATCTTCAATGCAAGAATAATACTTAAAGAAAAAAGCTAATGTCAAAACAACCCACTCCAAGCAAAAGATGACAATAGTAAGTCCACCAGAAAGTTTAAGTATAATAGCAGCATCTTCTTCTTTCACATAAGAATTCAACTGACCAAGAAAATCATCAGTTCTTGTGAAAATCAACACAGAAACCGAACCCTGAAATATAGCCGTTAGAACAGTAGCTACCATATGTGCAGAATACCAACGACTAGTCCCTGATGATGATGAAGATGCCGCGGCGCAACCAGAAACAGCGCCGACGATTGTGAACACATGGAGGAGAATTAAAAAGAAGCCACAGATTGATGGAAAGAGACGAAGTGAGAGAGTTAGGAAGATGCAACTTGAAGCTGCTCCTAAGAGTATGTAGTTGCAGAAAAGGAATGATTTATGGATGTTGTATTTTTTTGTGTTTACACCACCCAGAATCACTGTTTCTCCCATTTCTGAATTTTGAAGGTTGATTTTGAATGTGATTGAATATGAGGTTCAAGTTGTTTGTGATTCATTATATAGATGATGATGTTGATTAAGATGAGAGAGATTCAAACGGTCATATTTTACTAACTCCGTTTGCTTTGGTGGCGCTTATATGACCGTTGGGAAAGGAAACAAATAGATGGCTGTAACGGCTAGTAGCTTTAACTATGAAATTCTTTTATTTTCATTGCCCCTTTATTTGCTTGCTTACAATTTTTTCTTTTTGAAACATGCTTATAAAATTATTTGAGTCAACTTAGCTATGCTAGTTTTTTATTCCCCGCCACGGGTTAAATTACTTATCGTTGTAATTTTGAATTTAAAGATTATATATATATATATATATATATATATATATATATATATATATATATATATATATATATATATATATATACACCGTAAGAAAGGATTATACATTGTAAAAGAAACATTAATATATATTTTTAGATAAGCAATTGTTAGTGAGGTGGGGAAAATGGTAGTTTCCGGGACTTGAACTCGGGACCTCCTTCTTACACTCTTTCGGTACGGCTAAGGTTTATATCACTAAACGATGTCTAGTTACGACAACTAAATTGATGGTAGCAGTAGGATGATCTAATTTTTAATAAAAATGTATCATACGGTTAGTAATTAAGGAGAGTAGTTTAGTTACAATAAAAAAATTTGTTGTTTATTAAATAAATCGAAATAATTATTAATAATATAAATCCCTATTATTATGGCTCATTTAATTTAAAGTTATAACTCCCATTTTTTTCTCAATTCCTTTTTTTTTCTCCTACTATTTCTCAACCACTTAATTTTCACGTTTCTATCATCCAACTTCACGGTTCGCGCTTTTTTTTTTTCACGCCAATGTTACAACCTTCAAGCTTCAGACCTTCACGCTTCCTGAAGCTGTTTGTGTCAAAAAAATATCAACCCCTTAGCTCACCAACCGAGCTACCTACTTGGGATAAAGAAACATTAATATGAATAATGGTGCTTTTAGGGTGAGGGATCAAACTAAATCTCTCACCAGTGAACCATTAAAATACACCGTAGGATATTATATTGTATAATTAAGATGCTATGAATAGTTAATATTGAATCAACCAGTATTAACTATCAATTGTTGATTAAATTTCATAATATACCCTACGATCAATTTTAGTGGTAACCAGTACTTAGTTTGATCCCTCACCCTAAAAGCACCCATTTTTATTAATTTTTATTAAAATTATTAGAACATGTGTCTTTAAGGATTATAAATAAGGCTTTTTATATATAAAAAAAGATATCAATGGAATTCGCATAAAACAATTTTTGGTTTGAACTATTGCTGACTACTAACGGAGTTTCTAATATTTTCAACGAAAGACAAATCTTCACTCGTTATTAGGATCAAATTTCGCACTAGTCAATACCTAATTTATTCACTGTGGGAATCGAACTCGAGAGTACCAAATCGACCCCTCCCAAATATATAGCTTTAATTATGATGAGATTCTTTTATTTTCACTACCCTTTATTTGTTTGCTTGCAAAATCTTTTGCGCCAACGACAACAAAATTATTTGAGTCAACTTAGCTATACTAGTTTTGAAACTGAAGACTTAGAAATGTTTCTTATAGTGAATTTTTCCTCGTGAAACACCCAACGAAGATTTCCTATTGGTTAATATTAATTGTTTTCCGTGAGTTCTGGAGGTCTTTTGACTGATTTGTTTCCCTTGTGTTTTTATATTCGGCGACATAGGACATTTGAAGTATCACGATAGAAACCGTTCGCGATACATAACACTGCTCTTAAAGAATATACTGACACTGAAAGAAAGAATTATACAATGTAAAAGAAAGATTAATATTAATATCTATATATAATTTTAGAAACTTTTTAAAATATGTGTCTATGACTTATAGGATTATCGACAAGAGTTGATCCAAGCGGTAATTGAGTTCGGATCCTACCCTAAGGTCTAAACTTTAAAGTTCGAGTCTTAAATATGAAAAAAAACTCAATTAAGAGGAGATAATCATATGAATTGACAAAATCGAGTAAACAATGACCAACCAAGTTCTCCGCCGTAGATTAATAACAAAAAGGGATATCAATGTAGTTTTCATATAAAAGTTTGTGCAAATTTTTTTTGTCCTTATATATTTTACGTTTTATTTTTATTTTGGTCATGTAACTTGTAAAAGTTTCAAATGGATCCCTTATTTTTGTTTTAGGTTTTTAATTTAATCTTTTCTATTTGAACTGTGTTATGAAGGGAGCTTAATGGTACAATTTTTATATTAAGAATCGACTATTTTTTTTTTTATCAAAATAAGAATGGACTATATTGAGATAGCACATCGGATATTACTTTCAAATGACCGTTTCGAACAAAAAGTGAGATTGGGATCAAACTGAAACTAAATAAGATACATGATCCCACTAACAATTGCCTATCTAAAAAAAAAAGATACAAGATATAATCAAAGTTCTAAATATCAAGAGACCAAATTAAAACAAATAAAATAAAATAAAATGAGGGATAAAAAAGGTATTTTACTCAATTTGTTTAATTCTTGGCAAAATGCAAGGATTCCTTTTTTTTTTCTTCAAAAAAACCTCTCATATTATTAACCACAATGGGGGGGGGGGGGGATAAAAGAATGTCCTCAGTCATATGTGGATTGGGATCCACTGCAGTCAATTTGATTGCAGTGCATTTCCACTAAATTTAAGGGTGTTTTTAACTTTTCATAATCAAAAATATCTTTTTAATTTTTTATTTTCCCAATTTTTCTACTAAATGCACAACCTGCAGTTGATTTCCAATTGCAGGCAATCACGGCCCATCTTATGTGGGGTAGATTCGATCCACATTTGATTAGGATATTGCTTTTCCCACACCCCCTCCTACTCAAAACATACTCCCTCACCCTACATATTTACCAAATTAACCCCACTTACAATTGAATTCCCCCCTCTACCCCTCTCCCTCTTCTTCTCCTACAACGCAACACACTCCCTCTAAAACCCCAAACCTCCCCCTCTCTCCACTCCAAAACCCACCCATCCTCACCTTCATCATTCACTCCCATTCAACTACCCAACATTGGCAAGTAGCTCAAAGTAATAACACTGCCAAACTTTTTTCATTTTGGTTTTGTTTTGAGTTTTTACGCCTTTTTTTTCTGTAATCGCGCTCAGTTCGAACAGGGTCGTTCGAACATGTTCGAATGAACGTGTTCGAACAAGCGTTAAATGGGGTGTGACTTTGCTTGGTTCGAACACCCTCATTCGAACTCTGTTCGCATAAGGCCGTTCGAGCGATCGCATGACAAGAATCGATAAGTTGCTTACTCTGCATGCGTGTTTTTGGGTTAAATGGAGGAAAATGGGGGAACATCTGGAGCAGGTGAGGTGTCAACTGTAGCAATTGAGATGCCAACTGTAGCAGTTGAGATGTCAACTGACGTTGTAGAATCACAAGATTTTACTAGTTCGTTCAAAACGGATACAGTAAGAATGAATTAGTTGTTTCTATTTAGATTCAATGTAGTTATTCCAAAACATTACATAACATTCTGTTTTTTTGTTGTCTTTTTGAAGGTCTTTATGAAGCCTGGAAGTCCAATGCCTGTGCCAGATTTGATACGGAATACTAATAGGGCACCTATAACAAAGGGTTGAGACTCGCTTTTTATTAGTCGGATGCAAAAGTGGAAGTGTTTGATCCTACAATCACAACCCCCCATCCCCCTCCTTGTGTAGATTTAAGTAAAGATAGTGATGGTAGTCAATGCTAAATTAGTTTTATAATTTTGGTAGACAATGTTGTATAACTCTTGACTGACATATTTTGAAATCATCCAAAAGAAAATTTGTTTTCTGGTTTATAAGTTTCTGTTCTGCATAACAGTGGTTCACATGAAACCATTCGAACGCCTGTTCGAACGCACCCCTTCGAACACGTTCGAATATAGCCATTCGAAACAGCAAATACACACTCTCACACCATCAGTTTGCAATATTCCTTAACACGCATGAGTTTATTCGAACTTGTTCGAACGATGTCTTGCGAACAATATAAATTCCTTAACACGGATAACGTCGTTCGAACCTGTTCGCACAATGTCATTCGAACAGTCACTTAACCCGTGCCACACGAGTGTCCCACGCGAGGTCATTTTTGGAAAAAATAAGTTAAGGGGCGTGCGAAGAGTAGGAGGGGGTGTGGGAAAAACAAGCACCTTTGATTAGGATAGATAATAATGACCCATTTAGCTAAGTAGTGAACAACTTGATTACAATTTCTCCTAGGCTGCCGATTTTCATACTCCCCACTTTGGACCCCATACCCCCCATTTTACCCAAACTTCCAATTTTACCTTCCCCACATTCTTGTTCCATCCGGATTTATGTTATGATTTTTGACATAAACCCAAAATGTATATTTTTTTTAAAAATACATTTCAGATTTATGTTTTTGACATAAACTCAGAATTAAAAAAATACATTTCGAAATTATGGCAGAAATATAAATCCAGAAGCAAAAATTGATATATTTTTTTTAAAAATAATTAAATTTTACCTACCGACTAAACTGTCACTAAATATTAGATATCCAGAATCTATGTAATTGTTGAAGTATGATTCTCTCTGCAATGTAACAAATTAATGACCATAATCTGAAGGAAATAATATATGGTTAGCTTTCTGTCATCACTGCACTTGTTTCTGCATAATGATATAACCATAGTAATTGGAGATATGTCAATTGTCAAGTGCTCTTTAATCTCTTAATGGAATATTTTCTCACATACATATACTTGGCCAACCATTTTGTGCAAACTTTTTTATTTCAGTAACAAAATTGATGGGTACGAGAACTTAATGGTGCATAGGAAATAGTAGTATAATTCATTTTCAGTTAGCAGTAAAGTAAATTACTCTTTTTTCTTATGTTTGAAGATTTTAATTTTTTTTTTTTATTTCTGCGACGGATTTGCCACAGATTTGCGATGAAATTTGCGACGACTTTGCCACGGATATTTGCGACGAATTAGTGACGGATTTGCGACGGAAACATTTGTCACGGAAATTCCGTGGCAAACGATTTGCGACGAGCGTTTTTGCCACCAATTTTTGTCCGTGGCAAATCCGTGGCAAATGTTGTTTTGCCACGGAAATTTGTACATTTGCCACGGAAATGTCCGTGGCAAATCAGCGATTTTCTTGTAGTGTCCAGAATCTGGTGTTATTATTGGTTTCTCATATCAATCAGGGGTGGCTCCTCTCATTATAATGGTGTAGGTATTGCTACACAAAAAGTAATAAATTTAAAGTCTAATATATTATTATGTTATTTTAAAACCCTAAAATATAGGATAGGAACCTATATTTAATAATTTAAAGGATCAACTTGTTACAATTAAATAATTTAAATTGACTTAAGTGGTACGAAAAAACTCAAATGACCTACTCGTTATAATTAAATAACTTAAAGGACATCTGGTGTAATTTAGCCATCGATTTAATAGTCTCTTCATCCTGTAATGAACACTTGGTTGTTTCACATAAATTAAGAAAATACTACCAATATGATGTGACGCAAGTGGTAGATGTTTGAGTCTCTTAACCATTTAATCTTGGGTGTGATCTCTGGTCGGTGCGTATGGAAAAACATTTGTTGGGAGAGATCAACCTCTTAAATGTATATCTGATACCTCGAAGAATAAGTCTGCACAATCGCCGAATAGGATACTTTGGTTTATCAACTTTTTTTAAAAAAAATACTATAAATAAAACAAAAAGAGTAGTAATTTTACCAAAATATTTTTATTAAGTATCGGTGTATTCACATTAAAGGGATAGGAATGGCTTGATGTTTGTGCACATGTTATGAATTAGAGGATACAATTTGAAAAAAGTAATTAATATTACATTAAAGGGATAGGATTCATTGACACATTCATTGACACCAAGTGTAAGTCAAATGAATCACACAATATCTAAAAGGTTAAAATTAAGTAATCATATGGCTAATAATATGTCAATTTTTTTTTTAATATAGCGGCACATGATGTGATCTTTTACTCCCCCTTTCAGTTGCTCAAAGGTTTAATACTACATATTTTATAGGCCTATTTCCCTTACTAATTTTCAGTTTAAAAGTATTACTAAAGTGTTGACTGTCAGGTTAGCTTTTATTGCTTCTAAAGGCTGGTTCAAATGTAACACTGATGGTTTCCTCTAAAGGCTCTCCTGGCCCTTCTTTTTATGGTGGCTTTTTTTTGTATGTATAGAGCCTCTGTTGTTGATTGTTTTGCATCTTTTTTGGAAATGGTAATGCCCTTGATTCTGAGCTTTTGGCAGCCATGATAGTTATTGAGGCTGCTTTTGGTCTAAATTAGTATAACCTTTTCTTGGAGTTTGCCTCTAAGTTGCATCTTAGATAACTTTGGTCTTAATAGGCAGAGTCTTTCTTTTTAGAGTCAAATAATTTATCCTTGTGGTTTGATCTCATCGGTTTTATTTTTTACGTCGTAATGCTGCTGCATATATATGCTTGTTGTTTGTTTCTCAGTCAATGGTTTTGGCCTAGTCCTTCATTGGTCTTTTTTGTATTTCATCTTTTTATTTATTTTTAATAAAATAAGGTAGAGTGGTCTTTTTCCTTAGGAGTGTTCAGTATTTCAAACAAATCCTAACCATCAAACCTATATCGGTATGTTTTGTTCGAATAATTTTTGTGTTCAGACCAAACTAGAACCAATCCAAACCAAGCAATAGTTGTTTGCTTCGGGCAACAGATTTTAAAAAACAAACCCTGAACCCAAATCAACCCATATTAGATCATACTAGTTTGGTAATTTTCGAAACACAAGATTTTATTTACTTAGACTTTTTATCCTAGAAATTTAAGATTAATTAGTTGTTTTAGTACTATGAAATGGAAATCTAGTAATGGATTTTAGTTTGATTTGGTGTAATTTTTAAATTCTACAATTTTTTATTATTTAGAAGTGTTGAAATATTACAAAAATAATTGTTGTTTTTTATATTTTAGAAAATTAGTAATATTTTAGTGCATGGCATGTGCGTTCAATCCAAATCAAGCCATCCAAAATTGGATTGGTTTGGCTCGGATTTTGGAAAAAAATTAGAGTATAAAATCTGAACTAATCGAAACCAATATATATATATATATATATATATATATATATATATATATATATATATATATTGAGATTTAAACCAATAAAATTTTAATTGGTTTGGACAATGGATTTGGCCAAATCGATCCAAACCAATCCATGTATGCCGCTAATTATACAACATTAAGTAAGTTACCATGTTTTTACCAAAAATAATTATGTTGCCGTGAATAAAATCATAAAAATCTTTTAAGATCTTCATTTACTTAGCGTTTACGATTACACATGCTTTTCAATTAAGTTAATTAACGAAAAAAATATTTTTACAATTAAATTTTTTTGATCTAAAAATATGATTAACATTTTTTTAGGCATCACTATTATAAATCCTTGCATTAATTGCTAAGATTAGATTTTATTTATTGTTGTCAATCAATTATAATCCATTACTTCTTTTCTCAAGTTTTTTTTTTTTGACAAACTTCTCTTCTCAAGTTTGGATTTTATAGTTGGTCAAAAAAAAGTATGAATTTTATAATAATACAATCAAATTTAAAAAGTCTTTTGTTCTTTTAACTTTATCAGGATAGTTTTTTTTCTAACATTTTTTATTCTTATAAAAAAGCCTTTTAATCTCACCATAAAAAATAAAGTCTTTTATTACGTTTAGTCTATTATTAAATATGGAGAAAATACTTAGCCTTAAAACGCATAAAAAATAAAATAAAAAATACATTATCTTTTAATGTTTTAAATAAATATTAATAAATCTAAATTTTCAATCTGAATTTATAGTTGTTTTAAATAAATATTATTTAAAGATTTTCGTTGTTATATTTCAAAAACTAAATTGATATATTATTTATTTTAATAAAAGGCCAATGTATTGTCTTATTTTATTTTAAAGCTTATTTACAGTTTTATCTCCCTATTTTCACCGACTCACGATTTTGATCCCTTCACAAATTTAGTCCCCCTATTTTCAATAACTCACGATTTTAGTCCCCAAAAAATTTTGCTCATGAATTTAGTCCCTCTATTTTTACCAACTCACGATTTTAGCCCCCCAATAATTATTTTCACGAATTTAATCCTCCTATTTCCCGAATTTTTAAAATCAAAGTCCCCCTCTAATTTGGTCAAAATTGGCGATGGGTTGTTAGTCACTTAAAAATTTAAACATAAAAATTATTAAGTGACTAACAAAAAAAATTGGTCAAAATTGGTTTGCCTTGTTAGAATTTAAACATAAAAATTATTATTATAATTACAAAAAAATTTAATTATTATATTTAATCAATAAAAATGCTATCTTCTTCTGCATTTGTTACTTCATTTCCTTCATGAACCCAAACTCAACAAACCCAACATCGTTCCTTCAATAGCAAACCAAACTATTATATTTAATAAATAAAAATTCCTTGAAGGAACGATGTTGGGTTTGCTGGGTTTGGATTCGCGAAGGGAAAAGAAGTATCGAATGAAGAAGAAGATGAATTTTTATTTATTATATATATATATATATATATATAAAAACAATATATATATGTTTAAATAATTAAAAACCCGTAGGAGATAAATTTCAAATACCAATTTTGACCAAATTGGGGGCTTTGATTTTACAAATTGGGAAAATAGGAGGATTGAATTTGTGAAAATAATTCTTGGGACTAAAATCGTGAGTTGGTGAAATAAAGGGACTAAATTTTGGAAAAAATTTGGGGACTAAAATTGCGAGTTGGTAAAAATAGGGGATGCTCACTCATGTGGCGCTCGTCTAGTATAAGAGAATGATTTAAGTGCAAGACAAACTAGCGTGTCGTCACCACGTAGGAATGCTCAATTTTGACCAAATTGGGGCTTTGATTTTACAAATTGGGAAAATAGGAGGATTGAATGAAAATAATTCTATGGGAATAAAATCGTGAGTTGGTGAAATAAAGGACTAAATTTGTGGAAAAAAATTTGGGGACTAAAATTGAGTTGGTAAAAATAGGGGACTATTTTTAAGTGGCACTAGGCCTCGCTCACTCATGATGGCGTTGCCTAGTATATTAATTAAGTGTCGACTAATGCTCATCAAAGACATAAGTTATATGATACGATGAATCTAAGAGGAATGAAGAAGTATTGAGATTTATGTGGGCGCCAAAGAGGAAAACCTAGTAAAAGGTTGTTCAAATGTTATAAAAACTATTAAAACCCTTTTTATTTGCTGTGTGTGTTTCTAGGGTGAAACAACAAATCAAATCCTCACGGTGAATCATTACATATGACCATAGGATATAGTATAAAAATTCATCAACGATTGAGATTTAATACTTGTTTGTTCCGTCTTAATCACTCATAGCATGTTACACAATATCCTACGATCATTTTTAGTAGTTCACCAAGGTGAGAGAATACGTTATCTTTTAATATTTTTTGACAAATATCTTTTAATATTTTAAAAAGTATAAAAATTAAAATAAGAAAATAAAATACGTTTAAAAGTATAAAAATGAAATAAGAAAATATGTTATATCTGTTAATGTTTTAAATAAATATTAATAATATAAATTATCACTTTTAATGTATATTATGAAAATTTGAGATTAATTCATTTGAATTTTAGTTTGAAAATAAAATTAGTCTCTACAATTGCATGCAAAGGATACCCGGTTCACACGATCCGTACTGAGCGCCCACTGGAAAGAAGCGGTCGGGTTTAAGATCGCTCATTCTTCGACGGTCGCGAGCGAGCTCGAGGCGGGTGTACCGCAAAGACACTCCAACACCTAAGCCGGGGGGAAAGAAGTCAAAGTGGCATCCACGCGCATTTTTGGGTAGTCTAACAACCGAACATGGTGAAATGATGCGATCGTTGAACTTTGATAGTGTGACGCTTGCTCCTCGAGATGGTGTGTAATGATGGTGAGATGCATCATTGTTGATTATTTCGAGGCACGCATTTAATGTGGAGGCGGCGGTCGCGTCGTTCGGCTTCGCCCACAATATATTGATAGGCCCACTATATAAGGACCCAGTTCTCTTCATTTTGAACATTCCCTACTTTTGCGCACTCACGAGCGACTTGTGAGTTCTCCGAGCACGACTCGATTTTACGGTAGGCACGACATAATCGACCTCTTCTCGCTTCAAGCACCTCAAGAGCGGCATGAAAAACCCTCTTTGGTAGAGTTTTCCTTTATGTGAGAATAAGATGATGCCCGATGCAGTTAGGGTTGCTTCCTTTGAGTCGTCTGACACCTACCCACTTCATTAGCGTGATATCTTCATTGGCTGTTGACTCTCTGTCGACCATAGTCAACCTAGTTAGGTACCGGTGGTTAGACTTGTGTTGATTGGAGGTCCCAACCTTAGTCAATGTAACCATTGTCAACCTAATTAGTGTTTTAAAACTAAAGCCGGTGATCGGCTCGGTGAATATTGGATCACTAGGTCAAGGGTTAAACCGAATGGTCAATTGTTGAACCTCATAACCAATTTTTTAGAGAATAAATAGCAATATTCGTAATTAATATCAACAAAAATATTGTTTGGCCTATTGGTAAAATCGTTAAACCCCAGATGGAGGTCTAAGGTTCAAACCTCTAATTGAACAATTTTGGTGTAAAGTGTTTATTTTTTTAAAGATTTGAATTTGAATTTGCAAAGGCACAATTAGTGCTTGGGTATTAAAATGTAATTAATAATTAGTAAGCACATTTAGTGCTTGTGAATTTAAACACATCACCTTTTAATGTTTTGACAACTCATCTAAGTGTTGGTACCACACAATATGTAGTAGGTACTTTAGAATTCACCTTAAATTTTTGATGTTGATTAATTTAGTTAGGCAAATATAAAAGCTGGAGCAACGAAGTTTGACTCCCTTCACTTTACAATGCCTGATCTCATGATCTTGATCTCATTGCTACCATTGCAAGTGAAACACGTCCTAAGAGATGAGCGCGACAAGTGAAAAGGTCAAGAACCATATACCTGATGATCTTGCAATCTGTATTTTGTCCAAATTTCCGCTAAGATCTTTGAAACGATTTGGGTGCGTACACAAATCACGGGCCCTCTTATTAGAAAACCCTTTTTTCATGAGAATCTTTAGCAACAATTTCATATCTAAGCATCATTCTTACTATGATGATACATCTCTCCTCTTGCATTACACAAAACCACCCCTCAAATATAATTCTAGATCATCTTTGTACTCGCTTTTTGGGGAAAGGTTTGAGTGTAGGACTAAGTTAGACTGGCCAAATCCATATCATCTTGACGAGCCTTCTTTTAATATTTTAAATCCTAGAAGTGTAAATGGACTTTTTTGCCTCTACACAATTGTTTCAGCTGTATTGTGGAACCCAACTACCAAGGAATTCAAGGTTCTTCCTCCTAGTCCCGTTGAATCTGTAACTCCTTATCGATACCATTCGACTCATTTTCAAGGATTTGGTTATGACCATGTTAGAGATGACTATAAGGTGATTCGACATGTGTCATTTTTTACACTAACTAGCTTTGATCTTGATAATTTAGGCTTGGAATGGGAAGATGTGCCATGGGAAGATATATGTTATGACCCCTTATGGGAAATTTATAGCCTAAAAAGTAACTCTTGGAGGAAACTTGAAATTGATATGCCAACTGGCAATTCTAATTTTTCTGGTTCGCAATTGTACATGGATGGAATGTGTCATTGGTATGCAAGTGAAACACGTAATCATGGAGCATACTTGGTGTCGTTTGACTTGAGAAGTGAGGTGTTCTTTACAACACCAATACCCTTAGACATACCCTTGGACATGGATGATAGTTTCAATGTTAACTTAATGCGTAGACACTTGTTCTTGTTGAATGGGACAGTTGCTTTGATCTCATATTATATGGATAGTACTACTTTTCACATATCAATTTTGGGTGAAATTGGTGAGAAAGAATCTTGGACTAAACTATTCACTGTTGGGCCCTTCCCTTGCATTGAGGAGTTTATTGGAGCATGGAAGAACGGCGTTATTTTCTTCAGGAAACAAAATGATGAATTAGCCTGGTTTGATTTAAGTACTCAGATGATTGAAGAGCTTGGCGTTAAAGGAGTGAGGTTCCTTAGTCAAATAGTAATGTATAAGGGGAGCCTTCTTCCAATTGGAGCAATACATGATTAACAATTTTTATTTTTTCTTTTGCACCCAAAAGATTTAGGTATGCAAAGTGATCATTTGTTTTTTTGTTTATTTTACCAATTGTATACAAAGTGACTTGTGAATTACATACATCACAATTATTATCAAATATATGAATAATTTAAAAACCTTTGAGAACATGATAACCTCTTTATCAAATTTATTTTGAATGTTTATTCTGATTCTATTTAAGAGCTGTTGTGCTTTCTGTATCAAACCGCCACACTTTGTGTAAATTAAAGCTTATCGTTATGGAGTCTTGGCAGCATAATTATATTTGATTGTTTTTGCTATATTATGTTCTTGAGCTTCGGTGCTGATGATAGTCTGATTCTAACGTCTCATTTCCATCACGATTTTAGTGGAAACACCAGGCTCTTTTCTTGTGAGACTGTTGGAAAAGGAGTTTTTATCGGTGGCTCTAGGTTGTGGCCAATATTCTCGTATATAAAATGGGGATGATGCAACCTTTAAGGACACAACCTATCTGAGGGAGACCTCTCCCAAAAAACATGAACGAAGACTTCTTAGTATAATGCGGCTTTATGTAGCTGGACTTAATGATATTTTATTTATATTCATTTTAATCCCTATGTGATATGGAATAACATAGTAGTAAATGATGCTTGACTATGTGGCTATCAACCTATGATCTCTCCTTATCAATTTTTTTAAACCTTATTGTCTTTCCTAGCAGCTTTGCTAGAACTGTTTTTTAGGGTGGTGCAACCTTTAAGGATATAGCTTTATTAAGGGAGACCATCTAAACTACATGAACCAAGAGTCCTTAACATAGTAGCACAAGCTATTTATAATATAATGAAAGTCCTAGGGTGTTCTATATTTCTTGATAGAGTTCTTCATTTGCTGCATCTCATTGCCTTGTTCTTGAGTTTCTCTGCTCGTAGCCTGATTGGAACGTCGCGTTTCCACATGGCTTTAGTGGAAGCACTCAGCTCTTTTCTTGTGAGACCTTTGGGAAATGAGTTTTTATCGGCGGCCTCATGGTTGGCGCCAATGTTCCCGTATATCAAGTAGGGGTGGTGCAACCTTTAAGCAGTGGCGTATTTAGGACCCTGGGGTACGTACAATGTAATTTTTTTTGTAAACACGCGCATTGCTATAAATATAATAAAGGAGTAAGAGAAGAAAAAAGAACACGTTTGAGAGTGAGAAAGCACGAGGAGAGAGAAAATTAGAAATGTGTAAGAGTGTGAGTAATTGTGTGAGTATGGTGTATTAGATAGATGCAAAACTAGGAGTTTCACTGCAAACAAATATTTTTGAGGTGTTCAAAGTATTCTTTTAATAAGATTGGTGCTAGTATTTTTTAATAAGAGTATTGGTACTAATAATATTTTTTTAGAGTGTGTGATTGACCACCCTGACATATAGGTAGATTCGTCGGCCCCTGCAGGCCTTTAAGAGCATATAGCCTTACTAAGGGAGACATCGCAAATTACATGAACGTACCAAGAGTCCTTAATACAACCGTGGCATGAGCTATTTATAATACAATGAGTCCTAAAGTGTTCTATACCGCAGGGGATCACCCTCTTGTGGAAGCTCTGCGCCTGATATCAAGATAGTCGCGCGACCACTACTTCAGTATGAGCCAATGCCCAACCTCATCACGTCCTCTTTGTTTGTCTTCTAAGAGGACACGTCCTGGTTTGTGCATGGCCTGTACAATGGCGCATGAGGTATGAAGCTTCTTCTAGTACCATTTTGTGTCCTCCTCTTGTGACGATTGTGCTTCTCGGCCTTTTGGAGCCCTTCTTGATCTTCCAGAGTCCATATTGGCATTTTTCGGACACCCCAGTATAGTCATTAATATTAAATTAAAACCGAATGTCATTTTATAAATTAAATGAAAATAAGTGTTATTCAATGGCCATGGTGTCATGAAAATAAGTGTTGTTAAATGAAAGTGTTGTATATATGAAAAGTTGGATTGTACTAGCTAGAGGCGTATGTTGAAGAGGCCTAAAAGGGAGCACATGTGGTGGTGTTGTGTGAGAAAGGAAAAGAGCATCAAAAAGTTAAAAATGGGAATTTAAATTTGGCAGCACATTGTTATAAAAAATAAAGAAAATGTTATTATTGATGACTTATTTTTACCCATACATATGATGCATGTTACTACGGTGTCAAATAAAATAAAATAAAATAGGGTGAATTGGCAGAGTAAAAAAAAAATCATATTTGGCAGTAAAAGGAATTCACATGCATATACCCACTTAATTAAGGGAATGAATCTCTGCAGGAAATTAAATAAACGCGTACATATATATGCAAATCAAGATAACTACTGATTTACTAGCAAACCTGATGTGATATATTTGATTTCTCTCTCATCCATATGATCATTTTCATATGTATCGTTCTATTATATAAACTCACATGGTCGTGTCGTGTCACCTCACACAGTAGAAATTGATCATTCTCTATGTGTGTGTGTTAAGGTGTGAAGGCCAAGACAACTGTAATACCCTCCAAAATCATCATACTAGTTGGTTTAAAATAAATTGTGACCATATTTTTTTCTAATTTAATTAATACTTTGTTGAGAAAAGAAATTAGAAAGGTATGAGATTGTGGGATTTATTAGCAAAATGACCACAGTTGCAACACAACTCACCACACACTCTCACCTTTACTCGACTGACTACACACTCTCACTGCCCAATTATTGTTGAAAAATATGGTCACAAACTCAGCAAATCACGATCTCACGAACAAGCACCGACCAAACTGTCGATCATATAACACAAACACTGTTAATAGTCTGAGGTGTGTGAATGCACTACCGGATCAAACTATCTCACGAATGATAGCTCTGCAATATGTGTATAGTTTGATCCCCTTTTATTTAGTTTTCCGTTATTTATCTTTCATATTAGATAGTAATGTATAGTTTGATACCCTTTTTCTTTTTATATATATATATATATATATATATATATATATATATATATATATATATATATATATATATATATATATATATATATATATATATATATATATATATATTCCTAACTATTTCGAGAATAGAGACAGTCAAGAACACAAGAACAATCTCGCGTAGGATGTAAAATTGTTCAACCCTTTCATTAGTCTCTTTGGGCGGATTATATAGTGATACAGTCATTAATGACTAATAACTGGTAGCCGTTACAAAGTAATGATATCAGTTACATAATAATGAGTCAGTTACATTAAGTAGCGCCGATTGATGAGTGGACCGGGTCTCCTAGGGGAGCCGACTACGGAAGACTTGGCCGAGTATTTTGTTGAGTGCTTTAGCTAGTCTTCAGCGAGATCACACTCAGTCCCTCAAGCCTTGCCTTGATCCCGCGGTACCAAGGTGATACTCGACCTAGTCGTGAACACAGTCCCTCGAGCAATGAATGCGAAGTGTGAAATCGTTCAAAGTCATGCCCGGTTATCAGCTTTGTGCTATGTGTGCTTTGGTCGGTACCAGACGTTGTAGTCGATGTGATGTTTTGACTTTGACTGTCAGTTATGACCTGACCTTTTTGGGAGTTGTTCTTGACTTTTGACGTTTTTTGTGCACTTCATTAATGTTGCCATAGTAACTTGCTTTTCCCTGATCTATATAAAAGGGGAAATGGTGCTTTGCTTTCATTGCTTACTTTGAAATCTTTTTCCTTCATTTGTTGAATTGTTGTTCTTGCTTTGCTATATTGGCCCTCATGAGTTGTTTGTTTTGTCAGGTCGTCACTCCCCCTTGAGCTCTGCACACAATCTTAAAGGGCTCTGGAGTTTTAAGATTGTTGGAGAGCTCAAGGCAGGCGTTGCAGACTTTCGATATTTATGGCTGTTTGTTGTGACAGTTGGTGATGCGGTTTGTTGATTGAGATTGTGTGCATAGCTCAAATGGCTGTTGCGCCTGATGATGGAGGTTGTTGTAAACCGGGGGTTGACTGTTCTCCCTCCAATGTAGGTGACTTTTCCCCCGGCGACTTCTCATAGGCCAGATCCAAATTTTCCGTTGTCTTCCAATGTACCGCGCAGGCGGCTTTGGAGAGGTTTCCAGCATTGGAGGCAACGCTTCACTGCCGCTCCCTCTTACCGGGGTCCTCCTTTAGAAAGCCCGGTTTCTTCTTGCGGTGGATCTACATGATAAAGGAGCGGTCCTTCTTTTCGAAGGATTTCCTTGCCGTGCTGACCAAAGATTGCTGCTGACGTTGGCCGGCGTGGATTCCTGCAAAGTGGAAGTCTTTCGAAGAAAACCTGCAAGATATCAATTTGTAATCCCAAGAAAGAAAGGCTCGACTTAGAACCGACCATACGTTATGTAACTGGTCCGCTGTCGCGCACGGATCAAAAACGAGTATTTTGAAAATATAGTACACGGTAGCGACAACTCGAGTATCGTCTCTCAAGGATTCTTGTGTGATAATTAACCAACTGAAATCGGATTAGGGGATGTTTGATTTAAAGTCTGATTCAACAAACAGAATAAATAGTTGATTAAAATAAACGATTATAAAAAATAAGTCAATCTCCATCATTTTCGGTTTCCGGCTAATCATCGGTTTCTACCTCACCAATTCCCTAAGCGGCTTCGATCTCTATTCGGTTAAATATCGATTGTCAAGCGCCAAAAGATATATAATGATTGGTATTCCTATATTCGAATTAAGCAAACGGATTAACACAATCGTGAATTAAGCAAACACGAGTTACTACGTAGTTTAACGACAAAGCGAAGTAAACAACGATTAAAGATCAGGAATACAATCATGCGAATTTAATCAAAACCATTCCATGAAATACACATTAAGCATATGAATATTCAGAGAATAGAATTGAAAGAGAAACGAAATTGAATTGATAGAGTAAAAACCTCAAAGCACGCTGGAAACTTCTTACAGTAGATCAACTCTCAATGATTAGTTCTCCATGAAAGTTATTCAAGCAATCAAGTATTTTTTGTGAATAGTGAAAAATGAGGCAGTGAACAGTACCGCGGCTGCTAGGTTTTAAAGGAAAAAAAACAAGGATTCCCGGGTTCTAAACCAACGGGTCAAAAACATAAAAAACCCGGCCCAAAACTAAATATTTATTAAGTCTGGAACTTCAACGAATTATTTGAGACTCTTTCGCTCCGAATTGGCTTTTTGCTGCAACATGAAAGTTGTAGCTTTTTCTCTTGGCTTTTCAACGCATATTAGAGCGCGTCGATCCGATACTCGCAGCTCCAGTTATGAATTTTTCCGTGAAAGCTGCTAATGCTGAAAATAAAACACGAAAATCAAATTAAGCCAAAAATAAACTAAATTAGAAAAACATTATAAAACATAAAAATAAACAAAGCAAAACATAAAAATGCTTAAGTAAAAACATGGAAGAACGTGCATCAAAATGCAATCGATCAAATTCTCCCACACTTGAACTTTTGCACTCCGAGCGAAATAAAAATAAAAATAAAACTCAAAGAAACACACAAGCACCATGAGTTACTCATCCCGCCACTGAGACTTTTCTTGGCTAGGATTGTGTTGATAGGTACTAATCTTGCACACTAAGGGCATCGTATGAACACTAATCCACAATTGTGCAATCATAAGCCTCCTGAATACACAAACCATTCTGAACCATGTTATTATGCCTAAGTCTAACTTACCCATCCTCATTTTTCCTCTTTTTCATTCTGGTGCAATCACATTAAGCCCGTTATCTCCACACACCTATAGTAAGGCCATCGCCGGTTAGTGACTCTGATCCTTTTTGCATGGGGTTCTGGAATTAAATGGCATACCCCTTGTTTACCCAATTGTAGTTGCGGGGGATTGGACCGTAATCCACCCTACCAAGTTCAGCACCAGAAGCCTCCGAACCAACTAACAATGGGAATCTCTTTTTTTTCTTTTCCTTTTTTTTTGAGTGGGTTCTACGACCGTTGGGTTAAGTGACCGGGTGAGGGTCACCAAACTTAGAAGGAGCATTCCCTATTTTTATTTTTATTTTTATTTTTTTTTTTTTTTTTTTTTTTGGATCACTCACTTATTTTCATCGGCTTCCTTACATAGAGCATGTGTGAGATGGTGCTGACTGCAAAGATAAACTACTCAAGAGCTGTCAGAGGGTGAGAGTTCAAGGCTATGCCATAATAAGGATTCAAATTAATTTCCATAAGCAGGAGACTCACGGTGTTAAGACGATACCGATCTTGTGAACTTTTCCCAAATCTCCACAACCTAGAACTCAGATTAATCTATAGCCCAAAACTTTCAAAAAGATGCATTTTTTTTTTTTTTTTTTTTTTTATAACTGAAAACAAAACAAAAACAACGAATAAAAGCAAAGGAAACAAATGATTCCCTCCCCCACACTTGAAACAAGCATTGTCCTCAATGAAAGGGCATAACTATTAAAGTAGAGAGAAGGATAGAAGCACTCCCTGATCAAGTAGCAGTGTAGTTGGGTGCTTCCAAAGAAAGCTCCTCTATGTTTGCATCTTCAGGCGCTGAACTTTCATGGAATAGCTTTAGGCGCTGCCCATTGACCTTGAAAACTTTGTCAGTACCTGCACTTTTAATCTCTACTGCACCATGAGGGAAAACATTAGTAACAACAAAAGGGCCAATCCATTTGGATCGAAGTTTCCCAGCCATAAGCTTAAGGCGGGAATTAAACAGTAAAACCTGTTGGCCCACAGAGAATTCCTTCCTAGAAATCATTTTATCATGGAAGTGCTTAGTTTTCTCTTTATAGATTCTAGAGCTTTCATAAGCCTCTAGCCGAAGCTCTTCAAGCTGTTGTAATTGGAGTTTTCTTTCAATACCTGCTTGTTGTAGCTCCAAATTACAACTCTTTACCGCCCAATAAGCACGGTGTTCTATCTCTACAGGAAGGTGACATGCCTTACCAAAAACAAGCCGATAGGGAGACATCCCTATTGGTGTCTTGAAAGCTGTTCTTTGAGCCCAAAGTGCGTCTTCTAGACGGCGGCTCCAGTCCTTCCTGTTTGGCTGCACCATTTTCTCTAAAACCTGTTTGATCTCCCTATTGGAGATCTCTGCTTGCCCATTAGTTTGTGGGTAATATGCAATTGACACTCTATGCACAACTCCATACTTCCGGAGCAAAGCTTCCATGGATGTGATTCTGTAAATGAGTGCCTTGGTCACTTATGATAGCTCGCGGTATTCCAAACCTGCAAAAAATATTAGACCTGACAAAATCTGCAACAACTCTAGAATCATTAGTCCTAGTGGGAATAGCTTCTACCCACTTTGAAACATAATCAACAAAGAAGTAAAATGTAGAAAACCAAATGATATAGGAAAGGGACCCATGAAGTCGATTCCCATACATCAAATACCTCACGAGAAAAGCATGGGTTGCTGAGGCATTTCACTCTTGCGAGTGATGGCAGTACCTGCTATCTGACACTCCTTACAAGTGCGGTAAGTCTCATAAGCATCCTTAAAAACAGTGGGCCAATAGAACCCTGAGTCTAGGACTTTTCTTGCAGTCATTTGAGGACCAAAGTGTCCCCCGACTTGAGATGCATGAGAAAAATGCAAAATTGATTCAATCTCATAGTCGGGAACACATCTCCTAATTACTTGATCACTGCCAAACTTCCAAAGGTATGGATCATCCCAAACATAATATTTGGCATCGCTCTTGAGTTTTTGAATTTGTGGCCTGGATATACACCTGTAGGAAAAATACCAGCAACAAGATAATTAACAATATCAGCATACCAAGGAGTAACTCCATGCATAAGTAAAAGTCGCTCATCAGAAAGTCATCCTGAATGGGATGAGGATCTACATCCCTTTCTATCCCGCTTTCAGTGATCACCACCGTGTTCTCGGCCCACTTTTATCTTTAATCTCCACATTAAACTCCCCAAGTAACAACATCCACCGAATCAATCTCGGTTTCGCTTCGCTTCTTCAACAAATATTTTAAAGTCTGCATGGTCGGTAAAAACAACAACCTTGGAACCCAAGCAAATATGATCCGAATTTATCAAGAGCAAAAACAATAGCCGAAGTTCCTTTTCGGTGGTGGTGTAATTAGGTATGCAAGAGAATCTAAAGTCCTAGAAGCATAATAAATAACATGGGCAGCCTTGTCAACTCTTTTTGTGCAAGGACCGCCCAACAAAGATAGTTAGAAGCATCACACATGATCTCAAAAGGAGGGTCCAATGAAATTTGGATGACGGAGCAGAGGTCAATGCTTTCTTCAAGACGTCAACGCTATTTGTTTTGCATTTGTCATCGGTTGAAAGTAACGTCATTCTTCACAAGTTGGACAATGGAAGAGCTATCTTCTTGAAATCCTTAATGAAGCTACCTGTAAAAACCGCATGACCAAGAAAAGAACGAATCTCGCGAATGCAAGATGGATAAAGCGCAGAGTAGAAATCACATCAATCTTAGCAGGTCTACGTAAATTCCTTTTTCGTAAATTATGTGACCCAAAACAATTCCCCTGTTCAACCATAAAATGGCATTTTTCATAATTTAAAACAAGGTTAGTTTCGATGCATCTCTCCAAAACCATATTTAAACCGCTTCAAACATGCATCAAATGAAGAACCATAAACAAAGTGAAATCATCCATAAACACTTCCATGCAATTTTCAATAAAATCAAGAAAATGCTAATCATGCATCATTTGGAAAGTGCCAGGAGCATTGCAAAGACCAAAAGGCATCCTCACGTAAGCAAATGTACCGAATGGGCACGTAAAAGTGGTCTTTTCTTGATCTTCGTGTGCAATATGAATTTGAAAGTAACACGAAAAACCATCAAGAAAACAATAATGTGATTTACCAAAGAAGCCGTTCAAGCATTTGGTCAATGAACGGTAAAAGGAAGTGATCCTTCCTAGTAGCTGGTTCAATCTCCTGTAATCAATACAAACCCTCCAGCTATTCTGAACTCTAGTAGGGACAAGTTCATTCTTTTCATTTTTACCACTTTGTGAGTCCAGATTTCTTAGGTACAAACTCAGACCGGGCTTACCCATTTACTGTCAGAGATAGGGTAAATAATACCTGCTTGCAAGAGTTTGGTTACCTCTTTCTTCACGACATCGAGGATCAATGGATTAAGCCGCCTTTGGGGCTGCCTTACTGTTTTTGCACCATCCTCAAGTAAAATCCTGTGCATACACAAGGAAGGACTAATATACAGGATGTCACTAATGTCCAACCAATTGCCTTCTTGTGCTTCTTCAAAACCTCGCAAAGTTTATTTTCTTGATCGAAATCAAGGTTAGAAGAGATAATAACAGGGAGTTTTTCATCACTTCCCAAATAAGCGTATTTCAGATTATCTGGGAGTTGTTTCAGCTCTAAAGATGGGGGCTGCTCGATGGATGGCGTGTTTGGGGCAGCTGGGATGTCGAGAGCATCAATCGCATAAACAACTTCATTGACAAAAACTTCACTGTAGGAAACATGTCACCGCAAGGCAAAGATCAATCTCAAAGACATACAACACAAAGGTTAGTGTTAGTACAATCAACACATGAATAAATATCATCAAACCCAGATAAGGATGGAAAATCCAGTGATAACAATTCAGAACAAGTGTCCTCAACCAACTCAGAGATCAGTTCAATATGAAAAACAGAATGCTCTTCTAAGGGGTATTTCATAGCATCAAAAATGTTAAACTTTGCAACAATGTCACCAAATTCCATGGACATGGTTCCATCATCAACATCAATTTTAGTTTTCGCCGTCTTCATGAGCAGGCCGCTTAAAATGATGGGAGCCCTGCTCGACTTAGTTTCTCCTTCCATGTCTAGGATGTAGAAATCTGCAGGAAAAATTAAATCGTTAACTTGAACCATAACATCTTCCACCACCCCGGTGGGGCGGGCGTTGCTCCTGTTCGCCAGCTGGATGATCAAACCTGTATGCTGCAAAGGACCAAGATTAAGGTTATTATAAATAGAAGTAGGCATAACATTAATACCCGCTCCTAAATCAAGCATGCAATTCTCAAATTTACTATCCCCGATGGTACAAGGAATAGCAAAAGTTCCTGGATCTTTCGCTTTTTGTGGCAAGACCTGAGTGATGGCTGAAACATTGTGCTCGCCTGTAGCCTTTTCAGATGAAGGCTTGGGCTGAATAAAGGCAGAGATATTTCTTCCCAAGTTGACTCTTTCACTTCCTTTCATCTTCCTCTTGTTGGTACACAAATCTTTCAGAAACTTGGCGTACTTCGGAACCTGCTTAATTACATCAAGAAGCGGAATGTTGACCGCAACTTTTCTGAAAACATCCAAGATCTCCTCTCTTTGTCTCCCTCATCAATCCCTTTATTTTTCAAGCACTCTATGTGGGAAAGGGACTGGTGGTGCATACTCTTTTCTGTTTATCTTTTCCACTTTCCACCACAAATGTAAGACGGTTCGGTGAAGAAGGTGTTACCTCAACAGCTTCTTTTATTTTTTTTCTCGGGTGGTGGTTCTACTGACTTTTCCAGATCTCGTGGAAATTGCACTCACATTAGCGCCTCTTGGATTCACAAATCGTTTGGGCGGGAAGTTGGTTCGATCCTTGGGCTTGCCGCATGGCATTCATTGAAGTAGCAAGTCGCCCAACTGCGGTCTCGCAAGGTCCGAATGCTAGAATCGGTTCTTTCTTTGAATCGAGATTGTTGATGACCATTTGCTTGACAAGGTCCTCTAGTGAAGGTCCGGAAGGTGCAGGGGTGGTCACTTGGGGAGGGTTTTGTTGTTGGCTGGACTGTTGGTTTCCATATCGAAGGTTGGGATGGTTCCTCCAATTGGGATGGTATTTGTTAGTTGACAGATCAGGAACCCCTTTCTGATTGTTTCCTTGATTGTAAAGGTTTGCTGCATAAGCTTGAGGCAACTCGGTGATTGACTCATCTTTCAAAATAGGACATGTATCGGCCGGTGCTCGTGGAGAAGTACAAATACCACACAAGTTTCTTTCGCTTGAGCCTTACCTGTTGCCAACCGTTTCACTAAAGAAGTAAGCTCGTCAATTCTTGTTTCTAGAGCTTTGTTGGAAGAACCCTGGATCTCGTTCACACCCTTGGTTTGGACAGTACTATTTCTAGTGGTAAACTGTTGGGAGTTGAGAGACATGTTCTCAATCAAGGCTCTAGCAGCAGCTGGAGTTTTATCAACAAGTGCTCCACCGCTAGCAGCATCAAGAATGTTTCTATCCATTGGTAACAAACCTTCATAGAAGTACTGGATAAGTAACTGCTCGGTGATCTGGTGTTGGGGACAACTGGACACTAACTGCTTGAATCTCTCCCAGTACTCACCAATGACTCACCATCCTTGTCTAATTCCACATATTTGTTTTCTGATTGATGCAGCTCTGGAGGCAGGAAAATATTTTTCTAAGAACACTCTTTTTAGAGCATTCCACTTGTGATAGAATTTGGTTCAAGGTAATATATCCAATCCTTTCTTTGCACCTTGCAATGAGAATGGAAAGGCTCGAGTTTGATGTGATCTTGGTGATTCCTTCAGCCTCAATGGTGTAGAACACACAACTTGAAATTCCTTCAAATGCTTATGCGGATCCTCACCGCAAGACCATGAAACTTTGGCAACAAGTGTATTAAACCGATTTCAATTCAAATGGTGTATCACCTTGAGGATAATCAATACATAAACCATTATAGTTCACATCGAGGCAAAGAAGTCGCATTTTAGTGTTCTTTGTTCACCATGTTATCAAAAACAAGTTCGTAATCGAGAATCGATAACGGGTGGTGAACTAGTGATAGTGTGATTTGCTCTGCGGCGTGTGTGTAAGGTTCTCTCAACTTCAGGATCAAAAGAAAACAAGTCGGAACAAAATGCACCTAGTAGCGTAACTAATGCAAAGAATGCAAAGAACAAATCCAAAATGCCAACAATGTCCCTAGTAGGCGTAAAACAAAATAAACAAAGGGATAAGACTAAAACAAATTCAGAAAAATACAAAAACACCAAATTTAATCTAATTAAGTGAAATAAGAATTATGAGAATTTTTTGGAATTTTTCAAAACTATGAAAACAGTAAAAATTCATAAAAATAGAAGGAAGAGGAATTTGGCAATTTGAGGTCTGTAGTCCCGTAACTCATTCCATGAGTAAGGGACTAATGATCGCACGATTTTTCTGCTCAGGTTGCAAGAAACAGATTTTGAAACGGACACAATTTTCCCGAAACCGGATTTTTGACATCGAAATGCGAAATTGCCAAAACAAGTGAAGAACTAGGGTCTAAACGCAAGAGCACTAGACTCGTGACTCTAAAATTGGTTATTAACAACAAGAATCCCGACAACGGCTTAATTTGGTCATTGTCGCGCGCACGGATCAAAAACGAGTATTTTGAAAATATAGTACGGTAGCGACAACTCGAGTATCGTCTCTCAAGGATTCTTGTGTGATAATTAACCAACTGAAATCGGATTAGGGATGTTTGATTTAAAGTCCGATTCAACAAGCGTAATAAATAGTTGATTAAAATAAACGATTATAAAAAATAAGTCAATCTCATCATTTTCGGTTTCCGCTAATCATCGGTTTCTACCTCACCAATTCCTAAGCGGCTTCGATCTCTATTCGGTTAAATATCGATTGTCAAGTTTAAAGATATATAACGATTGGTATTCCTATATTCGAATTAAGCAAACGGATTAACACAATCGTGAATTAAGCAAACACGAGTTACTACGTAGTTTAACGACAAAGCGAAGTAAACAACGATTAAAGATCAGGAATACAATCATGCGAATTTAATCAAAACCATTCCATGAAATACACATTAAGCATATGAATATTCAGAGAATAGAATTGAAAGAGAAACGAAATTGAATTGATAGAGTAAAAACCTCAAAGCACGCTGGAAACTTCTTACAGTAGATCAACTCTCAATGATTAGTTCTCCATGAAAGTTATTCAAGCAATCAAGTATTTTTTGTGAATAGTGAAAAACGAGGCAGTGAACAGTACCGCGGCTGCTAGGTTTTAAAGGAAAAAAAACAAGGATTCCCGGGTTCTAAACCAACGGGTCAAAAACATAAAAAACCCGGCCCAAAACTAAATATTTATTAAGTCTGGAACTTCAACGAATTATTTGAGACTCTTGCGCTCCGAATTGGCTTTTTGCTGCAACATGAAAGTTGTAGCTTTTTCTCTTGGCTTTTCAACGCATATTAGAGCGCGTCGATCCGATACTCGCAGCTCCAGTTATGAATTTTTCCGTGAAAGCTGCTAATGCTGAAAATAAAACACGAAAATCAAATTAAGCCAAAAATAAACTAAATTAGAAAAACATTATAAAACATAAAAATAAACAAAGCAAAACATAAAAATGCTTAAGTAAAAATATGGAAGAACGTGCATCAAAATGCACTGATCAGTAACCGATGAATAGTGTGTATTAACTGAAGTATGCAAGTAATAAAAGATTTATATTTTGAGTAAAGTGCCTTTTATGATTCCTTCGCTATACCGAGAGCAACTTATACCGTGGGCTTTTGGCTACTTTCCTCGGGATTGTGGCTCGGCGTGGGTTTCAACGCGTCCTTGACGCGCTGACACGCGCCCCATGGATGTGACTCTTGATGGACAGTTAATGATGTTAATATTCGGAAATTGCGCCTCTCCCAACTGCCACATTGGATGTCAACACGTGGTTTCATCGTAGCCACTGAATGCGAAGTGCTCTCCATCACAGTTGTTGATTTTTGAGTAATCTTGATCGTTGATTGAGATAATCTGAACCGTCGTTTGAAAGGGTGTATTTCAAAATTTAGAGTGTCTTCTAATCTTTCTTGTTTTCGCTCCCTCTTCTCTCCTTCACTTCTCAACCAACATTTTACTTTTACATTTTACTCGCGATAAACGCTATAACTCGACTGCTTCCTGAATCTTTGATCGCGCCTCGTTCTTAGGTACGCCTTTTTCTTCTCCCTTGTCACTGTTAGATTACTATTTTATTTCCTACGCAACTTCTCCTGAACAAGTTATACAAATGGTTTCTCTAATAAGCATTAGTAGTGAGAGTGAGGGAGAGGTTACTTCCCATATTAGATGAAACGATTCTTCCTGTGTTGATGGGCAATGTCCACGCTGTCGTTTGGAGTTTATCAATCAGAGTGTACACGATATAAACAACTTGTGTTCCCTCTGATGCTGAACCCTCTCATTCAACACGGTTAACCTTGAATTCTGCATCCATGACCGGAGGAAACATTGAAGGAGATAACGAACATTCTAGTGAAAATTCTGGAGGGGATAGGGATAGCATTGACGTAGATGTGTTGGGTTCACATTCCGTACTGACAGCCGAAGAATCTTTAGAGGGAATTCAAAAACTTCTTTGCCATCCGGTCGACGAGGGTGCCGCTGTGGCGAAGCCAGTTGAGCCGGAGGAAGCGGTATGTGATTGTCTTGAAGCCGATGATTAATCTTTTACCTATATGTACACTACATTATTCGAGCATTTAGGTGTTAGAGTTCCCTTTTCTCCCTACTACCGTTCGGTTCTCCGACTACTGAACGTGGCCCTAAATTCGGGCCTTTGAAATTATGTGTGAGTGCCTTGGCATTTCAGTTACTGCCGAAAAATTGCACCACTTTTTCCGCTCTTCGATCAAGCATCCTCCCCGTTGGGTGTCTTTAGGAAATCACACTCGTCGGCCATTCATGAAGGCGTCCAAGAGCAGCTACAAATCATTCAAGGACAGTTTCTTCCGGCTAGAGGCTGGCCCCCGTGATCCCAATCTATTAGTTGATGAGAACAAGAATGAATACTTTCCCCTGTATTGGACCCAGAATCCGCACAACAAATTTACGGTTGATAGATGTAGTTTATCCCCAACGGATCAAGAAGATGTAGATCGAATTTGGTCCTATGTTCAATCGGGTAATCATCCTTGGTTGTCCCAAATTATACAGAAGGAGGGTGACTCGACTAAGCTGATAGAGTATCTAAGTAAAGCCTTTATACCTTGAGTTTTGTCGTTCTTGATTAAGATCACGTTCCATGCCCTAACCCTTGTATTTATATTATTTGCAGGACTCTTCGGTATGTCGACGTTTAGTGTGGAAGAAAGGAGGAAGATTCGTGAAGAGTTGAGAAAGAAACAAGGATATGCTGTGAGTATCGACACGACCAAAAATACTGAGACTGGCGGGAATAGTTCCAAAGGAACTCCCATTAAAGGTGCCAAGGGGTCTGATCTGCCTGAGAAAGAGAAAAGAAAATCAACTACTCATCGGTCTTCTCATTTACCACTCTCGTCCAAGAAACCGAGAGCTTCCTCTGACTCCCCAAGCTCCCCTCGAGCAGCTAGAGGTAAGATGATTGAAGCTGGCATTCAAGCCGATGTTGACACTCTTGAGGATACTGTGTGGAGAAAAGTTTTAGAGGTGAAGAAGGTTAAGGATGGTACGGCAAGTGGTACCGTCAAAACTGCTTGGGATGTCCGGTATCACTTCACGAAGGCTTTGGCCCAGATTTCTTTTCCTGATGACATTGTGCATGTACAGAAAATGGGACCCCGACAAAGTTTGCTGGCCATCAAAACTTACAGTCTCTAGACTTCAATGCTTGCTCATCATTTTGAGAGCGCATATGGAGATTCTCCGGCTGAGAGTAGCAACCAAGCTGATCGGTTGAAGGCTCTGGAAGAAGAATTGCTGGCCTGCCGTCAGGATAAGGTTTCTGTTGAGGATGATGTGAAGAAGTATGAGATTAACAAACAGGTACTGGAACTGAAAATCAAGAACCTGTCTGATGCCAACGACAAGCTGAAGGCTAAGGCGACTACCAAAGATAATGACTTGACCGATACCAAGGAGAAATTGATCAAGGCTTATGAAGATCTGAAGGTGGTGAAGAAAGAGGCGGCTGATTATGCTTCTCAAATAGTGGCGGAGTTTGACCGCGGGTTTGAATTAGCTCTCTCTCAGGCTCAAGTGTGCTTTCCTTCACTTGATCCCAAATCCTTTGACGCGGATAATGTGGTGATCGACGGGCAAATAGTAGCACCTCCTCCCACCCACTAGACTCCTGTTGACGGTGCCGATGCTACCAATGCAACCATTTCTTGGACTCTCGATGGATTGGAGCAAGTGCTCAACGAAGACTCCCCGCAAAATGAGGTTGCGGTTGCTGGTACAAATACAGAGGTAGTGGATGATTCAGAGAAAACCCTCTCCGAAGACCCTCCTATTTAACTTGTTTTGCTTTGATCTCTTTGAACTGCAACTTGTAACTCTAGTATTTTGAACAAACTATATGCGCTTTAGCACTTTTCCTTTGTTGTTTTGCTTCCGAAATTCGGCTTATCTTGAATGAACGATAGTTTGAATGAACGATGCTTTGAATGAATGATAACCGGACCGCGGAATGCCCCTATCCGGTTTGTGTTTGCGAAGCTTTATTGCAATACACGTCAGTGTATGTATTTGCTCCGTGTTCACCTCCGCTTCGCACTTCAATTCATTCTCATTTTCTTCCACACAATTTGCGTCGTTGGGTTTTGCTTCCCTCTCCTAATGTGTAAGGGAGGGTTACGTGCAAGATCATCCGGCTTCGTGCCGCGGGATACTTACGTATCTACCGCGGTCTTGTTTTTGATCCTCTTTGTGTGGAACTCGTTGATTTCGCAAAGAGGGGTTCTTCTCATGAGTTCGTGACTCACTTTTCAGCGAATCACCTCATAGTCACGTGAAGTGCCTCCAGGGGGTACATGAACTCGTCAGTCCAAACCAAACCTGGCAGGTCCTTTTATCTTCGGTGCCCAGGGTCAACATCAAGCCAACTACTCGGTCCTCGCCGTTTCGGGACTTTGTTTTTCCGGCGCACTCACGCATTGTTTGTATAAGTTTTGTATTGCAAATAGATTTGACACTTACAAATATATTTGTAATCCTCGATTCTCTTTATTCAATAAACAATTAGTACATTTGGGAAGCTATAATGCTCCCTACAAAAATACATTTATTGAAAATAAAAAGGGAAATAGAGAACCGGTTATTCTTCCCCAGCTCTGTTAGGAGGACTGAGGGTTTTGTCATCTTCAGCTGTAATAAAACCGAAGGTTGGTGGCTGGTGTGAGGAAAGCATGTGCAAGTATACACAGTCTTTGACAAGTAATACAGTGTTTAGAACAGGTCGAACCCACAAGGATTGATGAACTCTCTTTTAAATTCAATACAAAGTAATATAGTGCAAAAGTAACCAAATAACAATTTATAGTGGAGTTGATGTGATCACAACTAAGTTAGATAATAAGGAAGCAAAGTACAAGTGTTTATAATGCAAATGAGAAAAGCTAGTTGGAATGTCTTCACCAAGTAATTTACCTTTAAGTGTTTGATGCAAGTATGTGATGTTGTTGCATTAGCTATGTGCCTTTCATGTCTTTCTTCAGAGTTTCATTACAAGCTTCCTATGTCTAGGCATGCTAAATAAGTTCACTCTTGCCTTTTAAAGTACCCACAAAGTATCACCCTATTGACTATACTATCCTATGTCTAGGACTTAGCATGGTTTTCACAAAGTTTCCTTTATGTAAAACACTCACCCATATTAGTTCTTGAGTTCTTAATTGTAAGCCATGTCTGCTCTTACAAATCTACTTATTCTAAGTGATCAATCTCAAAATAAGTGTTGAAAATATTATCAAGCAAGAACTAAAGTGCACACATTACATACATGCATCATACTTACTTAAAAGCTTATTAAATGGTTAGAACATTCCAACTAAGAGAGATTTAGCTCAACATAGACATTGCAAGGTAAATATAAACTGAATAGAACATGTTTATATAATTGAAATCACAAAAGAGAGACAACAAGATAGAAATTACACGAGTTGAAGCTCTTTGTATGAAGTCTCCTAGCAATGCACTATCATTACTCCTTAGCACTATGTAAGCACTATGAAATCGAAGTAAGAATGGTTTGTCAATTCCTTCCTTTCCCTCTTACAAAATAGAAACTAACTATGTATATTGAAATTTGAATCTAACTTATGGATTGTGATATATTTCCAAATGAAGATGTCAGGTCCTTTTATAGTCTTCAAGAGAGGTGCTTCCTTCCTTCATGTTGAAGTAATCTTGAGAGGATTGAACTGTAGTTACTTTTCAGAAGTTGTTTCCCAAGTTAAGATCTTTGATCAAGTGTATAGGGAGGTCCAATAAGGTATGAACATGTGTCCCTATGCTGATGACTCTTCAAAGCTATGCTCAAGGCTATGTGGGAATGGTAGGCGCCGAAATATAAAGTGGTCTTGCTTTAGGGGACCAAGCAGGAGGTCAGCATTGCAAGTGGATGAGCAAGTGGATGTGCAAGTGGCTAGCTGCTCTTTCCAAGTAATGCAGATGTAGTGCAGGATCAATGCAGTAGCATTGATGCAGGAGCATTTGTAGACTGCACTGAACAAAAACATCAAACATACCACAATATATCCAAAATGACCTATTCACAACTATAACCATGTCAGTCACTTAAGTTATCATATATCACACAAAATACTATATAAACTCCTTATCTTTACTTAAAAGAGAGCAATTTACTAAGTTTAAACATATGAATAACTCTATATAAAATAGAGTTATCAGTGGCATTCCAAGATCTTGGGACATTTCCTCCATTAAGTTTTTCAAGCTTGAATGCACCCTGACCGAGTACAGCTTTGATTCTGAAAGGACCCTCCCAATTTGGAGATAACTTGCCGATAGCTCCCACTCTGGTAGTTCGGCGTAAAACAAGGTCACCTGCTTTGAACGTCCTCTTCTTTACTTTAGAATTGTATTTTTTGGCTGCTCTTTGCTTAGCCGCCTCCTCCTTGACTTTAGCCATTTCCCGTGTTTCATCTAGCAAATCTAAGTTGACGCGAAGTGCTGTCGGATCGGGGAATGTGGTAGTCAGTATTCTTCTGGGACTGGGCTCCAAGATTCCACTGGGATAAGTGCATCACTGCCATATGTTAACCGAAAGGGGGTTTCTCCAGTGGATGACTGTGGTGTGGTATTGTAAGACCACAATACCAAAGGTAACTCCTCGATCCAATTCCCTTTGGAGTCATACATCTTTTCTTCAATCCAGCGAGTACCACCTTATTTGCTGCCTCAGCCTGCCCATTTGTTTGAGGATGCTCTATTGAAGTAAAGGCTTGGTAAATGTTCCAAGTGTTACATAGGCCGGCCACTGATTCAGACGCAAATTGTGTTCCATTGTCTGTCACGATAGTTGCTGGAATCCCGAACCGACATATGATTTTCTTCCAGTAGAACTTCTTCACTCTCTCCGCTGTTATTGTTGTTACTGGTTCCGCCTCTATCCATTTTGTAAAATAATCTACGGCAACCAGCAAGAACTTCACTTGACCCGGTGCTGGGGGGAACAGGCCGAGGATATCAACACCCCAAACAGCAAACGACCACACCGAAGGAACTGATTGCAAATTAGTTGGCGGAGCCCTAGGAATGCTCGCATGTTTTTGGCATTTGTCACATCGACGGACATAGTCAACTGCATCCTTCTTCACCGTCGGCCAATAGTATCCGACTCTGATAATCTTTGAGGCTAGTGCTTGTCCTCCAACAAGACTACTGCACACCCCTTCATGTACTTTGCAGAGTATTTCCTGTGCTTTGCTGCTGGAAATGCATTTGAGGAGTGGCATAGAAAAACCTCTTTTGTATAGTTCTGACTCCACCACTGTATACTTGGTAGCAGTCTTCATTAATTTTTTCTTCTCATCCTCCGGCACATTCAGTTCTCCGCCCTGCAGGTAAGCAAGAATCTTTGTAATCCAGCAATCAGGGTCAACTGTGGTTGAAAAGACCTGAATTTGATTGATGTTGGGTTGGTTTATTGTTTCTTGAATCACTGAATGGTTATTGCTGGGTTTTTTAGTGCTTGCCAATTTTGCCAATATATCGGCCCTGCTATTTTGTTCTCTAGGTACATGTGTTAGCTCAAAGAAAGTAAATTTAAGTTTTAACTCTTGTACCTTGGATAAATATTTGGCAAGCAGTTCATCTTTGGTGCTGAATGCACCAGTGACTTGACCGGTAGAATCACTGCGAGCTTTCAAGTGCTTTACCCCAATATCTCCAGCTAAAATCATACCGGCAATCAAAGCTTCATATTCCGCCTGGTTGTTGCTAGCTTTGAAACCGAATCGTAATGATTGCTCGATCAGTACTCCGTTCGGTCCTTCCAGTGCTACACCGGCTCCACTTCCTCTCAAGTTGGATGACCCATCCACTGACAAGGTCCAACAAAAATTGGAATGAAATTGGGCTATTGATTCTTCGCCTGCCATCTCTACTATAAAGTTGGCTAAAGCCTGTGCTTTGATCGCTCCTCTTGGTTCATACTTGATGTCATACTCTGATAATTCAACCGACCACGCTACCATTCTTCCCGCTATGTCCGGCTTGGAGAGTATCTGCCGAATTGGTAGATCTGTTTTAATTATTATAGAGTGGCTCATGAAGTATTGTCGGAGCTTTCTAGCCGCTAGAATGACTGCATAGGCTGCTTTTTCAATCTTTTTTTGGTATCTTTGCTCGGCCCCCTCCACATTCGGCTAACATAGTAGATTGGACGCTGCTCCTTAGAACATTCCTCCACCAAAACTGCGCTGCATGCGTGATCTGAAACAGCCAGATATACCAGCAAAGGAACTCCCGGCGTGGGAGGTGTTAGGATTGGGGGGGGGGTAGCTAAGTAATCCTTTATGACTTCCAACGCTTCTTCACATTCAGCCGACCAATGGAATTGAGCATTTTTCCTTAATAATTGGAACATGGGTCGTATTTTGTCAGCTGCACGTCCTAGGAATCTTGAGAGTGCTACTATCCGACCTGCAAGAATTTGGACCTCCTCTGCATTAGTTGGACTGCGGGCTTCTCTGATTGCTCTCGCATTTTTAGCCGGATTGACTGCTCTCTATGGGTTAACACATAACCCAAAAATTCACCGGCTTGTACACCAAAAGAGCACTTGTCGGGATTAAGCCGCAGTTCATGTTTCTCCAAGAGATGAAAGGTCTTCCGAAGGTTCGCCAAATGGGACTCCTCGGTTTCTGACTTGACTACCATGTGCACTTCGATGGACCGCCCCATCTCTGCCTCAAAAACTCTGTCCATTAAGCGTTGATACGTGGCACCTGCATTTTTTAATCCAAAAAGCATTACACGATAACAATAGTTAGATCTAGCAGTCATGAAAGTTGTTTTTTCTTCATCTTCTGGATTCATCTTGATCTGGTTGTAACCAGAGTAGGCATCCATGAAACTAATAAGCTTGTAACCGAATGCACCATCCACCAATCCATCGATGCTTGGTGTGGTAAAATATATGCAAGCATACATAGTCACACAAGTAATAAAGTGATAAGAAAGGTCAAACCCACAAGGATTATGTATTGTAAAGCTTTGTATATTCAGAGTGTACACTTAGTGTGTCTACACTATGCACTATTTTTTTTGATTTGGAGTTTTCAAGGTAAATAAAAATAATAATAAACAGTAAAGAGTGTAAGGAATCAGTTAGATAAAGTAGTTGAGATGTTTTCACCAAGTAATTTACTTCTCAGTGTTATAGTGGAGTATGTAGTGTTTCCACACTGGATGCAGCTGCATCAGTATGTGTCTGTCAACACTTTCTTCAGAGTTTCATTACAAGCTCTTATGATCTTTGCTTTTTACAGTAAAGAAAAGAGTAGTCGATTCCTCTCTTGCCTCCTAACAATGATCTAAGTTGCTAAATAAGTTCACTCTTGTATTTTTAACCTCCCACTGTATCACTCTAGGAACTATGTTATCCTATGTCTAGGACTTAACATGGTTTTAACAATCAAATCTTTATTAAAACAAGTTTAACAAGTTGATGTTACAAACACTTATTCCTATTAATTCTTGAGTTCATAAATGTGACCCATGTCTGCTGCCACAAGTTTACCTATTCCAAAGTGATCAATTCCAGAATAAGTATTGAAAGAAGTATCACACAAGAATTAAAATGCATACACTACATAAACCATAATAACATATTTAGAAGTTCATTACAAGGTTATAACATCTCAACTTAAGGGAATTTAGCTCATGTTACTCATAATATAATAGAGAAAATCTGCAAAGAGCATAATCAAATGAGTAATATAGCAAAAGAACTTAAAAGGAGAGAGATTACTCGAATAGAAGATCTTTTGCATGAGTTTCCCAAGTTGAAGTACAATATGAGTTCCTTACACAAGTTTCCTCCAAGTAGAAGTGAAGGGAGTGGTTGTCAAGCACCTCCTTACCTTCCTTCTCTTCAGAAACGTAAAGAAAAACTAAAACTAAACTAAACTAAAACTAAGTGATCCTTTCAGAAACAAATGAAGAAATACAAATGAAGGATGAAGGATTATTTGTAGGTGAAGATATGGCCTCTATTTATAGGCTTGAAAGCTTTCCTCCCTTGAGGGGTTTCCTTTGGCGCGTAAGATCAACTGAGGGGACCAACCTTGGATAAAATCAAACAACCAATGAAGCAAATAGCTCAGTTGTGGTCGCTTGCATGTATAACATAAGGTGAGGTCCATTGGAGAAGTGCCACATGTCCTTTAGATAAGTGAGCCTTGCAACTTACTTTTTTTTTAATCGACTTCTGCAAGTGGCTCTGCTCCAAGTGACTAGGCATGACGTCACATTTCAAGTGTGGAAGCATCAAAATGGTCCTTGGATGTTTTGGTGCAAACTGCAGGATTTTGCAGGTGTAGGCAGTGTTTCCACTCTTAGTGTTGGCAGTGTTTCCACTCCTAGTGTTGGCAGTGTTTCCACTCCTGTAGTAGCTGTACTGAACAAAAACATCAAACCTAACAAGAAATGTGTATTTAGCCTAGTTAATTTGTCCTAATCATTTGGATCTCTAAAATGTTGTTTCTTAATAAATAAGCTATATTTATATATTAATGTACTTGAAAATAAGCAATAACCTAAGTTAAAATAGATGAATAACTCTATATAAAATAGAGTTATCAATGCTCGGCAAAGGATAAGGGTCCTTAGGGCAAGCCTTATTCAAATCTGTATAATCTATGCACATTCTCCATTTACCATTAGCTTTTCTTCACCATCACCGGGTTGGCTAACCATGTGGGGTACTTGACATCTTTCACGAACTCCGCGGTGATTAGCTTGCTTGTCTCTTCTTGTATTGCTTTGGATTTTCACCCCCTGCTTCCTTTTTCTCTGGGCAACAGGTGTCACCGATGGGTTTAGTGATAACCTATGACAAATAAAGTTGGGATCAATACCTGGCATGTCTTTGGGGGACCATGCAAACACGTGAACGTTGTCAGAAAGGAATTGGATTAGTTGGTCCTCGAGCTCAGGTGTAACACCCAAAATAATTTAATTAATTATTTAATTGAATTATTTAAGTGTTGCATTAATATTGTATATTAAAATATTAATATATTGTTGTATTTTTTTAAATGAAGGAGATGGTGTCGGTAATTCCGGGGTGGTAAGGAATGTCCCAAGAGCCCAAGCCCATTGACTTAGGCTCCTATGCGCCAGGGTTTGAGACAAGCATCTCATTTGTGCAAAAAAGAAAGAAAGAAAGTAACGTGAGAAGAGAAGGGAGAAGAGAGAGCGCACAAGAGAAAGAAGGAATCGCACAAGAGAGAAGAGGAGAGGAAGAGCTGTTGCTGTGGTTACTTTGGGGTTCGTAGAAGGATCATCATCTTCGAAAAACTTAAGGTAAGGGTGGGTCTTACCTTATAATAGGGTCTATTATGGGATGTATGTGGGTTGTAGGATTTCTATTGATCTTGTGATTTTATTGTTGTTTTTGATGTATGATTGAAATGTATGATGAATTGATGCTTTCTATGTGTTGTGTGTGATTGATTGAGTGTATCTGGATGATTCTGAATAGTGATGTTTTGTGATTGTGAATTTTAAGATTGAAATCGATTCTGGGCTCTATACAGAAGCCAGAAATCGATTTCCTCCTTTAAACATGAGCTAGGAATCGATTTCCCACTTCCAATTTGGAAGCAAGGAATCGATTTCCCACTTCAAATTGAAAGCTAGAAATCGATTTTCCCCTTTAGAACAGAAGCTAGGAATCGATTCCCTCCCTTAGAAATGAAAGCAAGAATCTATTCCCTCTTTAAAAATGAAAGATATGAATCGATTCCTCTTTTGAAAACAAGTAGCTATGAATCGATTCCTCTTTTGAAAGCCTTAGGTGTTGTTGTAGTCCTGATGGAGTTGTTTTAGTCCTTATGTGCTGTTTGAGTCCCTGAGTGTTGTGTTGGTCCTTTATGTGCTGTTTGAGTCCCTGAGTGCTGTGTTGGTCCTTTATGTGCTGTTTGAGTCCCTGAGTGCTGTGTTGGTCCTTTAGGTGCTAGTTTGGTCCTTTAGGTGCTGTTTTGGTCCCTAAGTGCTATTTTAGTCCTTAGGTGATGTTTTGGTCCTGGATGTGCTGTTTTGGTCCTTGAGTGTTGTTAAGGTCCTCTAGTGCTGTTTTGGTCCCCTAGTGGTGTTTAGTCCTTGGGACATATTTTTCTAATGACGAAGTTGATGATGTGTGATTAGATGATGATGTGAATGACGATGGGTCTAATGACCAAAACTAAGAATGACGATGATGTGAGAGATGATGTTGGTGATGAATTTTAGGCTGCGGTCTTGACGTTATAATTGAAATTGATGATGTGTGTGACTTGTTGTGGTGAGAAATTGTGCTTGTGGTGTGTTCATGGAGTCACATGCATACATTCGGCTGCGGTCGCGACGATACATTTTGTAGGCTGCGGTCTTGACGTTTTATTTTTTGGCTGCGGTCACGACGATACATTTTGTAGGCCGCGGTCTTGACGTTTTATTTTTCGGCTGCAGTCGCGACGTGCCCAAGTGGCTATGAGAAGTGATGATGGTACCACATGCATGATTGCATTGCATTCATTCTCATGAGTGATAAATGGGTTGCTAGTGATAACTGATATGACCATGACTGCTGTATAACTGTATGTGTGTGATGTTGTGATAGATAGAATTCTGTGATTAATATACTGCTTATTATAGTCTTTATTATGTGGTTTGAGACTCACCCCTTTCTGTTGTTATTTACCACAGGTAACCATGAGTGAAGGCTTATTCCCTTCATTCCCCGAGTCGGTCTGCTCTGATACGTAGCACCTAGGGGATGGGCTTAGGAATCTAGTTGTTTAGTCCTTTTTGGCTGTTGAACTATTATATTTGATATTTCTATGTTAGTGTTGAGACTGTATTTTATTCCGCTGCGTGATGTTTACTTTCTAGTGCGTGGACTTAATGAATAAACTTTTGATAATTCCATCCCATTGATGGATGTTGCGTATTATTTTGATGTAATAAATGATTTATGTTATTTTGCTGTTGTTTTAGCTGAAGTAAGTGTAGCATCCCGTTTGGATGAATTAAAATAAATAATTTTTAAACTCTGATCATTGATTTTAAATTGCCGGGTAGAAATGGGGTGTTACATTAGGCGTTAAGCAGGTACCAATCTTCGTCCTTTGATGCTGAGTCGGTCCAATGATTACCTCCTTCAATGTATCTGCCGGATTTGGTCTCATTTCCTCCTTAGCTGGGTCATATGACCGAGGATCCAAATCTAAAAAACTGCAATTGAAGTTAATTCCTTGCTTGCTTTTCTTTTGGCTGCTTTCACCTTTGCACTCTCTGCATAGCATTTTCTCGCTATGATTTGGTCCCCCTTCACCACTCCTATCTTGCCATCGGGGAGGGGAAATTTGATGCACAGGTGGGGATAAGATACCACTGCCATTAGTGCATTAAGCGTCGGCCTTCCTACAATCATGTTGTATGATGATTCCGCATCGATAATCATGTATCTCAAAATCACTGTCTTCGCAGATTCTTCCTCTCCAAAGGTTGTTCTGAGATCCATATAGCCACGAACCTCCACCTGCTCTCCTGAGAAACCGACTAAAGTTCCGGGATAACTTTTCAACGCTTCCACTGGTAGTTTCAAACCTTCGAAGCATGCCCAATACATAACATTGGCTGAGCTACCTCCATCCACTAGCACGCGTTACTGAGTATCCACTGGTGGTAACTGATATTACTATCGGGTCGTCCGAATGAGGCTTAACACCCTCGAAGTCCTGCATATCAAAAGAAACTGCGGGATATTCTCGTCGATCCACGGCAGATATGGCCTCTACGAAAGCGACATTATGGATCTTGCGTATTGTAACACCCCTTTCTATTACCCTATCATGTTACCTCAAAATTTCGACAGCATATTAAATGAAGTTTTAAATGGGGTTTGACTTCACATTTAATAATGCTTTGGGGACCACAGGTCACTATTCAAGTCAATGCACCATCAATTCGACAGAAAGGTATACAAGTGCAGGAAATGCAAGCGAGCTTCGACAAGCTTAGCTCTCAAAACGATGAAGCAAGCAAAGCAAGAAACCTTCGACAAGAGAAGGCTCAACTCTTCGACAAAGCTGGGTTCAATACTTCGTCAAGCGGTTGACAACGAGTTAGTCGAAATGCAAAAGCAAAAGATTAGTGGGGTTACATTTCCTCATTTTTAGGAGGCAGTTATCCCTTTTCCCACGATGGTTTCTCAGAGTATAAATACTCTTTTGTAATAGGAAATAGGGGTCACCACATTTCACAAGAACTCTGAGAAACTTAACTTACAAACTAAAGCGAAATATGAGTGAAACAGATACATTGTACGTGTTGGTGAACCATCTTTCTTTCAATTAATGCAATACTTACTTTCTTTTTACATTTGTTGCATTTACTGATTTCATTTTGCTTTCAATTTGCTTCTTTCTATCATTCTCTGTTCTTATACGCGTCAAACACACAAAACTTAAAGGCAATTGTCAAAGAGATTTTCTAGTTTGATCTCACAATCTCAACATTGAAAACTAGTGATTGTTTGCTAAAAACACCAGCAAACAAATTGGCACGCCCGGTGGGACCTTTGCCATTAATTCTAACAATTCTAACAATGCCTCTAGTTCTAACCCTGTGGTATCACAAGGGCAAGGAACAACCATAGATTCTGTAAGTGTCAGTGTTGCAGGGACAATGGCCCCAGTAACATCAATAACCATTCCCACAATGTCGATGACCAATGTTGGGTCGACACAATCTATGTCTTTGCCACAAAGTATAGGACTTCCTTCTAGTCCTTATATGGCAACAGGGAATAGTTTAGAGACACGTTTCCAGAATATGAGTCTACCACCATACCCCTTTCTGAAAGCACACTTGGTCGAAATCCTACCGCATTAACTAATGCGTCTTTGTTGGCGTTAAGACAACAAGTAGACGAGAGTAATCATGATATGGTTAATATGCTAACCCAACAAATTGGTACTGTTTTCAATCCGTTGATTCAGAACACCAATACAAGTTACCAAATGTTAGCAAACCAAATGGGTAGGATTGCAGATTTCTTTGGAGCTCCTACGGGAAATAATAGGCAAGTACCCAATTGTGGGAATAATACGCCTAATACCCCACAGAGATCAGTTACTGTCGAAGCCCAAGCGGTTGTAGGCGAACAACTAGGGATGGGAAATCATATCCCTGAAGTAGTGATGGTAAATCGAAACCAAAACGCTGATGAAGTTGTTCGACAAGTGCAACGAAATAACGTTTGCGCTCAAGACAACATAGCCAATTTGGTAGAAACCATAATGGCGCAAAATGGTCTTAACATAGGTTTACATAGGCCTAATTTCATATCACCACTGTGTGAGTATGTGTTGCAAGCAGAATTGCCAAGAGGTTGGAAAATTCCCAAGTTTACTAAGTTTGGGGGTGATACCAATGAGTCTACTGTCGAACACATTGCCCGTTACATGACTGAGGCAGGGGATATAGCCCAAAACGAGAATTTGAAAATGAAATATTTTCCAAATTCTCTAACTAAGAATGCATTTACGTGGTTTACCACTTTACCCCCTGGTTCTGTGTATACATGGGGGCAATTGGAAAAAGCTTTTCATGAACAATTTTACATGGGCCAGTCGAAGATTAGTCTTAAGGAATTGGCCAGTGTTCGACGTAAAGTGCCTGAAGCTATTGATGATTACTTGAATAGGTTTAGGTTATTAAAGGCTAGGTGTTTTACACAAGTGCCTGAACATGAGCTTGTCGAAATGGCTGCAGGTGGCCTTGATTATTCAATTAGAAATTGGATACTTCTCATTTGAGAGATATGGCCCAATTAGCCGATAGAGTTCGACAAGTTGAAAGGCTTAAAGAGGAAAAGGCTAGAGTGAATAAGTTCAATAAAAAAGAAAACTCAGTGGGGTTTCATAAAAAAGAGAAAATAGCTTATGTTGATGAGGAATTTGACTTCGCCTTTGATGATGTCGAATCCGAGGAAATAGATGTGGCTGAACTGAAGCCTGGTCCTCCTTATGCTTGTAAATTATTAAGGCCTGCAAATGGGAATAACCCTGTAGAGCCTAAAAATGATAGATTCGTGCCTAAAACGTACACTTTTGATGTTACTAAGTGTGATGAAATTTTTGATCTGTTAGTAACTGATGGCCAAATAATAGTGCCCAATGGCCTGAAAGTACCTTCTCTCTAAGCAGAGGAAGAGAAAGGGTTATTGTAAGTTTCATAATTTCTTGGGACATACAACCGACCTGTTGTGTACTTTTCGGGGACATTGTTCGTAAAGCAATCGAAGAGGGAGACTAAGATTTGGCGATAAAAGAACAAAGCACCAATGCAGATTGACGCCGATCCACTCCATCAAAGCGAAGCAATGTATGCAGAGCCAATGGAAATGAATATAAGCATGGTGGATGTGAAGATGGCAGTTCTCCTAAGCTGTTAAACCTTCGGCTGCACCGGATCAAAAGTGTAGTACAGATGGGTGATCTTTGTGCAAAAGATTACTCGGGAGGAGTATGACGAAAAGAAATGCAGTTTGTGTACCCCAAAGTCAAGAGGAATTAATAGACTTCCTCAATAGGTGCAGTGAAAAACTCGAGGTAATGCTATGCCCCGGATGTAGTCTTTGTTTTTCGACAAAGAAGCGACCAAAAGTGTTGAAGGCTACGGAGTTCGACACCTACGAAAAGAAAATGGCCAGAGAAAAGGCCAAATTTTAGTTTCAAAAGAGGAGACCTTCCTTATAAAGTCAAGGGTTGAATGGACCTTCGACAAGCAAGCCACAACAATCTGGTAAGACTACTGACCAAGAAGGAATTTGTGTTATCGACACACGCAAATCGTTTGTTCCAAGGGCCAACCTTCCAAACGAAAAGTGGATACATCTTTGGTCGTAGATCGATCAACGGCCGTCACGCTGGTCAAAATAATTAAAAAGTATTCAAATATAGTATCAAGGTAAGTTAACCTTGGTCGTCTCACGAGGATCTCTAATTCTGAAATTACCAAAATCAAGAAAAAGTAAACAAAGAAAAGGGTTTTTTTAGGAAAAGAGTTTGATGTTTAATGAAGGAAAAAACAATTAAAGATAGACAATCAATCCATTGGTTTCGCGCGGCGCTTCTTGGATTTATCATCGGTTCTAAAATAAATATTCGTGTAAGGGGTTTGATAATTCTTGATTGACAATAAACTAACTAAACAAGCGTTATAGACTCTATCAATTCCTATCCAAACTAGATTAAACAAGCGATAAAATAGTTCAAATGATGAAAGTTGTGACATAGAATCATGATTAAGTGATTAAGCAAAACTGAATCAGGAAACTAATCACATAAGCAAATCACAGAGTTTGAGTAATTAAGCAAAACACAAACTGAATCTGCAGCAAGAATTACAAATATGAAATTGATAGAAAGAATTAAAACCATAAAAACGAAATAAACATTAAAGCACTGAACCTCAAAATCCTTACAGCAACACCCTTCACCAATGAATTGACTTTGGGTTTTAGGCTTCCATGGAGGTTAGGGCACAAAACGTAAAATTGAAAGTAGGAATGCGTAAGATCCACAAAACGGCTGCTGACCAGCCAGATCTATAAAGGAAAAACGAAAACCCTAAGTTCCTAAACGGGTTACTAGGTAAAAAGGCCGATAACAAACCAATATTTGGCCCAAAACCCGGTTTACACTGTACTGCTTCGGTATTTTGCAGTTTTGACCTTCAATACTTCCGAATTTGGTTTCATAGCTTTCCAACAGGAGAATTGTAGCTCTGTTCCATAGCTTTCCAACGAATACTTGCACGCCTCAATCGGATAACCGTAGCCAAAGTTAAGGTCTGCATAGTAGACAGGGGTCAATATGCAATAAAATTAAGAATTAAGCAATAAATTGCTATACTGCTCCAATAAGACCCAAAGTCTAGAAACGTGCTAAGACTTAAAAATTAGGTACAGAGAACAATTAAAATCACCAAGTGAAAAGCTATACCGAGTGCATTAGAATGCACTGATCAAATTCCCCCACACTTAAGCTTTTGCACTCCGGGAAAAACACAAAAAACAAGACATAAAAGCAAAACATGAATTCCCAGTGAACCCAAAGAATGCAAAGTCATAAGAGAGATGCTTTTCTTAGGCTTCAAGGAGAATGACATTCAGTGATAGCACTTAATTACAATCAAGGCAAACAAGAGGTAAGAGCACCAACGAGTGAATCATAAGTGACAAGTCCTCACAGGATTTATATTAGTAATGCTCTCAATCACTCAAGTGTCTAGGCTTGTGTTTACTCTCATATATATAACAAGCACATCAATGAAAGTTAGCACTACCATATGCTTGACAAGCTTCTAACATCCACACTTAAGAACACATGCACATAAGATCAAGAGGTCTTTATAAGGGTTGTAATGGGGCCAAGGTCAAGGTGGAATAATCCTGGTGGGGAACTAAGCTAAAAAGAATCAAAGAGGGCAAAGAAGCAGTGAAAATCAATTGTAAGGTGAGCATGAGAGGGTCCAATTTGAACAAGATATGACAAGCTTATCTATTTTGAGACTTCTCTCCATAACTCTCTTCACACAACATTCACTCTCCTTGATACAAAAATAAAAAGATATATACACTTTCCAATTTTTTTTTCTATTCTTTTGACTTTTTTTCTTTTTCTATTTTTTTTTCTTTTCATTTTTCATATTTTTTTCCTTTTTTCTTGTTGAGGAGTATTTTTCTATACAAATGTACTTGCCAAACTTTCCATTGAGAACCCAAGAATCAACCCAAGTGAGAACCACAATTACACAATTTGGACACCCCACACTTATGGATATGACAATTTTCAAATCAAAGCTCCTTCACCCTCTAAGATTGGGTAATATCATTGTTTTTCTCTTTTAAGCTTGTAATGAGCTATAAAACAAAGAATGGGATAAAAAGGCTCGGAGGGCTTACACAAAGGATAAATTCAAGGTAGGCTTATTTGGCTAGTAGCTAAGAAAAAGAATTGCCTAGATCATTTCAAACATGCATGTGAACAAGTGTTTCAACAAGAATCAAGTCAAGTTCTAGAGTAACTAACAAACATGAGTGAGTCAAACACAAGAAGAGAGAGAATGGAAAAATGTGGTCCATCCATAAAAAGACTCAATTCTCACCAGGGATAATGACTATCACAGATGATGCAGTATTTAGTGCTCATACCCAACTTATTATACCAAGAGCAACAATAAATCAATCAAATCATGCCAAATCATCCATGATCCTAAAATAGTCAAAATCACTCACAACTTGTACAAACATAGTATTCATGGAAAAACATGCAACAATTTTTTTCTTTTTTTATAGTTAAAAATTAAAAACATAAAAACAAAAAGACACACCCCCACATTTAAATCACACATTGTCCTCAATGTAAGCAACATATATAACTTAAGGATAAGGAAAGAAAACTCCCTCTTGAAGGTGGAGAACTTGAATCTTGTGTGCGGTTGGTATTTGGTAGTGAAAGCTCTTTTATGGTTACCACACACATGTTTGGTCACCTTCTTCTTCCATACATCAAGAATCAAGGGGCTGAGTTGTTGTTGTGTTTGCCACACATTCTTATTAGGAATGTCCGCCAAGGTCCATCCGATACCTTTCCTATGTTCCCTTAGAATTGTAGGCATCTTTTCCTGCTCAAAATCAAGGTTAGATGAAATAATCACAGAAAAATATTCTCTTCCCTTCAAATATGCATATTTAAAATTTTTCAGGAGTGGTTTGAGATCCACAACATGTGTTGGCTCAATGGTAGCAAAGCAACTACATCCACAACATCATTTATGGAAAGTGTATCAACCTGCAAAGTATTTTCAATCTCAGCACAAAGAGAAGGATTATCAGAACATGTATAATCAACCAAACCATCAAGCAACTCTATTTTGCAAAGGGAATGCTCTTCCATGGGGTTTTTTTAGTCATCACTTCTCTTTGAGGGAAAGGGAGTGGTGGTGTGTCTCGCTTCATCACCAACATACTCAAAGAACCTTGTTATTTTGCATAGCAACTAATGTAGGAACCTTAAGAGTTTCAACAAGAGTAGTTGCCCTAAAATTGAGAGTATTTGGGACATTATGATTCACTACTTCATGGTTAGGCAATTGGTTTGATCTCTGGGCCTGTATCTGATTAACTGCAGTGGTCAACTGTCCAAATATTATCTCTAATTCCCTAAGTGTGGAATCTGTTTTTTGTTGGAATATAAGATTTTGAATAGCCATCTGCTTAACAAGATCCTCTAGTGAGGGTTCATAAATAGCGGTCATCTCACAGTCAACAAAATCAGAATCAGAATAGAAAAAAGAAGAATCGCTAAACATTAGGTAAATCAGAAAAATATCAAAATAAATGGACCAAATCAGAAAATTGAAACTAATGCTAAAATTAAGGCAGAAAATAAAAAACGAATTAACTCTAATCTAAAAAAAATAAAAACACCACTACAAATCTAATAAAATCATAAGAAACATATACGATTTTTTTGGATTTTTTTTAGAAAAGGAAAAATTAAAATAATTAATTAAACATAAAAAACGAACGAATTTGAGATTTTTACGTTGTAGCTCCCATTTATGGGAGTCCCATTCCTTGATTTATTTCTGATTTTCTAGCCAAATTTCGGAGCAATCGGATAAAATATTCTGAAAACTTTTTTTTTTCACTAAAAAGAGACAAAACTGAACGGGGCTGAAACAAACAGAACCTGCAAGGCAACAAAGCTCAAAAAAAAAATGTTATTGGTTAGTGAATTCTGAAGTTGGCAATCCCTAATTAGAGATCCCCGGCAACGGCGCCAATTTGATCAGCGGTCGTACGCGGGTCAAAATAATTAAAAAGTATTCAAATATAGTATCAAGGTAAGTTAACCTTGGTCGTCTCACGAGGATCTCTAATTCTGAAATTACCAAAATCAAGAAAAAGTAAACAGTAAAAGGGGTTTTTTTTTTAGGAAAAGAGTTTGATGTTTAATGAAGGAAAAAAACAATTAAAGATAGACAATCAATCCATTGGTTTCGCGTGCGCTTCTTGGATTTATCATCGGTTCTAAAATAAATATTCGTGTAAGGGGTTTGATAATTCTTGATTGACAATAAACTAACTAAACAAGCGTTATAGACTCTATCAATTCCTATCCAAACTAGATTAAACAAGCGATAAAATAGTTCAAATGATGAAAGTTGTGACATAGAATCATGATTAAGTGATTAAGCAAAACTGAATCAGGAAACTAATCACATAAGCAAATCACAGAGTTTGAGTAATTAAGCAAAACACAAACTGAATCTGCAGCAGGAATTACAAATATGAAATTGATAGAGAAAGAATTAAAACCATAAAAACGAAATAAACATTAAAGCTTTGAACCTCAAAATCCTTACAAAGAACACCTTCACCAATGAATTGACTTTGGGTTTTAGGCTTCCATGGAGGTTAGGGCACAAAACGTAAAATTGAAAGTAGGAATGCGTAAGATCCACAAACGGCTGCTGACCAGCCGGATCTATAAAGGAAAACGAAAACCCTAAGTTCCTAAACGGGTTACTAGGTAAAAAGCCCGATAACAAACCAATATTTGGCCCAAAACCCGGTTTACACTATACTGCTTCGGTATTTTGCAGTTTTGACCTTCAATACTTCCGAATTTGGTTTCATAGCTTTCCAACAGGAGAATTGTAGCTCTGTTCCATAGCTTCCCAACGAATACTTGCACGCCTCAATCGGATAACCGTAGCCAAAGTTAAGGTCTGCATAGTAGACAGGGGTCAATATGCAATACAATTAAGAATTAAGCAATAAATTGCTATACTGCTCCAATAAGACCCAAAGTCTAGAAACGTGCTAAGACTTAAAAATTAGGTACAGAGAACAATTAAAATCACCAAGTGAAAAGCTATAACGAGTGCATTAGAATGCACTGATCATAGACACTACAGGGATGCTGTGCCACAGGCTGAAGTGGTGAAGCCAAATGCAAGTGAGGCTGTGAAGTATAATTATAGAAATAATTATAAAGGAAAGAATCCTATGACCAAGACCTAATGGCGTCGTTTTCAGCGCTCTAAGAAGAAAGCAACACTTGTTGCCAACGAGCAAACGCCAGGAAGTTCAAAAACGGCTAAGAATATGACCTCTAAAGCCGTGGGAACTACAAAAGTGAACATAGGTGCTGCCAACCAAGTGAAGGTTGGAAATAAGGCTAAAGGTAAATCAATTGTAATAGAGAAACCAAGGAGGCCTGCAATGGAGAGAATTTTTCCTCCACTATCATCTTTGAAGAAGAAAAGTGCTGAATTCGACATGGATGAGGATATGTAACTTCAGATTTTGAAGATTCTGAAGCTAGTTTTGATGTTATATGCAATGTGGTATCCATCCTACCCAGTGAGTATGACGTCATTACAGTCCCAAATAATGCCGAAGAAAACTTCACTGAAGATATGGCTAACCATAAGCCAGTTTGTTACTATGTGATGAATAACGGCTGTGTCGAAGAACAAATGGCCACTTTTGAGAGGCCAGACGAAGGCATGCAAAATCACTTGAAGCCTTTATATGTCCAAGCCAAAGTCAATGGCGTGGGTATCAACAAAATACTGGTGGATGGAGGTGCGGCAGTAAACCTGATGCCTCAAGCATTGCTGAAAACCATAGGGATGTTCGACACAGACCTTAAGGCTCATAATATTGTTTTAACCAATTATGAGGGCAAATCTGGCCGGTCTTTGGGGGCCGTCGAAGTTGAGGTAGTAGTAGGCACCGTCAAGAGAACCACCATGTTCTTTGTCATAGCCTCCAAGGCAAGCTATAACCTACTCCTTGGCAGAGAGTGGATTCATGGAGTAGGCGCTGTGCCTTCAAGCCTACATCAAAAGTTGGTGATGTGGAAGGATGATGGTCTCGTGGAATATGTCGAAGCAGACCAGAGCTACTTCCTTGCTGATGTGAACAACGTCACCAAGGAGAATTTTGAAAAACAAATGGCGAATATTGCGCCATGTACGTCTTCCAGTCAGGCATACATCTCATCTGATAATGTGCTTTCCTCTGTTCGATTGTACCCAACACATGGTTTTGTTTGGGAGAGGGAAGTGGTGGAAGATGCAAGTGTCTATCCTGAGGGTGTTCTACCCCCAACAGGATGGGATACTGACTCTTAGAAGGTTTTAGATGTCAGTACCCAACGCATGGGATAGAATTACGGCCTATATGGCCGAAAATAAAGTGAAAACGGCTTTGGAAGCCGAAATAATTCAACAAACAATGGCTGTCGAAGCCATAGCTTCATCTGAAGAAAGTGGTGAAGTCATAGATGACAAACTTGACTGCATTTATGATGACGAACCATTGGGCTTTGAAAAGGATCCCAGAGATTCAACAAAGCGCATGCAAGCTCAAGATCAAGTAGAAGAAGTGGATTTGGGAGATGGCCTAGTCAAAAGGCCAACTTATATTAGTGCACACCTTGATGCTGCCTTCAAAACCCAAGTTATTTCACTTCTACAGGAGTTCAAAGATTTCTTTGCTTGGGAGTACAACGAAATGCCTGGGTTGAGTCGAGAAGTGGTGGAACTACAAATACCTATTCGACCGTGGGAAGAAACCAAAGAAAGCAAACACCAAGAAGATTTGCTCCTCAAATATTGGCTAAGATCAAAGAAGAAATCGAAAGGTCGTTTCAAGAGCAAATTCATCGTAACTCCGCGGTATGTCGTCGATTGGTTAGCTAATATTGTCCTGTGATGAAGAAAAATGGAAAACTTAGAGTTTGCGTGAGACTTTAGGGATCTAAATAATGCAACACCTAAAGATGAATACGCCATGCCCAGTAGGAGAAATGCTAATAGATTCAAGAAAGCAGGATTTGATTATCTCGGTATGCTAGACGGCTATTCAGGGTATAATCAAATTTTTATTCTTTGAAGAGGACGTGTTTAAAACGACTTTTCGATGTCGGGGCATTAGGTGTTTATGAATGGGTAGTAATGCCCTTTGGTTTAAAAAAAATGCTGGTGCCACCTATCAAAGAGCAATGAATTCTATGTTTCATGATTTTATTGATGATTTTATGCAAATATACATAGATGATGTGGTGGTTAAGTCATCCTCGAAATTGGTCATTTAGACCATCTTCGACGTTCGTTTGAACGAATGAGGAAATATGGATTGAAAATGAATCCAACCAAATGTGCTTTACGTATGCGTGCGGTGAATTCTTGGGTTTTGTAGTACACAAGAAAGGCATAGAGATCAACCGAATAAGACTAAAGCAATTATGGAAACGAAGGCTCCTTCGACTAAGAAAGAACTTCATCATTGCTAGGAAAGATCAATTTCCTTCGAAGATTTATCTCAAATCTAAGTGGCAAAACACAAGCTTTTTCGCCATTACTGAGACTGGAGAAAGAAGATGAATTCAAGTGGGAGCAAGTTCATCAAGAAGCTTTTGATGCAATTAAGTCTTATTTAATGAAACCACCAATTTTATTGCTCGTTATTAGAAACAAAATGCTAAAATTGTATATAGCGCTTTACGATAACATGATAGGTAGCATGTTAGCACAAGAGGATGATAATGGTGTCGAAAGAGCCATTTATTACCTTAGTAGGGTTTTGATTGATGCTGAAACAAGGTATAGTCCAATAGAGAAGTTATGCCTTTGCTTGTATTTCTCTTGTACGAAATTAAAGCAATATATAAAATCAGCAGATGTTTATGTTTATTCGCATTTTGATGTTATTAAACATATGTTATCAAAGCCAATGTTGCATAGTAGAATTGGTAAATGGGCTTTAGCTTTGTTAGAATATAACTTAACTTATCAGCCTCTTAAATCAATCAAAGGGCAAGTGGTTGCTGACTTCATAGTAGACCACTCTGTTGTCGAACACGAGATACATTCGTTAGACATACGTCCTTGGAAGCTATACTTCGATGGCTCAAGCCATAAAAATGGAGTGGGTATTGGAGTCTTAATTATTTCTCCAGAAAACATTCCAACGAAGTATAAGTTCAAAATTCGAGACTCTTGCTCCAATAATGAAGCCGAATATGAGACTTTAATAGTAGGCCTTAAAATTTTACTCGAATTGGGGGCAAGTCATGTCGAAGTAAAAGGTGATTCTCAATTAGTTGTCAAACAATTGACAAAAGAATACAAATGCATCAACGAGCACCTTATTAAATATTTCGTCGTTGCCAATACTTTGTTAAAAAGGTTTGCGTTCGTACACCTAGAACACTTACCACGAATAGAAAATCACGTGGCAAATGAGTTGGCGCAAATTGCTTCAGGCTACAAAGTGTCAAAGCAAAGCTTAGAAGAGTTAATTGAGATAAAAGATAAGTTAATCTCAGAGGACTCTCTCTACAATGATACTCCTTCGACGTTATTGTCAACACCAAAAATTGGGGGGGCAATAAATACAAATGAAGTATACGTCGAAAAACGCCACATTTTTTATGATATTGACTTGGCAGAAATTTTTGCTATTGACAATATAGTTGATGATGATTGGCGTAAACCTATTGTAGAGTATTTGCAAAATCCTACAGGAAACACTAATAAAAAAGTGAAATACAGAGCTCTGAGCTATGTGTTAATTGGAAATGAGTTGTTCAAGCAAACTTCTGAAGGGGTTCTGTTAAAATGTCTTAGTGAAAATGAGGCATACTTAGCAGTTTCTAATACGCATGGTGGGGCATGTGGTTCGCATCAAGTAGGCCATAAAATGAAATGGTTGTTATTTCGACAAGGAATGTACTGGCCAACCATTTTGAAAGATTGTATAGAGTTTGCTAAAGGTTGCCAAGAATGCCAAAAGCATGCTGGAATACAACATGTGCCTGCAAACAAATTACATTCTATAGTGAAACCTTGGCCATTTAGAGGTTGGGCTTTGGATGTGATTGGAGAAATAAAACCAACTTCACTAAAAGGTCATAGATACATTCTTGTAGGAATCGACTATTTCACTAAATGGGTGGAGGCGATACCTTTAGCCAATGTTGATCAAGAAGCAGTGATAAGGTTTATTCAAAACCATATCATCTACAGATATGGAATTCCAGAGACCATTACTACAGACCAAGGTACTATTTTTACTGGTCGAAAGATGGTAGAGTTTGCTGTTGAAATTGGTTTCAAGTTACCGACTTCGACACCATACTACGCACAAGCCAATGGTCAAGTAGAAGTCGCTAATAAGATCATCATTAATTTGATTAAGAAGCACGTGGGACGTAAGCCCAAAAATTGGCATAATTCTCTTGACCAAGTGTTATGGGCTTGTCGAACGTCACCTAAAGAGTCTATAAACACTACTCCTTACAGGTTAACATTTGGACATGATGCAGTGTTACCTGTTGAAATTTGTTTACAATCAACAAGGATTCGAAACAAGGGAAATTCCTTTTGATCATTATTGGAATATGATGATTGATGAATTAGTTGATTTAGACGAAGAAAGGCTGTTAGCTTTAGAAATGTTTATTCGACAGAAAGAGAGAGTAGCTAAAGCTTACAACAAAAAGCTTAAGTTAAAAACCTTTGAAGAAGGAGAGTTAGTGTGGAAAGTCCTATTGCCTATGGATAAAAAAGATAGAGTTTTAGGCAAGTGGTCACGTGGTGGGAAGGCCCATTTCGCGTATTGCAATGCTTTTGAATGGCGCTTATGAAGTCAAGAGCTAGGTGACGAAAATAGAATCTTTAGAATAAATGACAAGTATCTAAAGCAATACAAGCCAACGTTGACGGAGATAAAAATTGAACAAACGTAAATAAACGAAAATTGTTCACAAATGGCGATGTATAATGAAATGTTAAAATTACATAGCCATTTTTAATTCTAAACTATTACAAGGTTTCAGAGATTCGTCAAAGTGGTCTTAAGCCTCTCAAGAATACTGGCACTTAATGTAATAGAATTATCAAGAAGGTGCAGGTCTTTGTCACACTCAGCAAGAAGAGCTTGATGTTGATTAGCTTTCTCCAAGTGCTCTATGGCTGTCAACGCCTTAGTCGTTTTGATTGACGAAGATGCAACACTCATTCTCTCGACAACCAGGCCCTTTTGATACTTAGCGTTTGACAATTTGGTTTGAAGTGTTCTTATCTCTTCGTCATAACGCGCGTAATTTCGCATCCCACTTAGCAATGGCCTTCGTCATTGGTGCTTGGATTTCGAGAGCCTCTATATCCTCTTGATTAGCTTTGAGAGCTGCAAGCTCCGCTTCGCAAAGTCGATTCTCTTGAGCTTTGGTTTTGAGGATATTCGATCGTTGTGTGATCAGAAGAGAAAGCTGCTCGAAGATAGGGCCAAATTCCATGAAGAAGGTGAGAAGGTCTTGAGGAGGATCCAACTTGGTGATTTTGTGAATGAGAGATTTTACCTCAAGGTACACAGATGGATCACTCTCAATATTCACCACCAGATTCCCTTCCAGAACTTTGGCTTTCAGTTGGCGAAGCAGGCTTTCGACTGACTCTTGATTGATGGAACTGAGAGAAGTGTTCGAAGAACTGCCAATCAAACGATTCGACGAACTTTGGAGACTCAACATGATCTTCAAAGCTGCCAAAGGGTCTTTCTTTTTCAGCTCGGCCAATTCTTGGTCACTAACAGCACTGTTAGATGACTCTTTGGTAGAAATGTCTTGATTTGCAGGTTCCTCCCTTCTAAGTTCCTCTCGTCCTTGATCGACCATGTTTTCGTCAGGAATTTCAGCAGAAGCAACTGCTACCTCCGGTCTTTCAATTTCTGGAATGTTAGTTTCAAAGACTTGAGCGTTTTCCTCCACAACAGCCTCTAGTTCGACGCCACCAGCATTTGGAGTGATCTCCTCAAAAATAGGAACTCCAGGGTCGGCAAGTGCTTGAAAAATTTCTTCAGCGACTACACCAAGTGGCGAAGAAGGCAAGGAGAGTCTTGTAGCAGACAATTCTCTTTCTGCCACCTCAGTCAAAGACTCGACAGCAGGATTCTCGACAAGTAGGCCACCTACCTGCTTACGGTAAGCAATATTACTTGAGTTAGAAATGGAAAGGTGAAACCAAAAAAGGTTCGAAGTAACTTCGAAGGAAAGTTTACCTTGTCTACCTTAAGTCTTTTGATTGGGGGAGAAGAGGGTGTTTCAGAAGGCTCATTGATGGCAAGGCCTTTTGCTGCCCTTTGGGGATCAGGTAAGGCCCTTTTCCTTGACCTTTGATTGAGAGGAATGTTATCATCATCACTTTCAGTGCCCTGCAAAAAAGAATTCAAGTGGTGATACGGATAATACCACAAAAAGTGAGTGATAAACTAGAGAGAGGTCTCGACATGCTCACAAGGTATGTGTATAGTACTCGTGAGTGGAGAGAACAACCGCTTTCTCTTTAGCCTTAGGCTTCTGAAGAGGTTTAGTTTCTTTGGTTGTTTTCTGAAAGAAATTTTCGACGTGAATAAAAGTCACAGTCAAAAAAAAAAAAACAACTAAAGGCAAATGTAGGGCAACGTACCTTCTTTGGGGTGAGGTCTGGAGTGGGACTCACTGCCACTTTCTTCTGGACTTGTGGAGAAGGCTTTGTTGAAGTGGTCTTGCTTACTTTGATCTTCAGCTTCGACGCAGGTTTTTCTAAGGTCGAAAATATTGATAGGTAAACAGAAAGGAAATTAAAATGAAGTATTCAAAACTTAGAAAGCTTTGAGTGTCGAAAAATATGTACCTTTGTTGTTCGAAGGGAAAGCAGCCATTAACTTCTTCAAAAGGTTCTCAAAGAAAGTGTCATTGGCTTCTCCAGCAGCAGCAGTGTAATAACCAGTCCACCATTCATGAAACTTCTCAGTGCATGAAAACCCTGGGTTGAAACTGAGGGGTTCAAAGTTCAAAGCTTTGTAATGAAATTTCTTGAAAGCCTGCTTGTAAGCTATCTCTGTTTCTGGACTTGCAAATTCTCGCCTGTGAAAACACACTGTCGCAGGTCGAATTTGACAAAGCCCAAACTGCTTGGCAAAATAACTTGGGAAATACCTAGTGATTCCCAAACTATTTTTAGTTTTGCAAAGTGGTAAGTGCAGTGGAGAGGATAGAAGAGAGAGAGGTAAGCTCGCCAAATTTGGTTGATTTCCTCAGTTGGTTCGACAGAAGGGGAAGGAAATGGTTGTTTAAACCATGTGGGACCATAAGGCCTTTGGACGAATGGGGCCATAGATTCTGTGAAGGTGTTGCGTTTGTGTAGTAGTATGAATTGTCGCAATTATAGTGCAAGTATACACATCGTACAAGTAATAAAGTGGATGAGAGTAAGAGATCGTTCCCACGAGGATTGGTTATACTTTCAAAGTTCAAGATCAAAACATAAGAGAAACAAGTAACAAATCGGCAATAAGAGTTGATTGTAAAGCTAAAGATGTAATTAAAACAAGGAAATTAAAGTTGGTTGTGAAAATGGATGAGAAATGAGTTGAGTTGTTGCATGCAAATAAATCCTTCCTAGCCAGACGTCATAACGTCTAGACGTTATAACGTGCAAATGTTAATCTGTGTAGACGTGGCCACGTCTGAACGCTGTTGTAAAAGAGCTATGCTTTTCAGCATAAAACGTCAGAGTTTCAAGTATAAGAAATCCTATGTCTAGGTTCTAAATAGGCCCACTCCTGTATTTTAAGTACCCACAGCAATGCTCCATGAACTATTATCCATTCTATGTCTAGACTTAGATAAAGATGCCTAAATGTCTTTAGTGCATTGTTCATTCATGTAAATCTTTGATTTCTTTTCATAGACCATGTCTGTACCTATGAATCTACCTATTTTAAGAGGCCAACCTCAAAACAAGTTTGGAAATATTATTGCACAAAGATTTAAAACGGGCAACGTAAACATTTCATAACATTAACTAGGAATTCATTAAAGGCAAAACAACAACTCAACTACAAAGTGTTTAGCTCATGCTGAGCATCTTTACAGAATGAAGTGGATTTAGAATCCAAATACCATACATTACAGAAAAGAAACTAATTGCACAAGATGCAACTAAGTAGCTCTTCAGCATGTACGCTGTATAGACGTTACAACGTCTGAGCCTTACACTACTGCAGAAAATAAACTAAGTTCAGAAGTCTGTTTCCAGATCTTCTTTACAAAACAAATTCTGAGTTTAATGGTGGAGATGGTGAGGTGATGAAGTGATGCTGAAGATAGGCGAAAGAGATGATGATCGTGGGTGTGGTTGGTGATTCCTTGAGAGAGTGCTGAGCCTTCATTAAATAGCCACCTTGCTTACATGTGCTGATGTCACTTGCTCACCTACCAGCCTGCTTTCCTATCTTTTCCCTGACACTGTTCAACGCTACAGTGCTTCTGCGTGTCAGCTTATGGGGAAACCGAAGATCTTCTGACTTTTATATCTTTGACTATCATTGCTCAGCGCGCCAAAATTAAGATCCTTCACTCTTGTTCTGCTGCACTTTTGTAGACGTGGTGAGGGACGTGGTAACGTTCAGCACTGAATTTCCTGCACATGCACAAAAAGCATCAAAACGCTCTCAAGGGCACCAATTGGTGCCTAAATGCACAGATTTATCTTTTTTAATTCTTATTCACCTAAAACTCAGAAATCATTATAAAACTAATTAATTAAACTTTGTATTGCTCAAGAACTTGCATGATTTATTCGTGAGTAAGTATAAATAACTCATATAAATATGAGTTATCACACCCCCAAACTTAAATCATTGCTTGTCCTCAAGCAATCAAGACAACAAAACAATTAATAATATGAAATCAACTACACTAGCAGTTTCTGTGTTACTCAACCAGCAGGTCAAAATTCATTCTCAATGGGCTATTTCTTCACACACTCACATACCAATGCATAATTAAATTCCAGATTCATTAAAGCTCAAAGTGAGTGTGTGACCTCTCAGATAATTCTTCCTCTAGCTAGTTCAGAAACTACCTTAGCTATTGAGAGAGTGGTTCCCAAATGGTGACAAAGAAAATATTTTTCAAAACAAAGAATAGGCTAACATTTTCACATAAGAAATGGGGATTCATTTAAAGCATGACAAAGGGTCTTAATTGGGTGCTAGGACTAGGTTAGTGCTGCTAATTTATTGACTCACACACACAAAGAGACTGTAACCCCCTCATTACTGAGCAACTCCTTTTTATTTGCTCCATTTTGGAGTTTTATTCTCTCTTTTTTTTTTTTTTTTTTTTTTTTTTTTTTTTTTTTAACATTGGAGTGCTCAGCATTTGTTTCAGGGTATTACAGGAACACAGAATACATGTGGATTTTTCCACTTATTTGCATCAACACACTCTTTTTGGTATTTTTGGGAATAGACGTTACAACGTTTATAGGTGAGACGTTGCAACGTCTGAGCACACAACACTACACACACGGCAGACGTTATAACGTTACGGGTAGACGCGTTAACGTTGCACTCACACTACACCGCACTTAACCATCCTATAGTCTTTGCACGGCCTTAGTACGACTTGATTCACCCCCAAACTTAGCTTCTACTGCTATCCTAGGTTTTTAATCAAGTTTTGCTCTCACCATAGTTCACCAAAACTAACTTTAGCACAAAATATTCCTTAGCTAACTAGCTTTTTTCTTAAAACAGAGTTTGTGTAGGAGCAACAATCAATTCTTTTTATCTAATCATGCATAGGCTACTCACACACATTTTTTTTTCTTCTTAGCCCAAAGAGAATTATTTTCATGCTTGACAGAGTAAGAACAGAAATTGCTTTTGCATTTGATTTCATACACAAAACAGAACTTAAAAACACTGAGATCCCCCCCCCCACACTTAAAGTTGAGCAGTGTCCCCACTGCTCAAAGATAAACAGCATGTGTTTTTTTTTTTTTTTTTTATAAAAAAAAAAGGGGGGTCTCATTCATAGCAAAACAAATAAAAGCTACTAAAGTTGACTAAAACTAAAAATAAAAACTACACTACTATTTGGATTAATTGGGGAACTTACTTGTTTGCTGTACCAGACCTAAGCCTTCCGCTTTGCCTGGTGGATACTCCTGCCTGACCTTTCTTCTTTTCCTTCTTCTCTTTCTTGACCTTTGCTCCTCCTTGCTCAGTTGTGGTTGTTGTTGTTGTCTCATCAGATTCTTTCTCACCCACACTTGCGAGAGCAACACACCGAGGCTTCAAATCCTCTTTTGGCCTCCTCCCACATCCTCATTGCTAGATCAGCAGGTGGACTTGCATTGGTTCACCTGGGATCACCCGGGCTTTTTCCACTCTGCGGCTCTTTAGACGCCGCCACGCCCGATGATGATCCTCCCGCCCAAAGAATCGTTCCTCGCGCTTGCTTCAACAGTGCTCTGCGCGGCTTCCGAGTGGCCTCCTCCATTGCTTCTTTGTCTAACTTTCTCCATGGCAGCTTCTTCTTTCATTAGTGACTTGCATTTCGCAAGTTTGGCTGCAAACCTCTTTTTCACAGCAGACGTTACGACGTCTGCAGCAATTCTTCAAAGAATAGCAGGAAGTGGCTTTCGAAACACTAGTGGCTACGAATGCAAAGACTAGTAGCAGATGCAGTTTCCCCGCAACACCTTGAGTTTTCTCTTTCTTGGTAGCTTTGGCCTTAAGGTTGTGGGGGGTCAGAACTTCTCTCTTTCTCTCCACTCCCTTGAGCTTGTTTTGACTCAGCAGCTATTTCTTGTCTTTTCTTCCTACCAAAGGGGTTATATGTGAGGGCACTTTTTACTCTGGTCTTTTTGGGTGGGGAGATGGGTTGGGATTCTGGAATTGTTGGTTCAGACGTCACCACGCCCGGTTTTCAAAGTGAGTGTTGGGGTGGGGGTGGTTGTGGAATTGGTTGGTCTTGAGCTTTGGATTGTGGGGTCTTTGGTGTGTTTTGGTCATGGGTGGAGGTTTCTTTTGGTGAAGGTGGTGGTTGCGTGGCTTGTGGGGATGATGGTTTGGGGCTAGCTTCTTTGGATTTTGTTGGGGTTGGCTCTTTGTTTGTTTGATTGGTTGGGGACTCACTTACAGTCTTCTCACTAGAGCTCCCTTTTCCTCAGGGCTCTCCTCCTCTTCTTCTTCACTAATTACTTCCATACTTGCTTTCTTTGTTTCCTCTGCATCAAAATCAGAAATATCATCCAATTCATCAGAATTAAAATCTTCTTCACTACTTACCTTCTTTTGTTTCTTTCTTTGGGCTCTTCCTCTTAGGTGGGCTTCTTGCTCTCTTTGCTCTTTCCTTCTTCACACTCTTCTTTGAATTGTAGCGAGGGCACTTCATCATCATCTTCTTCCCCGCATCCAATCTGCAATCTGAGTTCTTCAATCACTTTCTTACCCTTGGACACTTGGGCAAACACCTTCTTTTGCCATTCAAATTGCTCTTTGATAAACTTGGCCGTGGAATTCGCTTTCCTCCGGACGTTGCAACGCGTCGAGCATCAACAGAACTTGCGAAGACTCGCAGATTTCACCCTAGGCTGAAATTTTGTTGAAAAGGGGCCTTGAGGTCGCTCCCTAAGCTCGAGGCTTCAATTTCTACCCCCGCCTCCATACACAAGTCGGTTATCGACATGGGAAATACAAATAGCCGTCTTTCCTATTTTTCCACTTGTTGGGCTCACGGTTGATTAGCTTTCCAACCTCCACTTTGTCTCTTGACATGATTGCATCAATCACAATCATCCTCTCCTTGTCAACCTGTGATGTGTGAGAGGTAGGAATTAAGCAAAGGCCTTATGAAATGGAACCAAGTGTTGGCTTCATCACAAAGGTATTTCTTCATTATCTTGAATTCGCTCCCATGCTCGCCTCTTCTTTCCCAGACAGCACCTTCTACACATATCCTTTCTTTAATGGCATCCATTTCAGCCAACCCATAGCTCTTCTGTTTGGTCTCCACAGCTTTGCCATAGTATCCTAACCCAAAATAGTCATTGATGACTCTTACTCCAAACTTCACTTCCTCACCTCGCACCTTTGACACAATGGATGGCTCTCCTTCAGGCCTCTCAACGATCCCCTTGTAGAAATCATGGACCAGAGTAGCAATGTATTCTTTTCTGTGCACAACAAATTTCTGCCAACCTAACGCTGCGACGGTTGCGAGGAAATCAGGATTGGGGCTTTCTTGACTAAAGCCCCTCTCAGGAAGTAGGGCTTTTTTCTTGGATGGGTTAGGTGTTTCAGGAATGGGGGCTGAGGATGAACTCAGGTCAGCATGCTTTCCTTTTCCAGAGGATTTGGTGGCGGATTGCTTCACTTTTGTCATAGTGTTTGCGCAGAAAATTGCTTGGAAGGTAATGGGGAATTTCTGGAAATTTAGGTTTTCTGAGGAAGAGAGGGAAGATTTTGGTTCAGAGAGAGAGGGATTAGAAATAAGTTGCAGGAGGTGGGATGATGGTGAATGGTGAGATTTTTATGGGGAAATGGTTATGGGGAGTTGAGAAATGGAAGAGTGGAGTAATGGGTAAAGTAACCGTTGATTAGACAAGCTAGGGAAGGGAAGTGACGTCATGGTCAGTTACCACGTTCAGGGTCAGAGAGAAATCATTTCTGTCACGTCATCACTTACACTCTTGACTTAATTTAAATTTTTGCCCTGACTGCCCAGACGTGCCCACGTCTAGTGAATACTGAGACGTTACAACGTCTACTACCTTACTCCACATTTCTTCAACACTTATTCCTGCAAAACGAAAATTAAAAAGACACAAAAAAAAAAAAAATTTTGTTAATTTAAAAATCATTGGGTTGCCTCCCAAGAGCGCTTGCTTTAAGAGTCTTCAGCCAGACTATTGTTTCTTTCATTCAAGAATTGTTGAAGGACATTTGGATCTTGTCCCTTTCCACATGCTCTCCATGGTATTGTTTCACACGTTGGCCATTAACTTTGAACATGGTGTTGGTCTTTTCATCAAATAAATCCACGGCACCATGAGGATAGATCTTCATTAATCTGAATGGACCTGACCACCTTGACTTCAATTTTCCTGGAAACAACTTAAGCCTTGAATTGAATAGCAACACCTGCTTTGTCCTTTCGTTAGCTCTCTCCTTTGGATTCTCTGATCATGCCACTTCTTGGTCTTTTCTTTATACATTGCTGAGCTTTCATAGGCATGGTGTCTAAACTCTTCTAGCTCATTCAATTGCAACAATCTTGCTTCACCAGCCTTTGCATGATCTAGATTCAATTGTTTTATTGCCCAATAAGCCTTGTGTTGGAGCTCAATTGGCAGGTGGCAAGCTTTACCATAAACTAGCTTGTAAGGAGACATACCCAATGGTGTTTTGTATGCTGTTCTATAGGCCCAAAGTGCATCATCTAGGTGTAATGACCACTCTTTTCTGTTGGGACCAACCATCTTTTCAAGTATTCTTTTTATCTCCTCGTTGGATATTTCGCGCCGCCCTTGGTTTGAGGGTGATAAGCTGTAGCAATTCTGTGTTTCACTCCATACTTAGCCAGGAGGTTCTCAATTAACTTATTGCAGAAATGAGAGCCTTCATCACTGATTATGGCTCTTGGAGTACCAAACCTTGTGAATATGTTCTTTTTCAGGAACTTGCTAACTGATTTAGCTTCATTGTTTGGTAATGCCACTGCTTCAACCCACTTTGACACGTAGTCCACAGCTACCAGAATATATAGATTCCCATGGGACATAGGAAATGGCCCCATGAAATCCATTCCCCAGACATCAAACAATTCAACTTCCAGAATGTTTGTGAGAGGCATCTCCTGCTTGCTTGATATATTCCCTGCTCTTTGGCACTTGTCACATCTTCTAACCAACTCATGTGCATCTCTGAATAATGTTGGCCAAGAGCTTTGATTGTAGGACCTTTGCAGCTGTCCTAGTACCTCCAAAATGTCCACCATAAGGTGCTGAATGACATTGTTGTAACACATGGAGTTGTTCTTCCTCAGCTAAACACCTTCTTAGTAATTGATCTGGGCACATTTTGTACAAGTATGGTTCATCCCAGAAATATTGCTTTGTAGTGTGGAAGAATCTCTTCTTTTGTTGGTGGTTGAGTCCTACAGGCACAATTTTGCTAACAAGGAAGTTAACTATGTCAGCATACCATGGCGTAGTAGTATCAGACGTTATGACGTTTGACGAAAATGTCATAGACGTGGCCACGTCTTCAACTACTGAGGTTACTAACAATAGTCTCTCATCAGGAAATTTTTCTTGTATATCTTTTTCACCTGCACCTGCATCAACATTCTCAAGCCTAGAAAGATGATCAGCAACTTGGTTCTCCACCCCCTTTTTGTCACGGATTTCCAAGTCAAATTCTTGGAGGAGGAGAACCCATCTAATAAGCCTTGGCTTTGCATCTTTTTTAGAAATTAAGTACTTAATGGCTGAGTGATCAGTAAAAACAATAACTTTTGCACCAACTAAGTATGATCTAAATTTATCAAATGCAAACACAACAGCCAAGAGTTCTTTCTCAGTCACAGTATAATTTAATTGGGCATCATCTAAGGTTTTACTGGCATAATAGATAGAATGAAAAATTTTTCCATACCTTTGCCCCAAACACGCTCCTACAAAGATAATCACTTGCATCACACATTAACTCAAATGGTTTTGACCAACTGGAGTGACTATTACGGGAGCGATCACCAAGGCGATCTTGATTTGTTGAAAGCTTCATGACATTGCTCATCAAAGTCAAGACGTGGTCACGTTGCAACAAATGCAGACACAAGGGTTTTGAAATTTTTGAGAAATCCTTGATGAATCTTTCTGTAAAACCCCGCATGTCCTAAGAAACTTCGACTCCTTTGATAGTTGTGGGTGGAGGTAGCTTGTCAATAACCTCAATCTTTGCTCTGTCCACCTCTAACCCTTTCTTAGATATTCTGTGTCCCAATACTATTCCTTCTTGTACCATGAAATGGCATTTTTCCCAATTGAGCACTAGGTTGGTCTCTTCACACCTTATCAGAACTCCTTCCAAATTATCCAAGCATGCCTTGTATGAATCTCCATAGACTGAGAAATCGTCCATAAAGACTTCCATGGAATTTTCAATGAAATCAGAAAACAAGGCCATCATGCACCTCTGAAATGTTGCAAGAGCATTACACAGCCCAAATGGCATCCTTCTGAAAGCAAAGGTACCATAGGGACAAGTGAATGTTGTCTTCTCTTGATCTTCAGGTGCTATGGCTATCTGGTTGTAACTGAATAACCATCAAGGAAACAAGAAAATCCTTTCCCGCCAAAACCTGTCTAGCATTTGATCAATGAATGGAAGAGGAAATGATCCTTCTTTGTTGCTTTGTTTAGCTTTCGTAGTCTATGCATATCCTCCGGCTGCTATTCTTGTCCTCGTTGGAATTAACTCATTTTTATCTTTTGTTACCACAAGAACTCCACCCTTCTTTGGCACACATTGTAATTGGACTTACCTGGGAGCTATCACTAATAGGGTAGATGATTCTGCATCCAACCACTTGATGATTTCTTTCTTAACCACTTCCTTCATTATGGGATTCAATCTCCTCTGCCCTTCAATGCTATTCTTGGCATTTTCCTCCAAGACTATTCTATGCATGCAGATTGTGGGACTGATACCTTTAATGTCTGCCATTTGCCAACCAATTGCCTTTTATGTCTCTTGAGGGTAGTAATGAGATCATTTTCTGCTCTCTAGAGTGAGCTTGGAAGAAATGATCACTCGCAAAGAATCATTTTCCCCTAAGAAGACATACTTTAAATGATCAGGTAATACCTTTAGCTCCAAGGTGGGTGGCTCTGTAATGGAAGGCACATTCTTCTTCAGATTTGACTCCTCTTGCCCTAAAGATTCATACCTCTTTGTCCAAGATTTTGGTGCAGAGGGTTCAGACGTGGCCACGCTCTGCAATGCACGTTACGACGCCTAGAGGATAACTTCTTCCGCTAACGATTCCTCGTATTTCATTGTTGCCCGAGAATCTTCTCCAGGTGATCATTGTCCTTGTTGAACTGCTTTTGGACCATTTGATCAATGGCAACGACATACGAACATTCCTCAGTGTTTGGATCTGGATATTTGAGTGCATTGAGGACGTTGAACTTGACTTCTTGGTCATTGACTCTCATGATTAATTCTCCTTTTCGCACATCAATGATTGTCCTTCCGGTTGCTAAGAATGGTCTCCCTGAATGATGGGAACTTCTTTATCCGCATCAAAGTCTAAAATAACAAAATCCACTGGAAACACAAACTTGTCAACTTTAATCAAAACATCTTCTAATATTCCTTCAGGATAAACCCTACTTTTATCAGCTAAGGTTAAGCTTAAAGAAGTAGGTCTAGCAGTTCCTATACCAAGTTTATCATAAATGGACTTGGGCATCAAGTTGATACTTGCTCCCAAGTCACACAAAGCTTTTCCAATGTAAAAATCTCCAATGGAGCATGGTATAGTGAAACCGCCAGATCCTTGAGTTTTCTAGGAAGCTTATTCTCGCATAATTAAGCTACATTCTTGATTAAGGCATGATTTCAAACTCCCCTAGCCTTCTTCTTTTGGTGATGATGTCTTTCAAGAACTTGGCATAGTTAGGCATCTGTTGTAAGGCTTCAACCAAAGGAAGGTTGATGTGTAGCTGCTTTAACATTTCCATGAACTTCTTTGAATCGCTTGTCTTCATGAGCCTTTTTCAATCTTTGAGGGAATGGTGGAGGAGGATACTCAGGTACAATTCTGGGTACAGTTTTGATTCCTGGTTCAAAGTTAGACGTCGTAACGTCTGGGTTGGACATCACAATGTCTGGAGTATCCTTCTCACCACTTGAGCTTGTCTCTTTTCCTTTCTTTTCTCTCGATATTTCTTTTGCTTATCCCGCATTTCTTCTTCATTCACGGTATAGGTGGTTCGGGATATTGAGTACCACTTCTTAAAGAAATTGCATTTACTGTCCATTTACCCCATTATTACCATTAGGGTTGGATGATGGTGGTGGTGTTTCTGTTGTAGAAGGAAGAGTTCCATTACGCTCTCGAGTAAGAGCCGGAAGTTATATCGTCCAACTGGTTTTCCGAGTTTTGATTGAAGACTCATGAGTTTGCAAAGTAGTCTTACAGATCACTTATGAAACTCTTCATCATGGCCTCCAAGTTGCTATTGTTGTTATTCTCGCACATACCTCTCGTTGTTGAGGAGGAAATCACGTGGTATTGCAGGAGCAGTATTGTTGGCATTCAATGCATTGTTGTTTCTCCAACTGAAGTTTGGATGATTTCTCCAATTTGAATTGTAGGAGTTGGAATAGGGACCATTCCCCTTATTCTGAGATACAAAGTTCACTGACTGAGGGTTGTAGGGACACTCCTCATACACATGCCCTTCTTCACAGTAAACACAAACTACTCCACCAGAATGAGTAGGTTCAACTGCTGCAACAGTCTGCTTCTCAGACGTGGCCACGTTTGAAGTATTCAAAGTTTTGATCATGTTGGTCAGTGTAGCCACTTGAGCAGAAAGAGCAGTCACTTCACTTATCTCATGCACACCTGCCTTCTTTCCAGGAGTAAATCTATCTGATGGCCAATGAGAGTTATGGGTGGCTATGTCATCAATGAGCTTGCATGCCTCAGAGAAGGACATGTTCAGAATGACACCACCTGATGAAGCATCAAGTATCAACCTTGTGGGCTGATCTAGACCATTATAGAAAGTCTCCATTTGAATAACCACGGGAATGCCATGGTGTGGGCACATTCTCAGTAATTCCTTCCACCTTTCCCACGCTTCAAATAATGATTCCCCTTCCCTTTGTTTGAAGGAAGTGATATCATTTCTCAACTTAGCATTTTTGTTGGGAGGGAAGTATTTTGCAAGGAATTTCTCAGCTAGCTCATCCCAAGTGTGAATGGAATTTGGTTCTAAGGAGTTCAGCCAATTTTTAGCCTTATCCTTGAGTGAGTATGGGAAGAGCTTCAATCTAAAAGCATCCTCTGAAACTCCAGGGATGATAAAGTTGCTGCACACATCTGTTACCAAGTGGCTTCAGTCTCAAGAGGGGGGGTGAATTGAGATTTTTAGAAAACAGTTCCCCTTTTTAACGACTTAGATTGTTTTTCGCGCAGGTTAATAGAATGAACGAATTAGAAATAAAGCAAGAAAGAACACGGGAGATTTATACTGGTTCAGCCACCTCCTAGTGGCCTACTCCAGTCCTCACAAAACCCTTTGTGAGATTTTCACTATCAAATCAAAGCTTAAAACGGGTGCTTTCAAACCCTTACAAAACTCAGGCACTCTTCACACTTAGGATCCCCCACCTTTGTGCAAGAGCCCTCAAACAATTGATACAAGAGATACCCCACCCTTGTTACAATCAAAAACCCTAGAGAGATACCCCACTCTCTAGTAAAACCCAATTCTGAAGAAATCAAATTACAAGAAAAGATAGTAATACCTCTAAGAAGGTGAATACAACAACTTGAAGATACCCAACCTAACCCTTGAGAGAGATCAGCTCAAAAAGATGGAAAGTGAGATGTGCAGTGGTATGCGATGCTTTTTGAGAAATGTAGGTTGTGTGTGAAGCGTGAAGCCCTAAGTCTCTATTTATAGAGATTGTAAAAATATGACCGTTGAAATAGTTTATGAATAAGTGGATAATCGATTAGTGGCTTATATAACTATAGTTGGAAATCGATTATGAGCTTTAAAAACATAGGCCAAGAATCGATTGTTTGCTTCCAAAGTGAAGCTTGAAATCAATTTTGATCTTTACACAACCAAGACAAGAATCGATTGTTATCTTTAAAAGCAGGAGCCATGAATCGATTGTTTCCTTTAAAGAAAAGCCATGAATCGATTTGTGTTTTAAAATAGGATTTTGTGGAAGCTATGAATCGATTTTGTGGAAGCTATGAATCGATTTGTGCTTTAAGGTAAGAAGACATGAATCGATTGTTGACTCAAAAACATCAAGACATAAATCGATTGCTTGCTTTGAGGAAATCGATTGCTTGCTTGAGGAATCAAGTGATCAATCGATTGCTTGCTTGTGGAAACAAGTGAACAATCGATTTCTAGCTTTAAAATACCAAATCAAGAATATTCTTTAGTTCAAAAACAATTTCTTGTAAGGCATTAAGCCATTAATCTATTTCTTTAAAAACAAGTGCCTAACCTATTTAAAATGCTTTTATCAATTGAAAACAAATGTTTGGTTCATGGTGAGTGCTAGTGTGTGGTGTGATTTGAGTGATCCTCAAAAGCGGTTTACATTCATTCCTAAGACACGACCCGACTTCCTAGGGACTACCCTTGACATAGACTTACTTCTTGAGCTGGTTGTGCCTTGGAATTCCATTTGTCACTTTGTCTTGGATTACTTCATCATCAAAACTTCACCGCAACACAAGATATCCACATTCTCCCCCTTTTGATGATGACAAAATTTTAATTCATCTTAGGTGGGAGGTTAGTTCATCAAGCAAAAACAGATGCGCTAATATTAAAGATATGTATCTAGACTCCCCTTACTTGATGCTCCCCTATCTAAATGCAAAGTGACAATCCTATATTTCTCCCCTTTTGTCATGATCAAAAGGGTAGGCGTGAGACGTAGTTTGCGAGTCGAAAGGGCACAAACTAAGAAAAATAATGACCATTGCAATAAAAGGCATGATGTTGTTATAACATAAGATAGAAATCATAATGCATCCAACTACATAAAATAGCTAGAATATAATGATACTACAAGTTCAAATAAGTAAAGGAAAGTGCTTTTAAAAAAAATGGAAAGATAGAAGCACGATGAACTAGAGAGAAAACAAATTCATTTCAAAATGCACTTGAGTTCATATACAAAGTTTAATGAAAAAAAAACATTTAATTTTTTTTTTTTTTTTTTTTTTTTTTTTTTTTTTTGAGATTAAATTTTTTGAGAGACATGTAAACAACAAATATTTTCATTTAAATAGATGATGAATCAATGATTCCAAGTTCTCTTCGAATGAAAAAGAAATTTTCTTTTTGCAATGGTTTTGTGAAAATATCAGCTAGCTGTTTTGACGACTCAACGAACTCGATCACACAATCGCCTTTCTGAACATGATCTCTAAGAAAATGGTGTCTAATCTCTATATGCTTAGTCCTAGAGTGTTGAACGGGATTCTTTGTAAGATTAATTGCGCTTGTGTTGTCGCATTTAATCGGAATATGATCTAACTCTACACCATAGTCAAGAAGTTGTTGCTTCATCCAAAGGATTTGTGCACAACAACTTCCTGCTGCAACATATTCTCTCTTGTGCTTCAGCAGTTGACAGTGCGACACTGACTTGTTTCTTACTATGCCATGAGACTAATGCACTGCCTAAGATGTGACATGTTCCACTAGTGCTTTTCCTATCTAATTTACAACCTGCAAAATCAGAGTCGGAGTATCCGACAAGGCTACATGTGGCACCCTTGGGGTACCATAGACCCACATTTTGTGTTCCTACGAGATATCTCATGATTCTCTTGATTGCTACTAGATGTGACTCTTTTGGGTTTGCTTGATATCTAGCACACATGCAAACACTAAACATGATATCCGGTCTACTAGCAGTTAAATAGAGAAGTGAGCCAATCATACCTCGATATTTGCTTAATTCTACCGGTTTACCTTCTTCATCCTTGTCTAAGTAGCATGAGGTGCTCATTGGAGTGGTCATTTCTTTTGCCTTATCCATTTCAAATCTCTTGAGCAGTTCTTTGCAATATTTTGTTTGAGAAATGAAGATGCCGTTCTTGGTTTGTTTTATTTGAAGCCCAAGAAAGAAGTTGAGTTCTCCCATCATTGACATTTCAAACTCATTCATTCGCATAATACTAGAGAATTCTTTGCAAAGCAATTCATTAGTAGCACCGAATATAATATCATCCACATAGATTTGTACAAGTAAGATGTCATCTTTTGACTTCTTTATAAATAGTGTAGTGTCAACTTTCCCTCTTTGAAAATCGTGATTGAGTAGGAATTTGCTCAATCTTTCATACCAAGCTCTTGGAGCTTACTTGCACCATAAAAAGAGCTTTTTGAGTTTAAAAACATGATCCGGTTTTTCATAATTTTCAAAGCCGGTGGTTGTTCAACATACACTTCTTCTTGAATAAAGCCATTCAAAAATGCACTTTTGACATCCATTTGATATAGTTTAAAATCCATAATTGATGCAAATGCAAGGAGCATGCGAATAGCCTCTAATCTAGCTACGGGTGCATATGTTTCATCATAGTCTATTCCCTCTTCTTGATTATAACCTTTAGCTACTAGTCTAGCTTTGTTCCTAACAATTATGCCCGACTGCCTAGTTTGTTTCTAAACACCCATTTTGTGCCTATTATTTGATGATTATCGTGCCTAGTGGACAAGATCCCATACTTCACTTCTTTCAAACTGATTTAACTCTTCTTGCATTGCAATAGTCCAATGTTCATCTACTATAGCTTCATCTAGATTTCTAGGTTCAATTTGAGATACAAAGGCTATATGATTACATGCATTTCTAAGAGAGTTTCGAGTAGTTACCCCTTTTGATACATCACCGATGATATTTTCAAGCGAGTGGTGCTTTGGGATTCTCCATTCCTTTGGTAACTCACTGCTTGATTCTTCTTCAGTTCTTTGTTGAGAAGTGGATTCAGTTTCCTTCTCTTTATTTTCATTTTTCTTCTCATCACCTAGTTGTAATACCTCAAGCTCATCTGCAACATCATCAATAACCTTTCCCAACCTTTTGGGGTTAGTTTCTTCAAATGTAACATGTACAGATTCCTCAATTACTTTATTTCTTTTATTGAAAATTCTAAAGGCTTTACTAGATAAAGAGTAACCAAGAAAAATTCCTTCATCAGCTTTAGCATCGAATTTTCCTAAGTTATCCTTTCCATTGTTTAAGACAAAACATTTGCATCCAAAAGTGTGTAAGTGTGCAATATTTGGTTTTCTCCCTTTGTAAAGCTCATAAGGAGTTTTCTTTAAGATCGGCCTAATTAAAACTCTATTCATAACATAACAAGCAGTACTTACAGCTTCAGCCCAAAAGTATTTTGGGATGTCATGGTCATTCAACATTGTTCTGGCAAGCTCTTCCAAGGATCTATTTTTCCTCTCAACGACTCCATTTTGTTGAGGAGTTCGAGGTGCTGAGAAGTTATGATCAATACCAAGTTCTTCACAGAAATTTTCGAACCTTTCATTCTCAAATTCTCCACCGTGATCGGTTCGGATGGAGACAATTTTCAGCTCTTTCTCATTTTGTACGCTACGAGCAAGTTTCTTAAAAGCTCCAAATGCATCACTTTTGTTTGCAATAAATAGTGTCCAAGTGTACCTTGAATAGTCATCTACTATGACGAGTGCATAGTAATTTCCACCAAAGCTTTTTGTCCGTGAGGGACCAAATAAATCCATGTGTAAAAGCTGCAATGGTTTGTTAGTAGACACAACATTTTTTGATTTAAAAGATACTTTGACCTGTTTTCCTTTTGGCATGCATCACATAATTTATCCTTTTCAAACTTGATTTTAGGAAGACCATTAACTAGTTCCTTAGCGACTAATTTGTTAAGATGATCCATATGAATATGAGCTGCCCTACGATGCCATAGCCAAGAGTTTTCTTCCTTACTAATGAGACAACATGCATTGTGAGAAGAAACTTCATCAAGATTAATCATGTATATATTTTCTACTCTGTTTCCTATCATTCTAACTTGTTTGCTCTTTTTATCCTCAATGATGCATGATCCTGAATCAAATATTACCCTGTTTCCTTTATCACATAATTGACTAATGCTTAGTAAGCTATGTTTAAGACCTTCAACATAAAGCACATTTTCAATAGCAGTAGATAAATCTTTACCAACTTTACCTTCACCGAGGATTCTTCCTCTATTGTTATCACCATAAGTCACATGACCGCTTGATCTTGGGGGTGAGAGTTAAGAACTTTGTTATATCTCCATTCATGTGCTTTGAGCATCCGCTGTCAAGGTACCAATCCGACCCCCGTACCTTGAAGCATACCTGCAATGGGTTCAAAACAAGGTTTTAGGTACCCAAATCTCCTTGGGTCCTTGTGGGTTAGCATTTGGTAGGGTTCTTTTGGGAACCCATACCTTTTTCACAACTTGTCTACCTCTAGCCATGCAAACAGATGCAAGATGTCCCTGGTTTAGCACAATAATAACATTTAATATATGGACTAGTAGTGTACTTAGGTGTGTGATGCACATGCCTTTTCATGAAATTGTTTCTTGAATACCTAGAATGCACATGTTGTATACTAGACATTTTTCCTATTGTCCATTCAAGCTCATGAATTTTCTTTTCATATTCAGCACATTTGTCACATACATAATTGGCTTTCAAACAACCAAGACTATAATTTTCGTTTCTAAGTTCTAATCTTTCCTTAGTCAAGGTGATAACTTGTTTTTGAAGATGATCAATTTCTTTCTTAGATTGAGTTAATGCTTTAGCTAGTTTCAAAGAATCTTTATGCAATTCAAGAAATGCTTCATGTAATTCATCATATGCATTAAGTGAAGTTTTTGAGTTAGAATCTACCTCATTTTCGTTTTCACTTTCACTTTCATGGTGGCCATGAGAGCGACTTGAGCTTCTTCACTTTCTGAATCATTCGATGAATCCATGTCATTGTCTTCCCATGCTATGTAGGCTTTTCTACTTTTGTTTTCTTTGAATCCCCTTTTCTCAAATTTTGATGTCTTCTTTTGCAAGCTTGGACACTCCATCTTAATATGCCCGGGTTTGCCACACTCGTAGCAAGTTGGAGGATTTGAGTTTTCCTTGCTTGAGAATTTCTTTGGAGGAAAGCTCTTCTTAGGGAAACTTTTCTTTCTCATGAACTTTTTGAATTTTCTAACCATAAGAGCCATGTTCTCATCATCTTCATCATCTTCATTTTCTGAGTCATCACTGTCATCAAGTTGATTTGAACTGGAGGCCTTTAAAGCCAAGCTTTTCTTTTTCTTATCTTTTCTTCATGCTCGCTGCACGAGTGAGCTCTAGTTCGTGCTCTTGTAGTTTGCCAAAAAGAGTGGCGAGTGTCATGGTAGCTAAATTCCTTGATTCAGCTATAGCAGTTACCTTCGGTTGCCATTCTCTATTCAAACACCTTAGCACTTTGTTGATCAAGTCTTCAGCAGGAAATGATTTTCCTAAAGAACCCAATTGATTCACTATGTGAGTGAACCTCTTTTGCATTTCTTGTATGGTTTCTCCTGGGTTCATTCTGAATAATTCATATTCTCGGATAAGAGTGTTTGTTCTTGCCCTTTTTACCTCACTAGTACCTTCATGAGTGACTTGAAGAGTGTCCCACATTTCTGAGCGAGATTTTGCAATTTGACACCCTAAAGAACTCATCGAGCTTAATGCGAAGTAATAATGTTTTTGGCCCGAGATTGTGTTGAACCTTTTTCTTATCATCATCAGTCCATTCAGCTCTTTCTTTCTTTGACAAATGTAATACCGTTACCAAGTGTGTGGGGACATAGGGTCCATTTTCCACAAAGATCCCAAACATCGATATCAACCCCTTCAATGAATATTCTCATTCTTTCTTTCCAATATGCATAATCTTTCCCGTTGAATCCCTGAGGCGGGTAAAGAGATGCACCTCTCTGCGTAGACCAACTGAAGCCATTTCTCTTGAAGCTGCTAGGCCCTTTAAACAAGAGTCTAGCTCTGATACCACTTGTTACCAAGTGGCTTCAGTCTCAAGAGGGGGGGTGAATTGAGATTTTTAGAAAACAGTTCCCCTTTTTAACGACTTAGATTGTTTTTCGCGCAGGTTAATAGAATGAACGAATTAGAAATAAAACAGTAAAGAACACAGAGATTTATCTTTGGTTCAGCCACCTCCTAGTGGCCTACTCCAGTCCTCACAAAACCCTTTGTGAGATTTTCACTATCAAATCAAAGCTTAAAACGGGTGCTTTCAAACCCTTACAAAACTCAGGCACTCTTCACACTTAGGATCCCCCACCTTTGTGCAAGAGCCCTCAAACAATTGATACAAGAGATACCCCACCCTTGTTACAATCAAAAACCCTAGAGAGATACCCCACTCTAGTAAAACCCAATCTGATAAAATCAAATTACAAGAAAAGATAGTAATACCTCTAAGAAGGTGAATACAACAACTTGAAGATACCCAACCTAACCCTCGAGAGAGATCACTCAAAAGATGGAAAGTGAGATGTGCGGTGGTATGCGATGCTTTTTGAGAAATGTAGGTTGTGTGTGAAGCGTGAAGCCCTAAGTCTCTATTTATAGAGATTGTAAAAATATGACCGTTGAAATAGTTTATGAATAAGTGGATAATCGATTAGTGGCTTATATAACTATAGTTGGAAATCGATTATGAGCTTTAAAAACATAGGCCAAGAATCGATTGTTTGCTTCCAAAGTGAAGCTTGAAATCAATTTTGATCTTTACACAACCAAGACAAGAATCGATTGTTATCTTTAAAAGCAGGAGCCATGAATCGATTGTTTCCTTTAAAGAAAAGCCATGAATCGATTTGTGTTTTAAAATAGGATTTTGTGGAAGCTATGAATCGATTTTGTGGAAGCTATGAATCGATTTGTGCTTTAAGGTAAGAAGACATGAATCGATTGTTGACTCAAAAACATCAAGACATAAATCGATTGCTTGCTTTGAGGAAATCGATTGCTTGCTTGCTGAGGGAATCAAGTGATCAATCGATTGCTTGCTTGTGGAAACAAGTGAACAATCGATTTCTAGCTTTAAAATACCAAATCAAGAATATTCTTTAGTTCAAAAACAATTTCTTGTAAGGCATTAAGCCATTAATCTATTTCTTTAAAAACAAGTGCCTAACCTATTTAAAATGCTTTTATCAATTGAAAACAAATGTTTGGTTCATGGTGAGTGCTAGTGTGTGGTGTGATTTGAGCTGATCCTCAAAAGCGGTTTACATTCATTCCTAAGACACGACCCGACTTCCTAGGGACTACCCTTGACATAGACTTACTTCTTGAGCTGGTTGTGCCTTGGAATTCCATTTGTCACTTTGTCTTGGATTACTTCATCATCAAAACTTAACCTGCAACACAAGATATCCACAACATCCAGAAATTGTCTCGGGTGAGAGTATATGGATCTTCTTGAGGGAAACCTCCAAATTGGCCTGCAGTTTGCAGCATTTGGAACATCATTGGCTTGAACTCAAAGTGACCAGTATGAAGGGTTGGTCTTGCAATGCCTGTTTGTAGATGAGCAGGGTTGAGCACGGCATAATCACGCATAGGCTCGCCCCCGTCATTGACCATGTCTTGTGGTCCTGCATTGATGAGTCTTGCCTTTGATAGTGCTCATCGTCAACAATGATTGTTTCTGTATGAGTTTGTGGTCCTCTACCATGTCCTCTACCTCCTCTTGGTGTATGTCCACCTCTAGAACCGGTGTTATGCTCAGACATGGTTGGGAGTTGATGTTGTTGTTGCCTCCTTCTTAACCTTTGTTGTCTCCTTAGTTGTCTGAAAGTTCTTTCAGTTCGGATCAAACTCGAGTTGATTCACTCCTTGGTTCAGTTGAACTAGAGCTAGAGTTAGAACTAAGCATACGCTGTAATGTCTACCTGTTCAAACACAGAAACAACAAACAACACAGTAAAATCCTTTCAACTTATGCTTCAATACTTTTGAACAATAAAAGTTTTACAATCCCCGGCAACGGCGCCAAAAACTTGTTGCGTTTGTGTAGTAGTATGAATTGTCGCAATTATAGTGCAAGTATACACATCGTACAAGTAATAAAGTGGATGAGAGTAAGAGATCGTTCCCACGAGGATTGGTTATACTTTCAAAGTTCAAGATCAAAACATAAGAGAAACAAGTAACAAATCGGCAATAAGAGTTGATTGTAAAGCTAAAGATGTAATTAAAACAAGGAAATTAAAGTTGGTTGTGAAAATGGATGAGAAATGAGTTGAGTTGTTGCATGCAAATAAATCCTTCCTAGCCAGATGTCATAACGTCTAGACGTTATAACGTGCAAATGTTAATCTGTGTAGACGTGGCCACGTCTGAACGCTGTTGTAAAAGAGCTATGCTTTTCAGCATAAAACGTCAGAGTTTCAAGTATAAGAAATCCTATGTCTAGGTTCTAAATAGGCCCACTCCTCGTATTTTAAGTACCCACAAAGAATGCTCCATGAACTATTATCCATTCTATGTCTAGACTTAGATAAAGATGCCTAAATGTCTTTAGTGCATTGTTCATTCATGTAAATCTTTGATTTCTTTTCATAGACCATGTCTGTACCTATGAATCTACCTATTTTAAGAGGCCAACCTCAAAACAAGTTTGGAAATATTATTGCACAAAGATTTAAAACGGGAAACGTAAACATTTCATAACATTAACTAGGAATTCATTAAAGGCAAAACAACAACTCAACTACAAAGTGTTTAGCTCATCTTTGAGCATCTTTACTGAGAATGAAGTGGATTTAGAATCCAAATACCATACATTACTGAGAAAAGAAACTAATTGCACAAGATGCAACTAAGTAGCTCTTCAAAGATGTACGTTTGTATAGACGTTACAACGTCCGAGCCTTACACTACCGCGCAGAAAATAAACTAAGTTCGAAGTCCTGTTTCCGGATCTTCTTTACAAAACAAATTCTGAGTTTAATGGTGGAGATGGTGAGGTGATGAAGTGATGCTGAAGATAGGCGAAAGAGATGATGATCGTGGGTGTGGTTGGTGATTCCTTGAGAGAGTGCTGAGCCTTCATTAAATAGCCACCTTGCTTACATGTGCTGATGTCACTTGCTCACCTACCAGCCTGCTTTCCTATCTTTTCCCGACATCGCTCAACGCTACACGATTCTTACGCGTGTCGACCATGGGGAAACCGAAGATCTTCTGACTTTTATATCTTTGACTATCATTGCTCAGCGCGCCAAAATTAAGATCCTTCACTCTTGTTCTGCTGCACTTTTGTAGACGTGGTGAGGGACGTGGTAACGTTCAGCACTGAATTTCCTGCACATGCACAAAAAGCATCAAAACGCTCTCAAGGGCACCAATTGGTGCCTAAATGCACAGATTTATCTTTTTTAATTCTTATTCACCTAAAACTCAGAAATCATTATAAAACTAATTAATTAAACTTTGTATTGCTCAAGAACTTGCATGATTTATTCGTGAGTAAGTATAAATAACTCATATAAATATGAGTTATCACATAGTGCATTTCAAAAAGACTTCGAAGTACTCTAAGAAGGATTCTTCGGCAGTAAGGCCTATTTGCTTGGGCTTCAACTGTGCTAGCCGAATTCCTTCAGTTCTCCTCGTTTCCAGAGATGGTCGAACTGATTTTGGAATATACAAGCTGAGTCGAAATTCAAAAGTGGCTAGCAACCACAGTTGTAACAGCCATAAGGGACCAGAAGCCAAGAACTTGGTTGTAGGTTCATCCTCTTTCAACTCTATGACAACATTGTCAAGTTGTTGGTGGAGAGAGCCTAGAATCAGCTTGGCCAGGTTGATATCCTCTTGTTCATGGAGTTGGATTGCCAATGGGATATAAGATTTGGAAACACAAGGAACGTGGTGAGAAAACAAAGAGAGATAACCGAGAGGGTTAAGAAAGCTACATGTTTCTATAGCGGACACTTCCTCGATGTCAAGTTTATGGTGTTCACCAATGTAAGGGGCAAAGGTAGCATTGTTGAAGGTGAATTTGTACTCGTACTCAGGGAGTGTAGGGTCAAAGGTCTTGCCTAGGGGTTTTAGACCTGTAATGGCGGCCACATCTAGCAGGGTGGGGAATAGCATGCCACATTTCAGATGGAGGCTATGAGTAGCACAATCCCAGAATTGTATAGCAGCCAAAATTAGGGTGCTATCATATTTAGGCCCATACCTAGACAGTTGGATAAGGTCGAAGATAACTGTTTTTCCAGATTTTGGCTTTCTTAGCCTCTACTTTGTCAAGCCAATCTAAATAGATTTGTTGGTCGAGCCTAGGAGAGCACCTAAAAACTCTAGAAGAATTAGTCGAAACTCTAAGTGAAAAGGGTTTTAGAAAAATTCAGGGGTGAAGCGTAACGTGGCTAGGAAGATTTGAAACTTCATTAGTTTCCAGCAAAATGTCAGGCAGAGGACCCAAATAAGCATGGGTGTAAATCTCAGTAGAAGGAATCAATACCTGAGTTTGCCATTGAGTAGATCGTGTGTCATTGATGTCAGGTTCATCAACGAAGCCAAGGGTTTGGATTTTGCTGGGCTCGTCGTGTTTCTTTGAACTCTCAGGTTGCATCACAACAGCAGATGACGAAGCCATAGGCGAGGAAAAATAAACGCAGGTTGGAATCGGGGTTTCGTTTGAAGAAAGAGAGCGAAAGTTTGAAACTTTTGTGAGTCTGGGATTTTTGCAAAGTGCAGAGATGAGGAATGCAAAGGGACGGTTCGCAGGGTTTCAAATGAGTAAAAAGGAATATGAAAGGGTTTTAGCCGTTTATATATGTTTGGAAGCAACAGTTATTGGCACGTTCACCATTGCCCACACGTTTGTGACCTTTGAGGGACGTGATGGCCCACCTACTATATTACGTGTGCCAATGAAACGGTTTACTTTATCTGTGCAAGTCATGATAACTATCTTTTCGACTACTGTTGAAGTGCAAAAGGCGGTAGAAGTGACCATTGCACAGTATTCAAAAAATGCCCTTTCTTACCTCCATCCTTTATTCCGTCGAAAAAGCATTTTTTGGGGGGCAATCTGTTACCTCAAAATTTCGACAGCATATTAAATGAAGTTTTAAATGGGGTTTGACTTCACATTTAATAATGCTTTGGGGACCACAGGTCACTATTCAAGTCAATGCACCATCAATTCGACAGAAAGGTATACAAGTGCAGGAAATGCAAGCGAGCTTCGACAAGCTTAGCTCTCAAAACGATGAAGCAAGCAAAGCAAGAAACCTTCGACAAGAGAAGGCTCAACTCTTCGACAAAGCTGGGTTCAATACTTCGTCAAGCGGTTGACAACGAGTTAGTCGAAATGCAAAAAGCAGCAGTTAGTGGGCGGTTACTTCCCTCATTTTTAGGAGGCAGTTATCCTTTTTCCCACGATGGTTTCCCAGAGTATAAATACTCTTTTGTAATAGGAAATAGGGGTCACCACATTTCACAAGAACTCTGAGAAACTCAACTTCCAAACTAAAGCGAAATACGAGTGAAAGCAGATACATTATGCGTGTTGGTGAACCATCTTTCTTTCAATTAATGCAATACATACTTTCTTTTTACATTTGTTGCATTTACTGCTTTCATTTTGCTTTCAATTTGCTTCTTTCTATCATTCTCTGTTCTTATACGCGTCAAACACACAAAACTTAAAGGCAATTGTCAAAGAGATTTTCTAGTTTGATCTCACAATCTCAACATTGAAAACTAGTGATTGTTTGCTAAAAACACCAAAGCAAACACCTACCATTTAGTCAATTTTCAAAATCAGAGTTTTCAAAAAATATTCCACGCACCTCAAAGAGAGTGCTACATTTAATCAAAACACCTTACATAACCCCAAAATAATGATTACAATAGGACTCAAAGATATGATACATAGCACCAACAAGTCTCGAGGGTAAAATAGTACAATGTTGAGAAGATAATAACTTAACATAATAGTTCAAAACATAATGAAATAACAACTACTAAATATTTCCCCGGTGCTACGTATCGTGAGTAGACTCGACCACACTAGAATAAGGATCTCTAAACACTTTTAGTCACCGTCACTGCGCAGTTGCCGACATACGAGGCAACACGACCACGATATGGGTGAGTCTCAATACATAGATAATAATAAATAAAACAAGAAACATAGTAGAATAAGTACACCAGATATACAGTCAATTCAAATACACCATTAACACAGTTACATCAGGAATACAGTTACATCAAACACACCATTAGTTCACGAACACCCAAATCAATCACCGGAGCATGCATGTAATGTATGAAATGCAATATGCATGTGGATCCATCATCACCTCAATAACCCCTTAGGGTACTCACCTCTTTGGCCGAAGCCACATCACCTCTTTGGCCGAAGCCACATCACCTCTTTATATGCACATGATTTATGTGACACCATGACAATGCACCACAACACAATAAATTAACCACAACGATCATTAACTCACCTCTTTGGCCGAAGCCTACATCACCAGTTTATCATCACCGCAACACAAATATTTAGTCGAGGCCTACACACCGCTTAATCATCACCACAACACAACACACCTCATATTGGACTAAATGTTACACCATAAACTAAACCCACACCTAAGGACCATTTCAGCACCTAAGGACCAATCTGACACCATAAGGACCATTTTGACACACCAAGGATTAATTTAGTACATAGAGACTATTTTGACACACCAACGATTAATTTAGTACCTAGGGACTATTTTCACACACCAAGGATTAATTTAGTACCTAGGGACTATTTTGACACACCAAGGATTAATTTGGCATCAAGGGACCAAAATAGCACTTAGACACTCTTGGGCACCAACAGGCGCCAAGGGACAGCCATTTTGGCGCCCCCTTAGCACACACCCAAGGCACAAGGCGCACAGCCAGGCGCCAAGGGGCAGCCATTTTGGCGCCCCATACCGTGCCATTCCCAGCAACACACATGCACACACCAGGCGCCACATTCCCAGGGAATTGGCGCCCCTGCACAGCATGCAACCCAACCCCCAGCCACACACCAGGCGCCAAATTCCCGTGGAATTGGCGCCAGACACACGCCACCATCGCACATGAACTGGCGCCATTTTCCCCAGCAAATGGCGCCCCTTTTTCAAAGACACCCAAGTAGAGACACACCACCGACCGGGCGCCAAATCCCTAGCAAGATGGCGCCCAAAACACTATTCACACACTCTCCAATAATTTCTCACAACCACACCCCCCTCCAACAACATTTTTATCCAACAATTCAACATTCACTCAAACAACACTCACTTAGACATTTATTCAACATCATTAAATCAACATATTCTCCTACTTATTCACATTGAAGCATTTTATCAAACACATGGCATGCACTTTTAACAACACATTTATTTCCAACATCAAGCATCATGGTATCACCAAATTAAATACAAATACAACAACACACATAGAATTAACACAAAACTCAAACAATCCAACACTCAATTACTTCCTTAATTAATTAAACAACTACTCCTAACACCTAATCCATATGATTTCAAGGTTTATAGATTATTAACTATGAAAGAGAGCCCCCATACCTCAATATTGCAACCCAAGAAAAACCCCTCCACCAATAATCAAAGAACCACCAAATAATAGCTTTTCTCCTACACTTGAGCTTCTAACCCATCCATGGAAAAGAGAAAATACACAAGATTAGGGGATAAAACTTATACTAAATGATAGAGGAGGAAAAATGTGAAAGATTGGTACCAAGAACAATTACCCAAAGCAAGGAAATGAATTTTCCTCTCTCCTTCCTTCTCCTCCCAAGTGCGACGGCCAGCCCCCTCTTTCTCTCTTCTATTTTTTCTGTTTTCCTTTCTCCTAATGAATGAGACACCCTACCCTAGTTTAAGTCATGGACTTGGGCCTATTTAGTGGGCTTGGGCCCCTTATTTACACCCTCTAGGTACTTTCAACCACTTCCTATTTTAATTAATTCCCCACTCCCTTATTTACTACCCAACACCTCTTAGTCATATTAAATACTCTATTTTTAATATAACTAATCACTATAACACCTTATATTTATTTTAATATACACAACTAAAATATTACTTAATTAAATTAGTCAAATAATCACTTAATTAAATTAGTCAAATAATCACTTAATTAAATTAGTCAAATAATCACTTAATTAAATTAGTTAAATAATCACCTAATTAATTTTGGGGCGTCACAACTCTCCCCCACTTAGAATATTTTCGTCCTCGAAAATCTAACTATCATGGACATGTTAATTTAAACACTCACCACAACAAACAATAGATTTCTAGTAAAGCACCCTAAATGAAACACTAACCTCTAAATGCAACCATCACTCCTCCGTAGGCTCCGAACACGCCAGGACAAACACTACCCCGCTATACTCCTCCTTCTTAGGCTTTGGACAATTGGTACTAATGTGCCCCAATTCCCCACAGTTGTAGCAGACCACATCCTACTTCTCACACTTAGCAACTACACGACCTTCCTTACCACACTTGAAACACTTGTTGACCATGCAATCTGGACTCTTATGCCCGGGGCTTACCCCGCTTGTGACACACAATCCCCGCAGTAGCGTCTCCCCCACTTGGCTTCTTGCCCAAACTCTTCTCTCCCTTGCCCTTACCACCTGGAACTTCATAGGCTTCCCACGAAACTGAGAACTTCTCCTCTCCTCTACTATCTTGTATGAACGATTGCTATCCTCCTCGGAAATCTACGCTAAACTCATGAAATCAACATCCACTCTTCTTATCACCTCTAACCGTTCTCATCTATGTTCTATCGTATACGCAACAGGTCACACACTCTTCCCTACACTCTTACTCCCCAATTAGGTATTCTAACCTGTAGGTTGTCAAAATCCTACCCGACTACCCAACACAAGAGACAACAACAATTATGGCCAGAGGCCCAACAACACTAACAACCGTAATTAACACAACAATACCAATCTCAACAATTTATCATATATCCAACATCATTCACATCAACAATTAACACGATCATAACAACAAAATTCAAGTTCAACCTATTCCACAATTAATCATTTTATTCAACGTTCAAATTAGTCCACCTAAACTCGGGTGCAAAAAATTCTGTAACTTTGCGCCCACTTTGGCGAATTAATTAAAATAGTAAACGACCTCGGATTTCGACAAATAAATACTTGTTGGAAAGCCACGGATGTGTACTTTCTGAATATATCTTTAAAGTTTCAAAACCATGAGCCAAATAGTGCAGTTTTTAGAAACAACCCAAACAGTTCCCAGACTGAACAAATTCTGTCCTCTCACTTCATTTCACTCTATACTGACTTAAACTTGACCAAATGGGACAAAACTTTAGCTCGACTAAAAGCATTTTGAGTATAGTTTATAATGGAAAAAGAATCGTTCAAAACGGAGTTCATTTGGAGACATAAAACCTGCAAAAACCGAACCTACCCACAGATTGACTCTAGAAATTTGACTCGACTTTGGAGATTCATAACTGGAGCTACACAACTCCGAATTTAACGAAACCAGTGCCAAAACGACCGACTTTAAGTCTATTTTCAAAAACACTCAGCCACATAATTTTTGAATCAACCAAACAGTACCAGTTTTAAGAATACTGAAACAGTGTCCAGAAACGAACAAAATCGTAAACAAGTAAAACTCATCATGATCAATCACTAAACCAATTATAATCATCACATACTTATGCATTTCATCAAGCACCAAATAAGCATAACCAATCATGCAAACGATTTAAACACTCAAGTCCGAAAAGATTTAAACACGTAGGCATCATCTTCAATCTCTTTATTCCTAGGGATTTGGCTAACATGCAATTTTACAACTTCCCTAGAAATATCATGGACATATAATTCTACTAAATTTAATTGATTTCTTACCACCAAAATAATATAACCAACACATGCTTTATAACACACTTGTTTTGATTCAAGGCTTGATATTAGTTTAAGTAAATGAAATTAAATCTCCTTGTCAACATTTAGCAAAGAAAACTAATTCAAGTAATACAAGTGCACAAAAGGTCTCGCATTGCACCGTTTCATCATTAAATTTAGACGCCACGTAAATCAAACCAAGAAGTGACAATTAATAATGGTAATAGCAACAACAAAGGCCACAATTAAATCATAAATCGAACAAAATTTTCACAATTGGAATTCATAGTTAGAAGATACTCAAAATTGTATATATCTACATTTCTAAAACTTTGATAGTCATTATTGGACTCACCTTCACGTATCATAAAAATTCTACTTTTTCTAACCATGCATTTAGTGTAAAACTTCCTCATTTTCAAACAACACCTAACCACAACCTAATTGGTGCAAAAGCCGAAATCATGTCTCATTTTGAAATAAAATCTTAGAACAACTTGGAAACAAATTCAACACTATTTTGACATCCCATTCATTCCCAATAGCACAAAATTTTCCAAGTACCGTTTTTTCGAAAACCTTAGAACTCACAGTTTTTGTCAAAAAGGAAACTCTATATGCAAACCCCCAACCTTACTATCACTAGAGCATGCAACCACATAAGCAACTACTTATTAGTTCAAAATCTAGTTCCCGACATAAACTCAGAAGGTAAGAAAAGTTAATCATTTCATTTTTGACAAATCATATCATGCTCACGAAACAAGCCGAATTGAAACACTGAAAATGTCAAAACTTCAAGTTATGCAATCTTAATTGAGTTAATGAAAATATAGCCTTACACAACATTTCATTTTAGCATACTAACTTCTAGACAATTAAGCACAAATCAAATTTAACTCATATACATCACAGTAACAATCAACCTATAGCAGAGACGTCAATCAAGTGCAACAATTTTCAACAAGCAATCTTCAAATATTGTTCGGTGTATACTTACCATTGTTAGGCCATATAAAAGTACTTCTATATTCTAACAAGCTAATCACGCAATCATTCAAATTAAAATTAGTGCACGCATCCAAAATCGATAATAGCCATGAGTTATTGTCGCCTAGCCTCTTTCATTGGGGATGAGTGATTGGGGTGATCAGTCCCTCCCACTCATGCAACCAACTAATTAAGGTCACAAAGCTACTTTCTTTCAAATTTATAACTACCACATTAAAAGACTTTTAACGCAGTCCGGAGTGCGAAGGCGTCGTCACGACTTTCACTCCTGTGACATCGTTAGAACTCTTTTAATCACACATATCTTAATGATACAACAACAGTCGCAAACAACCAAAATCAATGCTACAATCAACAGTTACACAGTTCAATCACACTTACCTCAATAAATCAATATAATCTCTCAATCACTATCCATTAAATAATTTACAAGACATGTCAATGAAAGAACAAACCACAAAGATCACAGTAATAAACAACAACATGATTATGATTCAGAACGAGTACCAAGACTCGAGGGTTAACAGACTCGACAACTTGGCCGGACGAACCGAACTGCTCTGATACCACTAATGTAACACCCCCTTTCTATTACCCTACCATTTAGTCAATTTTCAAAATCAGAGTTTTCAAAAAATATTCCACGCACCTCAAAGAGAGTGCTACATTTAATCAAAACACCTTACATAACCCCAGAATAATGATTACAATAGGACTCCAGTATATGATACATAGCACCAACAAGTCTGAGGGTAAAATACTACAACAAATGGAAGATAATAACTTAACATAATAGTTCAAAACATAATGAAATAACAACTACTAAATATTTCCCCCCCGGTGCTACGTATCAGAGCCGACTCGACCACACTAGAAGAATGATCTCTAAACACCTTTAGTCACCGTCACCTGCAGGTTGCCGACATACGAGGCAACACGACGCAATAGGGTGAGTCTCAATACATAGATAATAATAAATAAAACAAGAAACACAGTAGAATAGGTACACCAGATATACAGTCAATTCAAATACACCATTAACACAGTTACATCAGGAATACAGTTACATCAAACACACAATTAGTTCACGAACACCCAAATCAATCACCGGAGCATGCATGTAATGTATGAAATGCAATATGCATGTGGATCCATCATCACCTCAATAACCCCTTAGGGTACTCACCTCTTTGGCCGAAGCCACATCACCTCTTTGGCCGAAGCCACATCACCTCTTTGGCCGAAGCCACATCACCTCTTTATATGCACATGATTTATGTGACACCATGACAATGCACCACAACACAATAAATTCACCACAACGATCATTAACTCACCTCTTTGGCCGAAGCCTACATCACCAGTTTATCATCACCGCAACACAAATATTTAGTCGAGGCCTACACACCGTTTAATCATCACCACAACACAACACACCTCATATTGGACTAAATGTCACACCAATGACTAAACCCACACCTAAGGACCATTTCAGCACCTAAGGACCAATCTGACACCATAAGGACCATTTTGACACACCAAGGATTAATTTAGTACCTAGGGACTATTTTGACACTGTTATACCCCAATTTTGTCCGTCTTCTTTTTCTTGCTTTAGTCGTCTATTTTTATTAGGGGCGTGTTTCGGAGTCGCATGATTACAAGACTTATCAGTGTAGAGTCTCGGTTACCAATCCAAACCAATTCTAGTCACTCCGTTCAGCTAAACTCGAAATACCATTGTTTAAATTAGGCACGCACGCGAATGATCGATCTTCTCGCATGCGTTCTTCAATTTAATTATCTCGTATTTGAGTTTAGTCAGATGTGAGCAGATCCACCTAAAGTCATTTTTCTCAAAATTTGGTTTAAATTCGGACTAATGTGATTCCGAGTTAATTGTGGGGTTTGTAGTTAACACGCCCATTTTTGGTTTAGTTTTAGCGTATTTGTCGAGTCCGGCCCGCCCTCGTCTTTGTATTTGGCCCGACTCCTTTTTCTTATTATTTTATTCAGTATTTTGTTTATTTAAGCATATATACAAACTCAAAAATGTCAAAAAAATTCTATTTAGTTTAATTTACAATTTAAGAGCACTTAATAGTCCAAAAGTCCAAAAATACAAAAATGATAATATAAGAAATACAAAGAATATAAAAACGAAAATTAAATAAATGAGCAAAGATCGTGAATCTCTCGGAGCTGTTCTTGCTCTCCAAGACTACTCAAGAGCCCACGTTATCGATCGCAAAAGCCCAAAAAAATATCATTAATGCTAAAACCTAATTTCTACCTATAAATAAGCGGCTAGCCTAGAGTCTAAAAAACACGTAAACGAAGACAGAAAACTCATCGCTAGAGTTTCACATCGAAACCCTAATCCACTAAACACCGCTCGCGAGGTTCCTAAGATCGAAGGAAAGAAGCGGTAGCGATCAAGCGCATAACCGTAGCAAAGTGGTTCGATGGATATCAAAGAGGATCAACAATAACAGAGCAGCCACGGGAGCATAACGTAAGGGCTGGAATTAGGTATTTTAATGTGCTCTTGTGGAAGTATGTGATTTACAATCTCTATTACTGATCGAAATTTTTTTTTTGTGTGTGCTAGCATGAATATAAGACTTTATTCTGGTGTGTACTAGCATGATTTACAATTTCTGTGTACTAACATACTAGGACCAGTGAAAGTATAAATATATTTTGGTAATATCATGAATATCTGGAAGTATGTGATTCATTGTGTGATATTATTATAGACAAACATATTTTGTTGTGAAATGTAACTAAAATGTCATATTAAATGTTGATAATGTGAAAACTTACGGCGCCGCTGGCAGGAAAGGAAGGAAGGGATGAGTTGATTTTTAGGTTTTTTAGGTTTGGGTCTTACATAGGGCCCTTTTGTTTGTATTTTTTTTAAAATATTCAGAACGCTATTCGCACTTCTACAATTCATGCGCACACCTCCCCCACTTAAGCCCAGTTTCGCATACTGGGCTTCCATATGCGAACTGGGCTTCCTTTTTACACCCCCTATTATTTATACATACCCCTGCGACTAATAAAACCCCAATTTACTATGTTCACCCCCTGTTTCATTTTTTTAATTCTTTTCCAATAATAATACAAATAATTTCTCTCGCAAAATTAAATAAACGGCTAAGTCGGTTGTACAACCGGGTTAGTCATTGTTTTAGGGCAAGTGAGCTGTACAGTTCAGCAACCCTACAAACCTAACGAATAAACTACTCTTTCTAAAAAAATAAAACGGCTAAGTCGGTTGTACAATCGGGTTAGTCATTATTTTAGGGCCAATGAGCTGTACAGTTCAGTAACCCTACAAACTTAATAAATACGAATAAACCATTTTCCTAAAAAAATAGGGGATTAAGTCAATGTCAATCGGGTTAGTCGTGCGTTCTAGAACTAATGAGTCAGACAGATTCAGAGTTCTAGAATACCTATTCTAAAACAAACCCACCTCACACCAAACCACTTTCTTTCAAAAACTCTAAAATTACTTTCAAAAAGTAGGGGGCTAAGTCGGTTGTACAATCGGGTTAGCAAACATTCTAGAATCGATGAGTCAGATGCAGTTCAAGGAATCCTAGGACCCCTACATTAAAAAACACCAACCCACAAACTTTTTCAGGAAGAACTACGTAGCTTTGATTCCTCCATTGCATCCGGAGGTACGTAGGAGCGAGACTCAACTCTTGTCAAGCACTAAAAAACAAAAACCTAAATAAGTCTTTTCTTTACAAGTAAAGGGTAATTATTAAATAAATCTTAAATTAATTAGACAATAGGATGTCGTGGGGTGCTAATACCTTCCCCACACATAACGACTCCCGAACCCTAACAACGCCTTATCTTAAAACTTAAAGGGATTTTCCGAATTTGCCCTTAAACTAAAATTTGGTGGCGGCTTCCTAAAGAACCTTTCGAAGAATCCTTTCCCGGATTTTTCGGTCGCTACAGACACACCAAGGATTAATTTAGTACCTAGGGACTATTTTGACACACTAAGGATTAATTTGGCATCAAGGGACCAAAATAGCACTTAGACACTCTTGGGCACCAACAGGCGCCAAGGGACAGCCATTTTGGCGCCCCCTTAGCACACACCCAAGGCACAAGGCGCACAGCCAGGCGCCAAGGGGCAGCCATTTTGGCGCCCCATACCGTGCCATTCCCAGCAACACACACGCACACACCAGGCGCCACATTCCCAGGGAATTGGCGCCCCTGCATAGCATGCAACCCAACCCCCTGCACAACCACACACCAGGCGCCAAATTCCCAGGGAATTGGCGCCCCTGCACACGCCCAGCCACTGCACAGTGAACCTGGCGCCATTTTCCCCAGCAAATGGCGCCCCCCCTTTTCCCAGCACACCCAGCCGAGACACACCAACTGACCAGGCGCCAAATCCCTAGCAAGATGGCGCCCAAAACACTATTCACACACTCTCCAATAATTTCTCACAACCACACCCCCCTCCAACAACATTTTTATCCAACAATTCAACATTCACTCAAACAACACTCACTTAGACATTTATTCAACATCATTAAATCAACATATTCTCCTACTTATTCACATTGAAGCATTTTATCAAACACATGGCATGCAATTTTAACAACACATTTATTTCCAACATCAAGCATCATGGTATCACCAAATTAAATACAAATACAACAACACACATAGAATTAACACAAAACTCAAACAATCCAACACTCAATTACTTCCTTAATTAATTAAACAACTACTCCTAACACCTAATCCATATGATTTCAAGGTTTATAGATTATTAACTATGAAAGAGATCCCCATACCTCAATATTGCAAACCCAAGAAAACCCCTCCACCAATAATCAAAGAACCACCAAATAATAGCTTTTCTCCTACACTTGAGCTTCTAACCCATCCATGGAAAAGAGAAAATACACAAGATTAGGGGATAAAACTTATACTAAATGATAGAGGAGGAAAAATATGAAAGATTGGTACTAAGAACAATTACCCAAAGCAAGGAAATGAATTTTCCTCTCCTTCCTTCTCCCTCCCAAGTGCGACGGCCAGCCCCCTCTTTCTCTCTTCTATTTTTTCTGTTTTCCTTTCTCCTAATGAATGAGACACCCTACCCTAGTTTAAGTTATGGACTTGGGCCTATTTAGTGGGCTTGGGCCCCTTATTTACACCCTCTAGGTACTTTCAACCACTTCCTATTTTAATTAATTCCCCACTCCCTTATTTACTACCCAACACCTCTTAGTCATATTAAATACTCTATTTTTAATATAACTAATCACTATAACACCTTATATTTATTTTAATATACACAACTAAAATATTACTTAATTAAATTAGTCAAATAATCACTTAATTAAATTAGTCAAATAATCACTTAATTAAATTAGTCAAATAATCACTTAATTAAATTAGTTAAATAATCACCTAATTAATTTTGGGGCGTCACACGTATCTTCTGCAGGATGAGGATGTGGATCCCCCTCCAGAGAATCCGCCAGATATGGTGTTAACCCTTCCTTTGTCTGCGGTCTAATGTTCACTGTGTTTGCCTCTTTCAGTCTTTTTGGCCTGCACGTTTGACTGGTGCACTGGTGGTTTTGAAGGAGCTGCCGCCTTCTGCTTCTCTTCTTCTTCACCTTCTTTGACATATTTTTTGAACTGCCCACGTTGAATGAGCTGCTCAATTTGTTGTTTGAGGGTCCAACAGTTGTCGGTAGCATGCCCTTCTGTCTTGTGATACCTGCAATAAGATCGTGTGCTCTTACCCATTACGCCTACAAAAGGCGATGGCCGGCGTATCAATCCCTCATGGAGTCCTTCATCCAGGATGACTGAAGGCCTAGCTTTTAAGGGAGTGAAGGCTATATCTGCATTTGGGGGACGAGTGCGACGTCCTTTGGATTTTGCGTGTGCGTTCTTATCGCGCCGATCGTTAGGTACATGCCGGCTAGGTGGTGACCGCCTTGGTGACGCCACACGCCTCGACGGTGTGTGCGTGTCCTCTCGCCCTACCGAGGGGAACATCGTCGCTTCAATGTGCTTCTCCGCGGACTGACGATCTCGCCCATAGTCCTCGGCTTCCACAAAGATAGGGTTTCACTGAAGGTTCCATTACGGATACCCTTCATGAAAGCCTTCACAAAAAATCATTCGTCTGGGTCATCTACTAGATCGGTTGACTTGTTGAAACGCTCCAAGTAAGCTTTCAAAGACTCTTCGGGCTCCTGGCGCACGTCAAACATATCTTCGGCCATCATTTGTTTTTTCTTGTTCGCCGAGAATTGTTGAACAAAACGGCTAGCTGAGATCATCAAAATCGTTACCGAGTGCTCGGCAATCCTTGAACCACTTTAGCGCCACATCGGCCAAAGTTCCAGCAAACATCTTGCAACTGATAGCGTCATTTCCCCCACTAATCATCATTTGTGTTTGGAACGCATCAACATGGCTTAAGGGGTCCCCGGTGCCATCGTACGTAGCAATGGATGGCTCTCTGAAGCAGGGTGGGAGCATAGCAGCTCGTATGGTGGCAGAGAATGGCTGAAATGCTTGCAGGGGAGTCCTAGTTGCTTCAACCACCTGAGCGAAATGTCTCATTTCCGTGAGTTGAGCCTGCAACTTCCCTTGCTTCCAAAGCTTGAGAACGAAGAACCTGCTCTTCATTCCGACGCTACTGACCGCGATTCGGGCTCGAAGTGTTTGAACACCGCAAGCAAATTGCTCAATCTGGGATCCGCAATTTGGATGAGGCGTGGACTGCGTTGTATTTCTGGTGTTTACCATAATGTTGATAATGATAAACTGTGTGAAATTTCAAAAATGTGGGACGCAGGAATGATTTTACCAGGCCCCACGGTGGGCGCCAATGTTCCTAACTATTTCTGAGAATAGAGACAGTCAAGAACACAAGAACAATCTCGCGTTGGATGTAAAATTGTTCAACCCTTTCATTAGCCTCTTTGGGCGGATTATATAGTGATACAGTCATTAATGACTAATAACTGGTAGCCGTTACAGAGTAATGGTATCAGTTACATAATAATGAGTCATTTACATTAAGTAGCGCCAGTTGATGAGTGGACCGGGTCTCCTAGGGGAGCCGACTACGGAAGACTTGGTCGAGTATTTTGTTGAGTGCTTTAGCTAGTCTTCGGCGAGATCACACCCAGTCCATCAAGCCTTGCCTTGATCCCGCGGTACCAAGGTGATAATCGGCCTAGTCGTGAACAATATATATACCCCAATGTATGATCCGTAGTACCAAAACAATTTCTTGTGTTGTAGATATATAAACCAAAAGTATATTATTTTCAATGTTAGAGATATTGAGAGTTTTATCTTTAATTATATAAAATTTAATGTTAAAATTTACTTCTTAACTAAATTACCATGTTTTTACCAAAAGTAATTATGTTGCCGTGAATAAAATCATAAAAGTCTTTTAAGATCTTAGTTAATTTAGCATTTACAATTATCCATGCTTTTCAATTAAGTTAATTAGCGAAGAAATATTTTTACAATTAAATTTTTGATGTTGATTAATAAAGTTTGGCAAATATAAAAGCTGGAGCAACAAAGTTTGACTCCCTCCACTTTACAATGCCTGATCTCATGATCTCTCATTGCTACCATTGCAAGTGAAACACGTCCTAACAGATGGGCGCGACAAGTGAAAATCTCAAGAACCATATACCTGATGATCTTGCAATCTGTATTTTGTCCAAATTTCCGCTAAGATCTTTGAAACGATTTGGATGCGTACACAAATCATGGGCTCTCTTATTAGAAAACCCTTATTTCATGAGAATCTTTAGCAACAATTTCATATCTAAGCACCATTCTTACTATGATGATACATCTCTCCTCTTGCATTACACAAAACCACCCCTCAAACATAATTCTACATTATCTTTGTACTCGCTTTTTGGGGAAAGGTTTGAGTGTAGGACTAAGTTAGACTGGCCAAATCCATATCATCTTGATGAGCCTTCTTTTAATATTTTAAATCCTAGAAGTGTAAATGGACTTTTTTGCCTCTACACAATTTTTTCAGCTGTATTGTGGAACCCAACTACCAAGGAATTCAAGGTTCTTCCTCCTAGTCCCGTTGAATCTGTAACGCTTTATCGAAACCATTCGACTCATTTTCAAGGATTTGGTTATGACCATGTTAGAGATGACTATAAGGTGATTCGACATGTGTCATTTATTTCACTAACTGGCTTTGATCTTGATAATTTAGGCTTGGATTGGGAAGATGTGCCATGGGAAGATATATGTTATGACCCCTTATGGGAAATTTATAGTCTAAAAAGTAACTCTTGGAGGAAACTTGAAATTGATATGCCAATTGGCAATTCTAAATTTTCTGGTTCGCAATTGTACATGGATGGAATGTGTCATTGGTATGCAAGTGAAACACGTAATCATGGAGCATACTTGGTATCATTTGACTTGAAAGCGGTGAGGTGTTCTTTACAACACCCATACCCTTAGACATACCCTTGGACATGGATGATAGTTTTAATGTTAACTTAATGCGTAGACACTTGTTCGTGTTGAATGGGACAGTTGCTTTGATCTCATATTATATGGATAGTACTACTTTTCACATATCAATTTTGGGTGAAATTGGTGAGAAAGAATCTTGGACTAAACTATTCACTGTTGGGCCCTTCCCTTGCATTGAGGAGTTTATTGGAGCATGGAAGAACAGCGTTATATTCTTCAGGAAACAAAATGATGAATTAGCCTGGTTTGATTTAAGTACTCATATGATTGAAGAACTTGGCGTTAAAGGAGTGAGGCTCCTTAGTCAAATAGTAATGTATAAGGAGAGCCTTCTTCCAATTGGAGCAATACATGATTAACAGTTTTTATTTTTTCTTTTGCACCCAAAAGATTTATGTATGCACAGTGATCATTTGCTTTTTTGTTTATTTTACCAATTGTATACAAAGTGACTTGTGAATTACATACATCACAATTATTATCAAATATATGAATAATTTAAAAACCTTTGAGAACATGATAACCTCTTTATCAAATTTATTTTGAATGTTTATTCTGATTCTATTTAAGAGCTGTTGTGCTTTCTATATCAAACCGCCACACTTTGTGTAAATTAAAGCTTATCGTTATGGAGTCTTGGTAGCATAATTATATGGGTTGTTTTTTTCATACCCCCACCCTTCCCCATATACTCCCACAAAATTTGATATCTCCAAAGTACCCATTTGAAATGTTTTTTTTTTTTAAAAAAAGCCAATCGTATATATGTATTTGGGACATATATAGGATGGCACCATTTAACTCATCGTATATATGTCCTAAAAACGTATATATGATTGGCTTCAAATGATGCAATCATATATACGTTTTTAGGACATATATACGATGGTTTAAATGGTGCCATTGTATATATGTCCCAAATACATATATACGATGGGTTAAAATTGTATTTTTAAAAAAAAAAATTTATTTAAGTTAGGATTTCACTTTCAAAGTTGATCAACGATGTAGATTGCACCGACAAAATCAACGATTGATTATCTTTTACCTCAACTATAATACCCACTCCCACCCTCACTATTTTCACATCAAAAATTTAACTTCTTTCTCTCACACAACACAAGTCAAGATGATGCAGCTTCGCTAATGTCATACTACGAGCCTTCTTCCCTCACTATCGTTCATTCTAATCGGGGTTTTTGATCATCGGGCATCATCTTGCAAGAAGATGGTGTAGGTTTCAATGGGAGAGATGTTATGCATTGTAGGTTAAAACTTTGCGCATATCATTTGTTGCTCTTAAGTAGAAACTCTGCGGATGGTTCAACTAGAAAACGACGAGCATGAGATAATTCGTATCGTTTATCGGAAACCGGAATGGACTGATGGAGGTCTTTACTGGTCTACCATGGATGTCAACAACGAGGATGACCTCTGACACATGATGCCCAATCATATTATGTTTAAATGGAAGAGTTATATTCATCTGTACGTGATAACTCTTATTTATAAGAGTTATTTATGCCTTTTTAGCTTAAATTATTGGGAGTTCTAAAGTAATATTGTGTTTAATTAATTAAAATAGGTTGTTTAGTGTAAAAGAAGATTTAATTCTGGTTTGAAGTCATTTTGACACTTTGGTGCCCCATTTTGTGCTTTTATGTGTGTACTTTATTGCCGCAGCATCAGGTGCCGCAGCAATTGCGTTCCTGCGAAAGATGAGAGAGAAAATGATAAGGCAAGCTGTCAAAAAAGGACGGACACGCCCAATTGCTGGTACCAGGCTGTCATATGCTCAGAATATTCCCTTTTGTGGGTACATTGGCACATGTAATGACAAAAGTAACCTCCAAATGATATTTCTTGGATCACTAAACCCTAGTACTATTTAAAGAGGCTCATCTTCCTCATTTGGGAGGCTGGTTCAGAAAGGAGGCTAGGTTTAGAGATAGCCTTTCTCTCCATTTTCGTTCCAAGCTCCATTTTCACAATAAAAGTAGAAATTCCGCACTGTGATCTTTGGGAGTGATCTTTGCATGACAATACAGGAGTTGACTTACTTGAAGATTTTCGTGGATTTGGGAGTTTGTTTGTACCTCCATTATCACTTTGTTCTTGGAGCCAAACTTGATCTACCTCTTCTTAGTATATTTCTTCCTTGTAATTTCAGTTTTATGGCTTTAGATTTTGCATCTATGCTTTATTTCTTGTGTTTGTTGTTCATCATGAGCTAAATACTCTTAGTTGGGATGCTAGTAACAATGTAATGAAGTCTTAGTGTGTTTAATGCATGTATTTGATGTTTTAGCATTTTATCCTTTGTGTGATACTATTTCCAAACTTATTTTAGAACTGATCACCTAATATAAGTACCATTTATAGATTCAGAGATGGTTTATAAATTGATCTCAAAGGATAATATGGGTAGTGAACATTAACGAGAGATCTTGATGTTCCTTGCTTAAAACCTAGAGATAGGAGGGCATAACCCATAAGGTGAACACTGTCGGTGCTCAAGCAGCCTAGGAGGTACTTCTTTAGGGTTTAGAGATAAACTCTTGCAAGGAAACCTAGTGTGAAGTATTCGAGAGAATAACGTCTTATTGCTGCAGCACCTAATGCTGCTGCGTCAGATACAACATTAATACATTATGATGACATTGCATAGTGAAAGGCATTCCAGCTTACTCTCTTTCTGAATTTCTACTAATCATTTATTTTACTTAATGTTTGTTGATAAAACTTGGTTCTACAACTTGTTATTTTACTTTGCTTTTACTCACTAGCTTACTTGCTAATTATATATAGAAAAGAACTCAACAATCCTCGTGGGAACGATCTCTACTTACTCTTTATTACTTGTTACGATTGTGTATACTTGCACATATTGTTTTCACACAACAGTACGTCGAAAGCAGAAGGACCGTCGCTGAGATCCTTTGTCGATTAACTCCACCAACTCAGTAGTTTCTATTGTATTTTTTATATCTGTTTATTTTTATTCTAGTTGTTTATGTTTTATCGCTTGTGTAAGTTTGTTTTATCGAATCAATGAAATCAAAAATTTATGGAAACTCGTAAAATATAATAAAGTGCAACAGCTAATAATAATAAAGTCATATAAGTACAAACATCAAAGTACGAATAGAAGTCAGTACAAACATCCGCACAAAAATCCCCTAGCGTCGCCTACGTGGTGGTGGTCCTTCAGGTGGTGCCATCCCCACCAGCTGACAGAGTCTCACAAACGTCTGAGTGCCATGACAGATCTCGCCTCTAGTAAGCCATTCCCTATACAAGTCCACAACCTCCCACATCCACTCAGGATCGTGGAATCGTAGCTTTGGCTCAGGTGTCCAAACTGGTGGTATTGGTGGAGCCAGTTAATAGTCTGGGGATAGATGCATGGACATACCAGTGTAAGTATTGATCTGCAGTCTCATCAACCCGCTGAGCAGCCCGGTGAGTGCGCGGGCGTCACTTACACTAACCATGAAGTGGGTAATCTGATAGACGCAGTCGACATGGCTCGGACAACCTCTAAGACGGTCACGTGGGATGACCTGAACGTACCCAAACTGTCGCAGACACATATCGAGCATGTAGCGAACTCTAAAAGTCGGCCCAGTGATGAAGCCCTCAGATAGGAGATGCGCTCAAAGGGTCTACTAGCCTGGTGCTCCTCAAATGGTCGCCAGCAGACATCCTCTGGTCTCAGCTCATCAATCATCTTCCTATAGTGGCTCAGCTTCAGGTGATCTGTCTTCTTCTTCCTAAATTTCCCAACAAAGGTCTCTCGCTGCGCGTATATGACCTGAGCTTCCTCTCCGCCATCCGAGGGAAATACCACATAATCCAAGACTGAAATGAAAAAATAAACAACATCTTTAATTAAAAACTATTTACCCAAAGACAGTCTGAATTAAGAAAAAAATTAAGTTTACATTTATACCTGGAATAGACTGGCATACCCTCCACACTGCGCTGTGACCTTCAAAGACGCAGTGTTCAAGGACTCATACATGGCAGCTAGTGCACTGCACCCCATGCATAGCCTCCAAGAACATCTGCACTCAGATCATCAAGGTAGGGCAGCCACTTAGCCTCAGCCCTGTCTCCAGTCTTCATAGTGAAGAGGCTGTAGGTCAAAAGCAGAAGCAGATAAGCCTTCATAGCAACTCTCATGTCACCCCCTTCCGCCTTAGTATGCTAAAAAATGTCTAGTAACCAAGAGAAAATGTAATACGGACCGCTACAGGTGTTGCTAGCAGCCTCAATCCGTGAAACACCCAGATACGTCTCTGCAAGTTGTGTGGCATACTCCGAGGTGACAGTAACGGCAGGAGGTCTGGCATAGTTCCCCTGGATGGCAGCAAACAAGAGACGTCATCCAGAGTGATCGTCATTTCACCAAATGGTAAGTGAACTGACAAAGTATCTGAGTGCCATCTCTCGATAAAAGCAGACAACAACTTATGGTCTACTATGGCGTGGCCAGTGAAGAGAAGTGGGGTCAGTCTGGAGTCCATGAGCTCTGGGGAACGTTGAACTAGGGCCTCGTAGTGTATATGCAGCTTGGTATGGATTTTGTTTCCATGAGCCCAGACCTTCACAACACGCTGATAATCCTGAATTAAAAATAAATGATGTAAGCAAGAAGTGCAGGCTATGTGCCTTAAAGAAACTATGTAAGCAAAAAATTCAACTTACCGTGTCAGTGCATACTGAGTGCAGACATGATCTGCCAGATCAGTGAAGAGAGGGTACTGAGGCTGAGGCTCCTCCTGAGGCTGCTCCTCCTGATACTCAGACATAGACTCATCTGACAAAGACATATTTGTATGCTCCTGATCCTCATGATCCTGATCAGTATGATGCTCATAGTGATGCTCCTGATACTGGGGAGGTTGGGGATGGTACTGAGGAGGATGGTACTAAGGAGGCTGACTCCCCGATAGTAATCCTCATCACGAGTCTGCTGCGCAGTAATCCCCAGTGATAAAACTCTCCATCGTCCACGATCTTTGGGGAGGTGGGAATGGTCTCGACGAGGCAGTGCATCTCATCTTGGGGTGGGTGAGGATGGTCTTGAGTGGTTGCATATCATCTTGGGGTGGTGGGGGTGAGTCCGAGTTGGGTCGACTGTCTCCTAGCCAAGTCCTCGCATTCCTCATTTGAAGCATGTAGCTCATTATGCCTCCGAGTCCTCGTACTCGGAGCGGTAATAAGTGGATGCCTCCTCTCTCGGATAGGAGATACCTCCCATCTCCCTCTCTGACGATGGTCCCTCTACCGGACACTGCAAAAAAATAAATAAATTAAAATCAGTTAAAAAAACAAAAACAATCCATCATATATATGTTTAAAATATGTATATGCGATGCTCACTTGTGTGTGGGTCGTATATACGTGTTGAAAACGTATTTACGATTGGCTGAATAAGCGTTGCTTGTATATACGTCAAGACCAACGTATATACGATGGCTTGAAATGAAAGGGTCGTATATATGTTCTCAGGAACGTATATACGAGTGGCTGGATAAAGGGTTGCTCGTATATACGTTTGAAGTAGGTTAATTCCAGTGATTTTTGTCAAAACGTATATATGTTAAAAGTGGTAAAAATTTGGTGATTTTGTAATGTAGCAGGGGTATTTAGGTCTTTTCATTAGGTGTGTGGGGGTAAGGGGGTGGGGGTACAAAAAAAAAACCCTAATTATATTAGAGCCTCCCTCTCGGTTTTTGATTATTTTTTATGTTCTTGAGCTTCGATACTGATGATAGTCTGATTCTAACGTCTCATTTCCATCACGATTGGGGCCAATGTTCTCGTATATAAAATGGGGATGATGCAACCTTTAAAGACACAACCTATCTGAGGGAGACCTCCCAAAAAACATGAACGAAGAGTTCTTAGTACAATGCGGCTTTATGTAGCTGGACTTAATGATATTTTATTTATATTCATTTTAATCCCCGCGTGATATGAAACAACATAATAATAAATGATGTTTGACTATGTGGCTATAAACCTATGATCACTATTTATCAAATTTTTTAAAGCTTATAGTATTTCCTAGAAGCTTTGCTAGAACCGCTTCTTTAGGATGGTACTACCTTTAAGGATAGAACTTTACTAAGGGAGATCAAAATGTCCGGGTGGGCCGCTCATGAAACCGGTGTGAAAACTCAAAAACACATGAACATATACGTAGAAACGCAAATGCAATTAATATAAATTAAAATTATTTATGGACAAAATTAAATGGCAAAAATATCATTTTGATTTCACATAGAGACTTGATTGAAGTTGTTTGTAAAAGGATAATTTTAAATTTACTCGATTCTAACTTTAAAATGCAGAAGATATTTTTTTCGAAAATCATCAACCATTTATTCATAATTTCTAATTCTAATATAAAAATATTATAGTATTCAAAATAAGAACAAAATTTATACTTCAAAAAATATTAAAAGTACTATATATATATATATATATATATATATATATATATATATATTACTCTCTCCGTCTCAAAATATAAGGCCCCATTCTACTTTTCACCGTTATTAAGAAAAGTTGTTGGTATAATTAATATGTCAAAATTTTGTATGACTATTACTAAATTAACCTAACATTTAATGCTAACTTTTCATATACCAACACAACTTAGTACCATTAATAAGGATAAGTTTGGAAAAAGAGTAATAAATGTATCTAGAAAGTTGTAAGGGCGTTATATTTTGGGACAACTAAAATTGAAAAAGGGGCGTTATATTTTGGGACGGAGAGAGTATTTGAATATTTAGGATCAATAACTTTTGATTGCTTAGTGGTAAAGGGTTGTTATGGACGCAAAATGGACCGATGTCATTTAACCAAAATAGACCGATGTCTTTTAAATGCTCCTATAGTTGAAATTTTATATGAATTTAAAATTGTAATAAGTCAAACATTTTTAGGCATGTTATTTCCCTTTCTTAGAAGCCTACTTGTGTAAGACATACTTTGGGCTTGAATTTGGGCTTCTAATTGTCATGTTTTATTGTTAGTGAGCCTACAACCTATTCTCTCTATATAGGTGTGGTTTTGCAAGTTTTAGAAAACCTTTTTGATCATAATTTTAATTTTGAGAGGAATTAGCACAAGTGCTCTCTCTAGGGTTCTTTCTTGAACCGTCATTAGATCTTATCAAGAGCTTAGGTTTTTATGGCAATCCAAACATGAGAATTATCATCTTTCTATGAAAGATGTGGCTTCTCTTCACCACATAGTCCATCTCTTGTCTTTTCCATCTTTTCGATTTCCTTCACTTTTCTTGGTCTTTTCTTGTTTATTGTTTTGTTATTTCTTTGATTATGGAACGATTCGTTAATTTGAATGAATTAGTAACAACAATTCACATCAAGTTACGATCCCTGTCGGTGAGTATTAATTCCACAGTTTCTTCTCTTTAAATCTAGGTTATATGATAGTGATTATTTGTGTGTTGTGAAGTCCAATTTATGAGTTTAAGTCATTTGTATTAGTAGTCATTAACGTCTTTAGTAAAATAACTTCGATCCTTGAGGGCGATATCCCGGTATTTCACGGTTTTATTACTTGCACGATTCGGTACACTTGCCGAAAAGTTAACAGACTACACTTTACCATTCTCTCCTTTCTTGTGTGTGACTCACTCATGTTTGTTAGTTACTCTAGAACTTGACTCGATTCTTGTTGAAACACTTGTTCACATGCATGTTTGAAATGATCTAGGCAATTCTGTTTTTCTTAGCTACTAGCCAAATAAACCTACCCCGAATTTATCCATTTGTGTAAGCCCCTCTGAGCCTTTTTATCCCATTTTTTGTTTTATAGCTCATTACAAGCCTAAAAGAGAAAACAATGATATTACCCAATCTTAGAGGGTGAAGGAGCTTTGATTTGAAAATTGTCATATCCATAAGTGTGGGGGTGTCCAAATTGTGTAATTGTGGTTCTCACTTGGGTTGATTCTTGGGTTCTCAATGGAAAGTTTGACAAGTACATTTGTATAGAAAAATACTCCTCAAAAAAAAAAATGAAAAAGGAAAAAAAAAGAAAAAAAGAATAGAAAAAAAAAGAAAAAAATTGGAAAGTGTATATATCTTTTTATTTTTGTATCAAGGAGAGTGAATGTTGTGTAGAGAGAGTTATGGAGAGAAGTATCAAAATTGTGAAGTTTGTCATATATTGTTGAAGTTGGACCCTCTCATGCTCACTTTACAGTTGATTTTCATTGCTTCTTTATCCTCTTTGATTCTTTTTAGCTTAGCTCCCCCTTAGGATTATTCCACATTGACCTTGGCCCCATGACAACCCTTATAAAGACCTTTTGATCTTATGTGCACGTGTTTTTAAGTGTGGATGTTAGAAGCTTGTCAAGCATATGGTAGTGCTAACTTTCATTGATGTGCTTATTATACAATCATAAGACAAACAGGACTTAATGATACCTAATGGAGTGTCCTTAGTCAAATGGAATTGTTGACAACAATTTCTAGATGGGGGCTTTCAACAATATAATATGTTTTCGTCAAAAAAAAAAACAATATAAGATGTAGTTGTTGGTAGTTGGTTCAGCTTCATATCAAGATACCATGGCAATTATCATGTGATCAAACCATGCCAATTATCATTTGATGTCTTTAATAATCATATTTTGTTGTACAATCTGACTTAGGGGCTCACCTCTTACTATTATTGTTGATATATTGTAAGGGCTTAATGTGTAGTCTTTATCTTGGTCTCAAAACAATTATTGTCATCTTTGCTCTTGCTCTTGATTTTGTAAACTCTACACAAACATTGACACTTAAGCTCTGTCTTTAATATATCTTAAAGCATTGCCCCCACCTTCCATAGAACCTCTTTAATATAACTTAAAGCATTGTCCCCACCTTCCATAGAAACTGAAGCATTGAACCCGTCCATCGGAAGAGTCACCGCACTAGTGGTATGAATATACTTGTAGAAGCCGAGAGAGGGTCCAATAGATGAAACCCGATTTAGGCGCCATGGCGCCAAAGACATACAAATGCAAGATTGTTACAGGTTCCGCGTCTGGAGCGCACAACGAAGGTGAAGCGAATCCTACTGCTACTTCTGATGTACAGCTTCAAAACACAGAGTGAGGAGAGGCTAATAATTTGCAGCATAAGGATTCAGATGGAATTGAAAATCAAATTTCCAGTGACAGTATTTCGGTAATTCACCGAATGGCTCATACGCCAAATCAGCAATAACACATTTTGTTATCTCAACACAATACCCCTGCTCAATCTTTTAACCAGGAAGGTTCAGAATTACAGAATCTTCATAAGGAAAAAAGTCCTATTATGGACTTAGTAAAAAAAATAGCTCATGTGCTCGTTGTCAATGGCGCAATCAACACAAACAAAAAATCCAACAACGGATTTAGTGTGCTCTGAACCCAACAAAATTCAAATCCTTGATAATCTAAATGCTACTCCTCTTGGACAATTTTTTAGAAATAACACCAACATCAATCATCAATTAATAATTATATATGCTAAGTCGTGTAATTAGTTTTTCTAAAGGAAGATTATATATATATATATATATATATATATATATATATATATATAATAAAGATCGAGAACAATGGGTGCTCAACCTAAATACATAAGAAAATCCAGCTCCACAAACGGAGGAAAAAACCAAAAACAACTATCTCCTAAAAATACAGTCAATCGGATCCACGAATCACTTATAGCCTAAAAAGTAACTCTTGGAGGAAACTTGAAATTGATATGCCAACAGGCAATTCTACTTTTTCTGGTTCGCAATTGTACATGGATGGAATGTGTCATTGGTATGCAAGTGAAACACGTAATCATGGAGCATACTTGGTGTCGTTTGACTTGAGAAGTAAGGTGTTCTTTACAACACCCATACCTACCCTTGGACATGGATGATAGCTTTGATCTCATATTATATGGATAGGACTACTTTTCACATATCAATTTTGAGTCAAATTGGTGAGAAAGAATCTTGGACTAAACTATTCACTGTCGGGCCCTTCCCTTGCATTGAGGAGTTTATTGGAGCATGGAAGAACAACGTTATATTCTTCAGGAAACAAAATGATGAACTAGCCTGGTTTGATTTAAGTACTCAGATGATTGAAGAGCTTGGCGTTAAAGGAGTGAGGCTCCTTAGTCAAATAGTAATGTATAAGGAGAGCCTTCTTCCAATTGGAGCAATACATGATTAACAATTTTTATTTTTTCTTTTGCACCCAAAAGATTTATGTATGCAAAGTGATCATTTGTTTATTTGTTTATTTTACCAATTGTATACAAAGTGACTTGTGAATTACATACATCACAATTATTATCAAATATATGAATAATTTAAAAACCTTTGAGAACATGATAACCTCTTTATCAAATTTATTTTGAATGTTTATTCTGATTTTCTTTAAGAGCTGTTGTGCTTTCTATATCAAACCGCCACACTTTGTGTAAATTAAAGCTTATCGTTATGGAGTCTTTGTAGCATAATTATATTTGATTGTTTTTGATATATTATGTTCTTGAGCTTCGGTGCTGATGATAGTCTGATTCTAACGTCTCATTTCCATCACGATTTTAGTGGAAACACCAGGCTCTTTTCTTGTGAGACCGTTGGAAAAGGAGTTTTTATCGGTGGCTCTAGGTTGGGGCCAATATTCTCGTATATAAAATGAGGATGATGCAACCTTTAAGGACACAACCTATCTGAGGGAGACCTCTCCCAAAAAACATGAACAAAGAGTTCTTAGTATAATGCGACTTTATGTAGCTGGACTTAATGATATTTTATTTATATTCATTTTAATCCCTATGTGATATGGAATAACATAGTAGTAAATGATGCTTGACTATGTGGCTATCAACCTATGATCTCTACTTATCATTTTTTTAAAGCTTATTGTCTTTCCTAGTAGTAAATGATGCTTGACTATGTGGCTATCAACCTATGACCTATGGCTACTACTTATCAATTTTTTTTAAACCTTATTGTCTTTCCTAGCAGCTTTGCTAGAACTGTTTTTTAGGGTGGTGCAAACTTTAAGGATATAGCTTTATTAAGGGAGACCATCTAAACTACATGAACCAAGAGTCCTTAACATAGTAGCACAAGCTATTTATAATATAATGAAAGTCCTAGGGTGTTCTATATTTCTTGATAGAGTTCTTCATTTGCTGCATCTCATTGCCTTGTTCTTGAGTTTCTCTGCTCGTAGTCTGATTGGAACGTCGCGTTTCCACATGGCTTTAGTGGAAGCACTCAGCTCTTTTCTTGTGAGACCTTTGGGAAATGAGTTTTTATCAGCGGCCTCACGGTTGGCGCCAATGTTCCCGTATATCAAGTAGGGGTGGTGCAACCTTTAAGCAGTGGCGTATTTAGGACCCTGGGGTACGTACAATGTAATTTTTTTTGTAAACACGCGCATTGCTATAAATATAATAAAGGAGTAAGAGAAGAAAAATGAACACGTTTGAGAGTGAGAAAGCACGAGGAGAGAGAAAATTAGAAATGTGTAAGAGTGTGAGTAATTGTGTGAGTATGATGTATTAGATAGATGCAAAACTAGGAGTTTCACTGCAAACAAATATTTTTGAGGTGTTCAAAGTATTCTTTTAATAAGATTGGTGCTAGTATTTTTTTAATAAGAGTATTGGTACTAATAATATTTTTTTAGAGTGTGTGATTGACCACCCTGACATATAGGTAGATTCGTCGGCCCCTGCAGGCCTTTAAGAGCATATAGCCTTACTAAGGGAGACATCGCAAATTACATGAACGTACCAAGAGTCCTTAATACAACTGTGGCATGAGCTATTTATAATACAATGAGAGTCCTAAAGTGTTCTATACCGCAGGGGATCACCCTCTTGTGGAAGCTCTGCGCCTGATATCAAGATAGTCGCGCGACCACTACTTCAGTATGAGCCAATGCCCAACTGTCACGTCCTCTTTGTTTGTCTTCTAAGAGGACACATCCTGGTTTGTGCATGGCCTGTACAATGGTGCATGAGGTATGAAGCTTCTTCTAGTACCATTTTGTGTCCTCCTCTTGTGACGATTGTGCTTCTCGGCCTTTTGGAGCCCTTCTTGATCTTTCCAGAGTCCATATTGGCATTTTTCGGACACCCCAGTATAGTCATTAATATTAAATTAAAACCGAAAGTCATTTTATAAATTAAATGAAAATAAGTGTTATTCAATGGCCATGGTGTCATGAAAATAAGTGTTGTTAAATGAAAGTGTTGTATATATGAAAAGTTGGATTGTACTAGCTAGAGGCGTATGTTGAAGAGGCCTAAAAGGGAGCACATGTGGTGGTGTTGTGTGAGAAAGGAAAAGAGCATCAAAAAGTTAAAAATGGGAATTTAAATTTGGCAGCACATTGTTATAAAAAATAAAGAAAATGTTATTATTGATGACTTATTTTTACCCATACATATGATGCATGTTACTACGGTGTCAAATAAAATAAAATAAAATAGGGTGAATTGGCAGAGTAAAAAAAATATCATATTTGGCAGTAAAAGGAATTCACATGCATATACCCACTTAAGGGAATGAATCTCTGCAGGAAATTAAATAAACGCGTACATATATATGCAAATCAAGATAACTACGGATTTACTAGCAAACCTGATGTGATATATTTGATTTCTCTCTCATCCATATGATCATTTTCATATGTATCGTTCTATTATATAAACTCACATGGTCGTGTCGTGTCACCTCACATAGTAGAAATTGATCATTCTCTATGTGTGTGTGTTAAGGTGTGAAGGCCAAGACAACTGTAATACCCTCCAAAATCATCATACTAGTTGGTTTAAAATATATTGTGACCATATTTTTTTCTAATTTAATTAATACTTTGTTGAGAAAAGAAATTAGAAAGGTATGAGATTGTGGGACTTATTAGCAAAATGACCACAGTTGCAACACAACTCACCACACACTCTCACCTTTACTCGACTGACTACACACTCTCACTACCCAATTATTCTTGGAAAATATGGTCACAAACTCAGCAAATCACGATCTCACAAACAAGCACCGACCAAACTGTCGATCATATAACACAAACACTGTTAATAGTCCGAGGTGTGTGAATGCACTATCGGATCAAACTATCTCACGAATGATAGCTCTGCAATATGTGTATAGTTTGATCCCCTTTTATTTAGTTTTCTGTTATTTATCTTTCATATTAGATAGTAATGTATAGTTTGATATATATATATATATATATATATATATATATATATATATATATATATATATATATATATATATATATGTATTTTCTAACTATTTACGAGAATAGAGACAATAAGAACACAAGAACAATCTCACGTAGGATGTAAAATTGTTCAACCCTTTCATTAGCCTCTTTGGGCGGATTATATAGTGATCTGATCATTAATTGCTAATAACCTAGTAGTGCGCGTTCTGAGTAATGGTATCGATTACATAATAATGAGTCGATTACATTAAGTAGCGCCGGTTGATGAGTGGACCGGATCTCCTAGGGGAGCCGACTACGGAAGACTTGGCCGAGTATTTTGTTGAGTGCTTTAGCTAGTCTTGGCGAGATCACCCGATCCCTCAAGCCTTGCCATGATCCATGGTACCAAGGTGATACTCACCTAGTCGTGAACTATATATATATATATATATATATATATATATATATATATACCCCAAAGTATGATCCGTAGTACCAAAACAATTTCTTGTGTCGTAGATATAATAAACCAAAAGTATATCATTTTCAATGTTAGAGAGATTGAGAGTTTTATCATTAATTATATAAAATTTAATGTTAAAATTTACTTCTTAACTAAGTTACCATGTTTTTACCAAAAGTAATTATGTTGCCGTGAATAAAATCATAAAAGTCTTTTAAGATCTTAGTTTATTTAGCATTTACAATTACACATGCTTTTCAATTAAGTTAATTAGCGAAAAAATATTTTTACAATTAAATTTTTGATGTTGATTAATAAAGTTTGGCAAATATAAAAGCTGGAGCAACAAAGTTTGACTCCCTCCACTTTACAATGCCTGCAGATCTCATAATCTCTCATTGCTACCATTGCAAGTGAAACACATCCTAACAGATGGGCGCGACAAGTGAAAATCTCAAGAACCATATACATGATGATCTTGCAATCTGTATTTTGTCCAAATTTCCGCTAAGATCTTTGAAACGATTTGGATGCGTACACAAATCATGGGCCCTCTTATTAGAAAACCCTTATTTCATGAGAATCTTTAGCAACAATTTCATATCTAAGCACCATTCTTACTATGATGATACATCTCTCCTCTTGCATTACACAAAACCACCTCTCAAATATAATTCTAGATCATCTTTGTACTCGCTTTTTGGGGAAAGGTTTGAGTGTAGGACTAAGTTAGACTGGCCAAATCCATATCATCTTGATTTGAGCCTTCTTTTAATATTTTAAATCCTAGAAGTGTAAATGGACTTTTTGCCTCTACACAATTGTTTCAATTTGTATTGTGGAACCCAACTACCAAGGAATTCAAGGTTCTTCCTCCTAGTCCCGTTGAATCAACGCCTTATCGAGAGCATTCGACTCATTTTCAAGGATTTGGTTATGACCATGTTAGAGATGACTATAAGGTGATTCGACATGTGTCATTTTTTGAACTAAATGACTGGGATCTTGATAATTTAGGCTTGGAATGGGAAGATGTGCCATGGGAAGATATATGTTATGACCCCTTATGGGAAATTTATAGCCTAAAAAGTAACTCTTGGAGGAAACTTGAAATTGATATGCCAACTGGCAATTTTACTTTTTCTGGTTCGCAATTGTACATGGATGGAATGTGTCATTGGTATGCAAGTGAAACATGTAATCATGGAGCATACTTGGTGTCGTTTGACGTGAGCAGTGAGGTGTTCTTTACAACACCCATACCCTTAGACATACCCTTGGACATGGATGATAGTTTTAATGTTAACTTAATGCGTAGACACTTGTTCGTGTTGAATGGGACAGTTGCTTTGATCTCATATTATATGGATAGTACTACTTTTCACATATTAATTTTGGGTGAAATTGGTGAGAAAGAATCTTGGACTAAACTATTCACTGTTGGGCCCTTCCCTTGCCTTGAGGAGTTTATTGGAGCATGGAAGAACGGCGTTATATTCTTCAGGAAACAAAATGATGAATTAGCCTCGTTTGATTTAAGTACTCAGATGATTGAAGAACTTGGCGTTAAAGGAGTGAGGCTCCTTAGTCAAATAGTAATGTATAAGGAGAGCCTTCTTCCAATTGGAGCAATACATGATTAACAGTTTTTATTTTTTCTTTTGCACCCAAAAGATTTATGTATGCAAAGTGATCATTTGTTTATTTTACCAATTGTATACAAAGTGACTTGTGAATTACATACATCACAATTATTATCAAATATATGAATAATTTAAAAACCTTTGAGAACATGATAACCTCTTTATCAAATTTATTTTGAATGTTTATTCTGATTCTATTTAAGAGCTGTTGTGCTTTCTATATCAAACCGCCACTTTGTGTAAATTAAAGCTTATCGTTATGGAGTCTTGGTAGCATAATTATATGGGTTGATTTTTTCATACCCCCATCACTTCCCCATATACCCCCACAAAATTTAATATCTCCAAAGTACTCCTTTGAAATGTTTTTTTTTTTTAAAAAAAGCCAATCGTATATATGTATTTGGGACATATATACGATAACACCATTTAACCAATCGTATATATGTCCTAAAAACGTATATATGATTGGCTTCAAATGATGTAATCGTATATACGTTTTTAGGACATATATACGATGGTTTAAATGGTGCCATCGTATATATGTCCCAAATACATATATACGATGGGTTAAAATTGTATTTTTTTAAAAAAATTTAAACGGTTAGGATTTCACTTTCAAAGTTGATCAACGGTGTAGATTGCACCGACAAAATCAACGGTTGATTATCTTTTACCTCAACTATAAATACCCACTCCCACCCTCACTATTTTCACATCAAAAATTCAACTTCCTTCTCTCACACAACACAAGTCAAGATGATGCAGGCTTCGCTAATGTCATACTACGAGTCTTCTTCCCTCACTATCGTTCATTCTAATCTGGGGTTTGCTGATCATCAGGGCATCATCTTGCAAGAAGATGGTGTAGGTTTCAATGGGAGAGATGTTATGCGAGTGTAGGTTAAAACATCGCATATCATTTGTCGCTCTTAAGCGAAAACTCGGATGGTTTAACTAGAGAACGACGAGCATGAGATAATTCGTATCGTTTATCGGAAACCGGAATGGACTGATGGAGGTCTTTACTGGTCTACCATGGATGTCAACAACGAGGATGACCTCCGACACATGATCTCCAATCATATTATGTTTAAATGGAAGAGTTATTTTCATCTGTACGTCGAAAGCAGAAGGACCGTCGCTGAGATCCTTCTTCGATTAACTCCACCAACTCAGTAGTTTCTATTGTATTTTTTATATCTCTTTATTTTTATTCTAGTTGTTTATGTTTTATCGCTTGTGTAAGTTTGTTTTATTGAATCAATGAAATCAAAAATTTATGGAAACTCGTAAAATATAATAAAGTGCAACAGCTAATAATAATAAAGTCATATAAGTACAAACATCAAAGTACGAATAGAAGTCAGTACAAACATCAGCACAAAAATCCCCTAGCGTCGCCTACGTGGTGGTGGTCCGTCAGGTGGTGCCATCCCCACCAGCTGACAGAGTCTCGCAAACGTCTGAGTGCCATGACAGATCTCGCCTCTAGTAAGCCCTTCCATATACAAGTCCACAACCTCCCGCATCCACTCAGGATCGTGGAATCGTAGCTCTGGCTCAGGTGTCCAAACTGGTGGTGTTGGTGGAGCCAGTTAATAGTCTGGGGATAGATGCACAGACATACCAGGCATGTAGCGATCTATGAAGTCGGCCCAGTTGATGAAGCCCTTGTATAGGGAGATCTGCTCAAAGGGTCTACTAGCCTGGTGCTCCTCAAATGGTCGCCAGCAGACATCCTTTGGTCTCAGCTCATCAATCATCTTCCTATAGTGGCTCAGCTTCAGGTGAGCTGTCTTCTTCTTCCTAAAGTGCCCAGCCAGTGTCTCTGCACCGCGTATATGACCAGGTTTCCTCTCCGCCATCCGAGGGAAATACCACATAATCCAAGACTGAAATGCAAAAATAAACAACATATTTAATTAAAAACTATTTACCCAAAGACAGTCTGAATTAAGAAAAAAATTAAGTTTACATTTATACCTAGAATAGACTGGCATACCCTCCACACTGCGCCGTGACCTTCGAAGACACAGTGTTCAAGGACTCATACATGGCAGCTAGTGCACTACACCCCATGCATAGACTCCAAGAACATCTGCACTCAGATCATCAAGGTAGAGCAGCCACTTAGCCTCTTAGTGAAGAGGCTGTAGGTCAAAAGTAGAAGCAGATAAGCCTTCATAGCAACTCTCATGTCACCCCCTCCGCCTTAGTACGCTAAAAATGTCTAGTAACCAAGAGAAACTGTAATACGAACCGCTACGGGTTTTGCTAGCAGTCTCAATCCGTGAAACACCCAGATACGTCTCTGCAAGTTGTGTGGCATACTCCGAGGTGACAGTAACGGCAGGAGGTCTGGCAAAGTTCCCCTGGATGGCAACAAACAAGAGATGTCATTCAGAGTGATCGTCATTTCACCAAATGGTAAGTGAAATGACGAAGTATCTGAGTGTCATCTCTCGATAAAAGCAGACAACAACTTATGGTCTACTGTGGCGTGGCCAGTGAAGAGAAGTGGGGCCAGTCTGGAGTCCCTGAGCTCTGGGGAACGTTGAACTAGGGCCTCGTAGTGTACATGCAGCTTGGTATGGATTTTGTTTCCATGAACCCAGACCTTCACAACACGCTGATAATCCTGAATTAAAATAAATGATGCAAGCAAGAAGTGCAGACTATGTGCGTTAAATAACCTATGTAAGCAAAAAATTCAACTTACCGTGTCAGTGCGTACTTAGTGCAGACATGATCTGCCAGATCAGTGAAGAGATGGTATTGAGGCTCCTCTTGATGCCCTTGATCCTCCTGAGGTTGCTCCTCCTGATACTCAAACATAGACTCATCTGACGAAGACATATCTGTATGCTCCTGATCCTCATGATCCTGATCAGCATGCTGCTCATAGTGATGCTCCTGATACTGGGGAGGTTGGGGATGGTACTGAGGAGGATGGTACTAAGGAAGGCTGACTCCCCCGATAGTGTAATCCTCATACTGAGTCTGCTGCAGGTAATCCCCGTGATAAAACTCTCCATCGTCTTGATATTGGGGGAGGTGGGAATGGTATCTTTGCAGGCCGCATCTCATACTTTGGGTGGGTGGGGATGGTACCGAGTGCGATATCATATCATGGGGTGGTGGGGTGGTACTGAGTTGGGTCAGCCTGTCTCCTAGCCAAATCCCTCACATTCCTCGCTGAAGCATGCAGCTCATTATGCCTCCGAGTCCTCGTACTCGGAGCAGCCAAATAAGTGGATGCCTCCCCTCTCTCTCGGATAGGAGATACCTCCCATCTCCCTCTCTGACGATGGTCCCTCTGACCGCGATGCCTACCGGACACTGCAAAAAAAATAATTAATTAAAATCAGTTAAAAAAAACAAAAACAAGTCATTGTATATATGTTTAAAATATGTATATGCGATGCTCACTTGTGTGTGGGTCGTATATACGTGTTGACTCATTTTGATTTCACATAGAGACTTGATTTAAGTTGTTTGTAAAAAGATAATTTTAAATTTACTCGATTCTAACTTTAAAATGCAGAAGATATTTTTTTCGAAAATCATCAACCATTTATTCATAATTTCTAATTCTAATATAAAAATATTATAGTATTCAAAATAAGAACAAAATTTATACTCAAAAAAAAATATTAAAAAAATATATATATATATATATATATATATATATATATATATATATATATATATATATATATATATATATATATTACTCCCTCCGTCTCAAAATATAAGGCCACATTCCACTTTTCACCGTTATTAAGAAAAGTTGTTGGTGTAATTAATATGTCAAAATTTTGTATGACTATTACTAAATTACCCTAATATTTAATGCTAACTTTTCATATACCAACACAACTTAGTACCATTAAATAGGGGCGTTATATTTTGGGACGGAGAGAGTATTTGAATATTTAGGATCAATAACTTTTGATTGCTCAGTGGTAAAGGGTAGGCTGATTGATTATTCAGTACTTGGTTCGATTTAACAACAGCTGCTAGTAATGTTTTAAAGAGAGAAAAAGGAAAAGCTACATAAATTTGCTGCCCAAGGAGTTGTGCTCGTAACCAATAAGCAAAGATTTAACGATTAAACCATCAGGCTACACAATCTATTGTTTATTACTTGATTACTTCGCACTAGTTTCATTATATACAAAACTTTAAAGATTAATCCAATCCTTTTATAAATTATTTGTTGTAGACGGTGTATACTTGCACATCAATATTTTTAGCTACCAGTGTGCAAAATATTCTTTTAATAAGATTGGTGCTTATTATTTTTTAATAGGAGTATTGGTATAATAATTTTTTTCAGAGTGTGTGGACCCCTGCCTTTAAGGATATAGCCTTATAGTAAGGGAGAACTCCCAAAGTAGATGAAACAAGAGTCCTTAATACAACAGTAGCATGAGGTATTTATAATAAAATGAGAGTCCTAAGGTGTTTTGTAACGCATGGGATCACCATCTTGTGGCAGCTCTGCGCCTGCTATCGAGGTAGTCAAACAACCACTACTTCGGTATGAGAAAATGCTCAATTGTCTCGTCCTCTTTGTTTGTCTTCTAAGAGGACGCGTCATGGTCTGTGCATGGCTTGTACAGTGGCGAATGCGGTACAAATTGTGTCCTCCTCGGGTGAAAATTGTGGCCGTTTGTAGCCCTTCTTGATCTTCCGGAGTCCATGTTGGCATTTTCCGGACACCACAGTATAGTAATTAATATTAAATTTAAAACTGAAAGTCATTTTGGGACAAATTTATTATAAATTATATATAATAAATATTTAGTTTTTGATTGAATGTGTGGCAATATAAATTGATTGGTGCATATAATAGGATGTGCTCCAAACGGAACTCACAGAGAGAAAATCGTACCTCACAGTGGTGATGTTGGGATAGAAATCTGAAACCCGAGATGACATGGCCGAGGTCCGAGATAGTATCGACCGATGTGTGAAGCGCGTGGGGGCCGCCATATCCGCAAGCACTCGACACCCAAGTCAGCCCATAATCAAGATGGAGCATATGAGAGGAGAAACCTATCATATTTGAAGTGCATAGGTTTATATAGTGTCGCAATTGGGCCGACTTGCAATTGGGCTCCTAAGCCCATTATCTAACCAAAGTTGGATCCAGAACAGGATGGTTGATGAAGTTCATAGTAGTGAACATTATGGTTAAATACAATATTTAGCATTTTGATAAAGGTGGTGCTTATGGTTAAATTTATTTATTCAAACAAGAAAATTAATTTTTTGTATCTTTTTAAGAGAAGTCCAAAACACAATGGAAGGGTAATTGATATAGCTTTTTAAGAAAACTTGTAAAGTTGAGAGAGATGATGAGTTAGTTTCAAAATAATTTCAAATTTGAATGGGAGTAAGTTAGGATCGATCATGTGTTGATCATCACCTGACCTAATCATCTATAAATAAGAGTAACTTAATTTTATTGAAACATATATACATACTTAGTGTCGTGGATCATTGTCATTTGTAGTCCCACCCGACTCGAGATTAATATCTATAATCGGCTTGTGCTAGCTAGAAGCCTATGTTGAAGAGGAAGCACATGTGGTGGTGTTGTGTTGTATGACAATGGAAATTAAAGAAATAAAGAAAATGTTATTATTGATGACTCATTTTTACCCATACATGTACATACATACATATGATGCATGTTACTACGGTGTCAAATAAAATAAAATAGAATTGGCAGAGTCAAAATAAAATCATATTTGGCAGTAAAATTAGGAATTCACATGCATATATGTATATATACCCACTTAAGGGAATGAATCCCTGCAGGAAATTAAATAAACGCGTGAGGTTCAATTAGTTTAGCTTTTTAGAGCAATCCGTTGCTAACTATTTGATTTCTCTCTCATCCATATGATCATTTTCATATGTATATACCCTTTGGTTTGACTATACTGCTTTTCTCTTTTGGTGGTTAAAGTATCAACTATGAATTTGTAATGGGATACAAACTTGTTGGTAATTTGAGATACATACATATGTATCATCATTTAATAATACAAGTTTTCGCATTACCTCATAAAAATAAATTTTAACTTTAAAACTATGGAAATTAATTAACTTATATCTTTGACTTAAAGAAAGTTCTAGTTTGATTTAGGCACCCAATCATAAAATTTTAACCTTATAAATTAGTAGAACCTTTTCTTGGAGTTTGCCTCTAAGCTGCTATTTAGATGACTCTGGTCTTAATAGGCAGAGTCTTTCTTTTTTCAGAGTCAAATAATTTATCTTTGGGGTTTGATCTCATCAGTTTTCTTTTTTACGTCGTAATGCTGCTACATATGCTTGTTGTTTGTTTCCCAGTCAATGGTTTTGGCCTAGTCCCTCATTGGCCTTTCTTGTATTTCAACTTTTTTTTTAATTTTTAATAAAATAAGGTAGAGTGGTCTTTTTCCTTAGGAGTGTTCAGTGGTTCAAACAAATCCTAACCATCCAACCAAGCAATAGTTGTTTGCTTCGGGCAATAGATTTTAAAAAACAAACCCTCGAACCCAAATCAACCCATACTAGATCATACTAGTTTGGTAATTTTCGAAGCACAGGATTTTATTTACTTAGACTTTTTATCCTAGAAATTTAAGATTAATTATTTGTAAAATTTTAGTACTATAAATTGGAAATCTAGTAATGGATTTTAGTTTGATTTGGTGTAATTTTTAAACTCTACAATTTTTTGGCTATTTAGAAGTGTTGAAATATTACAAAAAGAATTGTTGTTTTTTATAATTTAGAAAATTAGTAATATTTTAGTGCATGACATGTGTGTTCAATCCGAATCAAGCCATCCAATATTGGATTGATTTGGCTCGGATTTTGGAAAAAAAATTATAGTATAAAATCTGAACCAATCGAAACCAATTTTTTTTTTTGAGATTTAAACCAAGAAAATTTTAGTTGGTTTGGACAATGGATTTGGCCAAATCCGATCCAAATCCATCCAAACCAATCCATGTATGCCGCTAATTATACAACATTAAGTAAGTTAGCATGTTTTTACCATAAATAATTATGTTGCCGTGAATAAAATCATAAAAATCTTTTAAGATCTTAATTTACTTAGTGTTTACGATTACACATGCTTCAATTAAGTTAATTAACGAAAAAAATATTTTTACAATTAAATTTTTGATGTTGTTTAATTTATTTTGCCAAATATAAAAGCTGGAGCAACGAAGTTTGACTACCTCCACTTTACAATTGCAAGTGAAACACGTCCTAAGAGATGGGCGCAGCAAGTGAAAAGGTCAAGAACCATATACGTGATGATCTTGCAATCTGTATTTTGTCCAAATTTCCGCTAAGATCTTTGAAACGATTTGGATGCGTACACAAATCATGGGCCCTCTTATTAGAAAACCCTTATTTCATGAGAATCTTTAGCAACAATTTCATATCTAAGCATCATTCTTACCATGATGATACATCTCTCCTCTTGCATTACACAAAACCACCTCTCAAATATAATTCTAGATCATCTTTGTACTCGCCTTTTGGGGAAAGGTTTGAGTGTAGGACTAAGTTAGACTGGCCAAATCCATATCATCTTGACGAGCCTTCTTTTAATATTTTAAATCCTAGAAGTGTAAATGGACTTTTTTGCCTCTACACAAATGTTTCAGCTATATTGTGGAACCCAACTACAAAGGAATTCAAGGTTCTTCCTCCTAGTCCTGTTGAATCTGTAACGCCTTATTGAGACCATATGAGTCGTTTTCACAGATTTGGTTATGACCATGTTAGAGATGACTATAAGGTGATTCGACATGTTTCATTTTTTAAACTAACTGACCGTGATCTTCATAATTTAGGGTTGGAATGGGAAGATGTGCCATGGGAAGATATATGTTATGACCCCTTATGGGAAATTTATAGCCTAAAAAGTAACTCTTGGAGGAAACTTGATATTGATATGCCTACTGGCAATTCTGAATTTTCTGGTTCGAAATTGATATGATTTTACCTTGTATTCAAAGTGATTTGTGAATTACATATATCACAATTATTATCACAACAGTTAACGGTTTATATTTTTTTCTTTTTATATATGGATGTAGTTGAATAAATCAAAGAAAAGCTTACACCTCCTTGGAGCTCTATTGGTAAATGGGGAATCACCTCTCTTGGAAGAGGATGCAATGAATTCTCATTCTCAAAGAAAAGCTTACACCCCTTCGAGCAATTAATTTTTGGAATTTAAAGCTAGGAAACTTAAAACTCTTTTCTTGGACTAGGGATTTTAATCTGAACTCCAAAACAAAAAATTGTTCAATATTGGACCTGTCTCACATAGGTTTATCTCAAGAATATATTGAGATCGCAAATTCTATTCTCTATTGCTAGCAGTGTTGGAGTCCAATTTGTTTAGATGATGATACAACAAAGCATGCAGGGGATCGTTATTTTGGTCTGAAGTGCACAACGAAGGTGAAGCGAATCCTACTGCTACTTTTGATGTACAACTTCAAAACACAAAGCGAGGAGAGGCTAATAATTTGCAGCATAAGGATTCAGATGGAATTGAAAATCAAATTTCCAGTGACAATATTTCGGTAATTCACCGAATGGGGATGCTCAGACGCCAAATCAGCAACAACACATTTTGTTATCTCAACACAATACCCCTGCTCAATCTTTTAACCAGGAAGGTTCAGAATTACAGAATCTTCATAAGGAAAAAAGTCCTATTATGGACTTAGTAAAAAATATAGCTCAGGTGCTCATTGTCATTAATGGCGCAATCAACCAAGAAGTTACAACAAATCATATTATTAACAAGCAAAAAATCCAACAATGGATTAAGTGTGCTCTGAACCCAACAAAATTCAAATCCTTGATAATCTAAATGCTACTCTTCTTAGACAATTTTCTTAGAAATAACACCAACATCAATCATCAATTATATATGTTAAGTGGTGTAATTAGTTTTTTTAAATGAAAATATATATATATATATATATATATATATATATATATATATATATATATATATATATATATATATATATATATATATGAAAATCTAGCTCCACAAACAGAGGAAAAAACCAAAAATAACTATCTCCTAAAAATGCAGTCATTAGGATTCACGAACCACTCAAAGAATAAACATGAATAAGACGTACCCCTTGCCTGAAACCACCGTCAGGAAAGAGATGCTATCCGGTCAAAGCAAGACCCAAAGTCAGCTACATCTCCAGAGGAAAAACATTTGCTCCTCAAATCGCAAATAACTTAGAGAACAGTATGCCAGATGAACATCAAACCACGTCAATGCAAGTGAAAGTACTCCCTCCGGTTTCTTTTACAAGCAAAAATTGGTCAATGCAAGTTGATATATCTAGTCCATATTATGAACTAGATTTATCAACTTGCGTTGACCAAATTTTACTTATAAAAGCGACCGGAGGGTTTTGATTTATCATTTAAGGAATCTCAGAAAAGTAAATGCGTGAGAAAATCAAAGAGCCTTCGTGATATATGCAAAAAAAAAATCTCTCTCTTGAGTCTGTAGCAATCAACTGGACTACATACCACTTCTAGAATGAGAAAATTACAGCATGTATGTATATCCATCCATCCATCCTTTTATATATACTAGCCTCATAACTCGTGTGATGCACAGAGTTGGCTAAATCCCATCGAGTAATTAATTTTTTTTAAAGACTAATATCCCATTGAACTTGAAAGCAAATTTTGCACTGCTCGATCAACATCGAGCTTGTCAATTGTTAGAATCAAACTAAGGAGTACACAATCGACCCCTGTGTCTCAAGGTAGATTATGTCATTGGGTAAATGGTGTTAGTTTGCAAAATATAAAATCTAATAATTGTGAATAAAAATTAAATAAAAAATATTATAAAGTTTAAAAGGAACATCGATAAAGATATTTAAATTGAACATCCTCTATAGATAAAATAAGAAGAAAAAGAAAGATAAAAATATAAACACCAATTAAAGAATGGTTTTAATTTATAGAAAGTTGAAAGAGCACGATTGATGATCTATTGTAAATGTGACTGAAGTTCCCGTAAATGAAATTAAATTAAAACATAAATTAAATAAGAATATTATAAAATCAAAAAGAAAAGGTTATTGAGGAACGAACTTCGTGTATTTGAACGTCTAAAATTTTTTGGGACCCTAAAGTCCCAAAAATACATTGTAAGCATCGTACTTTACATATTTTTTCACAAACTTATTATTATATTTTACCCTTTGGTAAACTTATTATTATAACATTTTACCAAACTTATTATTATATTTTACCAAAGTTCTGGTATTTATGAAAAATTTATTATATTTTTCCAAACTTATTATTATATTTTATAACAAACTTCTGATATTTACGAAAAACCTTTTGGTATTTGAAGAGTTAATTTTTTTTTCAAATCCTAAAAGTACCTCAAAACGCACTGCTAAACATTTCACTTTAGACATTTTGTTACAAAATAATTTTTTTTCACCATCATGTACATCAAACCACACTTAGCATCCGACTTTACGTAGTTTTCCAAGAATTTTTTTTTTACCCAAGTCAATTATTGAAGAACAAAATTTACATATTTAAACATCTAAAATTTGTCGAGACTGAAACAAAAATCAAAAAGAAACAATAAAACTGGAAAAGAAGAAGAAGAGAAAAAAAACTGAAAAAAAGGCAGCTCGGCCAAAAAAAACTGAAACAAAAAAAAGTAGTTTGCGGCCAAAGAAAAACTGAAACGCAAAAAAAAACATTTTGGCGGCAACCTTTTTTGATAAGCCGTTTATATGGGAGTAGACAAACCTTTTGGTTTGAGAGCTTTTCTTTTTGGGTTTCAAAAAACAATTCACAGCAAGAAAAATTAGAATTTATCAACGGGCGAAGACTGTTGGAATGGTTAAAATACGGTCGGTAATCGCTTATTTCTAACAAATTTACCAACGAGGTCGCATCCTCAAAGATCGATAGGCTGGTCAAAAAAACGCATCGACGACCAAATTGATTTTGTCGATAATTATCGCCAAATTGATGTAGAAGATGGTTGATCAACTTCATAGTAGTAGTGAACATTATGCCTAATTTATATAAAATTAATTTGTATTTGTTAGGACTTAAGCACACGAGAGATCCCAACCCAAAAGACTAGTCTATTAGGTGGGAGCCTCAATAAAGTAAGTACCACATTGAGTCTTCTTAGCTACTCAATGTGGGACTCCTAACAGTATCATGGTTGTAAAATTAATTTGTGTCATGGTTGTAAGACTTTATAAACCTTTTTTGGGAAACTCCAAAACACAATGGAAGCCTAATTTATATACCTTTTTAAGAAATTTCTTTAAAGCACCACAAAAACTTGTAAAGTTCTAGTTAAGAAAGGTTTAAGGCACGACTTGTGAACCGTCTCGTAAGGCAGTTTATCTGCTCTTGAAGTCTGTGCTTGTGGGCTTCCAAGGTCTGTGCGTGATCATCTGATGGCATCCACCCGTCAGGTAAGCCTGGAAAATCTGTTTGTGTCCTCTTCCTTTAGACGGAGGTCAGCCACACTTCCTACTTAGCCTGCCCTTGGCCTGGGGGGAACTCTTCCGGATCGGGCTCAACCCATGTTCGACCTCAAGAACCCACAATCGACAACTCTGTTCGTGCAAGACCAAAGCAGACCTCAGGCGTACTTCCGCCCATGGGCATGGATCGCGACCACGCCATACTCGAACTAACAGTCACAAGGTAACCGCATCGATGGTACAAAACCACCCAATGTAAATCTATAAATACTCTCACCCCTCGCACCCTAGGTATGATCTCACATCTCATCTCACCATGTAATTCATCATACTGACTTAGGGCGCCAGAGTGTGTGCAGGTACTATACCCACCTTGGTCAACAACTTTCCAGCTCAGAGGGTATGTCGATCCAGCCTGTCTCAATCTCAACTTAGGTTCTACTCCAGGACAAGTTCTAAGCTAGGAGTACCTCTCCTACATGTGGATTTTATGAATGGTATGTTGATCCTATCGATTGTATCTATGACGTAGCTAGTCGTTTACTCTTCGTTGGTAATTCTCCGTTGGTAAATATTCTCGGTAATTAAACAATGTGATTTACCTCACTCATTTACCGATGGCCAATTCTTTCGATAATGTTCTCGGTAACCAATGGCATTTCTTTCGCTCATTACCGAAGGCCAGTTTCGACGTCGACAATGCTTGTTTTAGCGACGAGGTTTTGGTCCTTAGGTAAATAAGAAAATTAATTCTTGACCATGCATGATTATAAGAGTTAATTAAAAAGCTTAATTTTAGTTTTTGAGAAAATTACAAAGCACGTGGAAGCATACTTCGTATACCTTTTTTAAGAAATTTTATAGGAGATCAAAACCAATAAGAAATCTCCACCAAAACTTGTAAAGTTGAGAGAGATGAGTTAGTTTCAACACAAGTAAGGATGGAACATGTGGTGGTCACGTGACCTGATGATCTACCTAAAAATAAGAGTAACTTAATTTTATTGAAACATATATACATACTTAGTGTTGTATATTGTAGTTCTACTCGGCTTGAGAGATAAGTCTCTATAGTTACGCATAGAGAATACTCAATTTATACAAAAAAAATATTCAGTGCATCATCATCATCATCGACGGTTGTATACCTTGCTAACGCGTCAATAATTGGTGAAGGATCAAGTCTGTTGGTAATTACCGACGGCCATGTTTGTCATTTTCGTCGGTAATGCTTATTTTAGCGACGAGGTTGTAGTCCATTGATAATTATCCGCTGTAAACTAATTATATATTTTCTTATAGTGATTATTAAGCATATTTTAGGTTTTATAATTGATATGTTATGTTTTTAATATTATAAATTTATATGTGAATATACTCCTAAATAAATTGTACTGGTACTCGGGTGAAAAAATTGTACTAGTTCTTCTATATACCTTTTTTTTTTTAAAATTGCTGAGATTTTAAATTTGCATTAATACCTTAAATTTGCATTCAGTTTGCACTTAATTTTTAATAAACATGTCTTATTAATCTTCATACGAGACTATTTATAAAATTTTAGAAAGTAATTTTATCTATATCACATATTTTTACGAACTACTTTTACTCTTAAATATATTAGAGTTAGATCTCTTAGTTCCTTAATTTTAATAAATTAGGTGGGGATATTTGAAACAAAAAATTTAGTTTTATTTATAAACCAACATTTTTTATAATAATGTTTTTTTCTACCACTAGCCTAGCTAGGGTCCTGGATCCACCACACACGCGCGCACACATTGCAAGTAGATCAATGAAAGTAGGTGTTGTTCAATGGCCATGGTCTCATGAAAATAAGTGTTGTATATATGAAAAGTAGGCTTGTACTAGCTAGAGGCGTATATTGAAGAGGCCTGAAAGGAAACACATTTGGTGGTGTTGTGTGAAGTGGGGTATATGCATGGTAAAAATGAGTCATCAATAATAACATGTGGTGGTGTTGTGTGAGAAAGGAAAAGAGCATCAAAAAGTTAAAAATGGGAATTTAAATTTGGCAGCACATTGTTATAAAAAATAAAGAAAATGTTATTATTGATGACTCATTTTTACCAATACATACATACATACATATGATATGATGCATGTTACTACGGTGTCAATATTTGGCAGTAAAAGGAATTCACATGCATATACCCCACTAAGGGAATGAATCCCTGCAGGAAATTAAATGAACGCGTGAGATTCAATTAGTTTAGCTTTTAGAGTAATCCGTTGGCAGAATCAGTACCTATCAACTGTACAAATATATGCTTAACTAAAAAGAAAAAACTGTACAAATATATATATATATATATATATATATATATATATATATATATATATATATATATATATATATATATATATATATATATATATGCAAATCAAGATAACTACTGATTTACTAGCAAACTTGATATAGTATATTTGATTTCACTCGTCCATATATATGATCATTTTCATATGTATACCCTTTTGTTGACTATACATTCTTCGTAATTTGAAATACATACATATGTATGATTTTAAAAAAAGAACATACATATGTATCATGATTTAATAATACAAGTTTTCGCTTTTACCTCAAAAAAAAACTTTAAAACTATGAAAATTAAGAAATATCTCGTTGACTTAAAGAAAGTTCTAGTTTGATTTAGGCAACCAATCATCAAATTATAACCTTATAAATTTAAGTCATTGTTCTAGAACCAAAAAAACAATCCACTAGAAGAAAAATCATAATTTATCCACAGCAAAAAGCTATTGAAATGGTTAAAATGTCATCGATAATCACTTATTTTCGACAAATTACTAACGAGGTCGCGACCTCAAAGATAGTCGTCAGTCGGAAAAGACGATCGACGACCATATTGATTTATCATTTTTATAAAGGTAGTGATTATTGTCAATTTTTTAAAAAGAAAAAAGAAAATTAGTTTGTATCATGGTTGTAAGACTTTGTTAACCTTTTTTGAGAAAATTCCAAACACAATGGAAGCCTAATTTATATATACCATTTTAAGAAATTTCTTTAAATCCCCACGAAAACTTGTAAAGTTGAGAGATGAGCAAGTTTAGAAAGGTTTAAGCCACGAGCCTATGAACCGTCTCGTAAGGCAATTTATCTGCTCCTGAAGTCTATGCTCGCGGGCTTCCGATCTGTGCGTGATCATCTGAAGACATCCACCCAATAATTTAAGCCAGAAAAATCTGGTCGTTTCCTTCTCCTTCAAACCGAGGTCAACTGGCCCACTTCCTACTTAGTCTGCCCTCGGTCTAGGGGGTAACCATTTCGGACCGGGCTCAACCCCTATCCGACCTCGAGAAACCACAATCGACAACTCTATCTGCGCAAGACCAAAGTTGAGCTCGGGCGTACTTCCGCCGCGATCCGTGCCATACTTGAACTAACAGTCACGAGCGAACTGCATCCGACGGTACAAAACCACCCAACGTAACTCTATAAATACTCACACCCCTCGCGTTAACCACCTTGAGGTTAGAATGGACCACCGGGGTTTCGACGTTGCAGCCATTTATAGTTTTTGATGCAGTGCAAATCTGCACCACATTATCATTAGTGGCTATCGGAGCACGTGAGGTAGTAGCAGTATTCAGATTCAATGGTGCCTTTGGTTTTTGCGTATTCTCAGAGGGAGCTTGATTACCCTCCTCAAGAGCGAAAGAGTCTTGGACAAAAGAGTCTAGCTAATTCTTGAGTGACCCCTTCCTTAATCACATTGGATGAGAACTCCCCTTCCTGCTTTTTCAGAGGCTGGGCATTAGAAGGTTGGACAAACCCCAGTAGATGATTTATGTATCACCCCCTTCTATTTAATTACTATTTTACTAATTAAAAATCAGAGTTTTCAAAAACCTTTCCACGCACCTCAAAGAGAGTGCTACATTTCACAAAAACGTCATCAAAGTATAATTAAAATTCAAATGCATCTAGTGCGCGCAATAAAAATCATATCCAAATGGGCGAACCCTCAAAAACCTGTCTTTAGTATTACAATAATCCAGAAAATGGTTCACAGCACAGCGGAAGTAAAACCAAGTTCAATATGCGCAGTACATAATCCAAATCAGTTCAAATACATAATATAAAATAACTACACTACGATCCCGCCCCGGGTGTCACTAATCAGAGCTGACTCGAAGACGCAAGAAGGTATGGCACCTTCACTCATAATCACCTGTTTGTCGCCACGAGAGCAGGCAACATAAAAATACTAGGGTGAGTCTCTTTACATAAATAATAACAAGTAAGATAAGCATTATATTAGGAAAACATCTAGCAATAACAATCCACAGAGGTCAAGGCATTTACCATTCAATTAGAATACCATCAAGCAACAATAATGAATTAATTAAGCATCAACAAGAATCCTAAGAATGTATGCGTATATGCATGTATGCAATATGCATGTGGATCCATAACCACCTCAATAACCCCGTCGGACACCCACCGCTTTGGCCGAAGCCCCCACCGCTTTTGGCCGAAGCCACATCACCGCTTTTTGGCCGAAGCCACTTCACCGCTTTTTGGCCGAAGCCACATCACCGCTTTTTGACCGAAGCCACATCACCGCTTTTATATGCATATGATTTATGTGACACCATGACAATGCATCACCACACAATAAATTTTTCACATCAATTATCAACTCACCTCTTTGGCCGAAGCCCCCACCGCTTTTGGCCGAAGCCCACATCATTCATAAATTCATCACATCAAGTATTATCCCACCACTTTGTCATTTTCTCATCACCACATCCCGTTTATTAAATTAAATCCCACTTAAGGACTGTAATACCCCAATTTTGTCCGTCCCTTAACTTAAGCCAATTTCAATCATGGAACTCAACTAAATCGAAATACCGCTGTTTAAATTAAGCAGACACGCGAATGATCGATCCTTTCGTGCGTTCTTCAATTTAGTCTCCGTATTTGGGTTTAGTCGTACATAAGTAGTGTTTTTAGTTAATGAGCTCATTTATTATATTTGAGTCTTGTTTTAGCGTATTCGCTCTCCGCCGCTCGCTCTTTGTGTTTGGCTGCACTTTTATTATTATTATTCTTTTTGTGCGCTTAATGTATTTTGAGCATGTATAGATAGTCCAAAAATGTCAAAAAAAATACTATTTAATTTTTATTACAACTTAGGAGAGTTCAAATGTCCAGATGTCCAGAAAATACAAAAAATAATAACACTAAAAATACAAAAATGGGAATCCGAAAATAATAGAAAAAAATGCAAAAAAATATAGAGGTGCAATTAGGATTTTTCACCGCTCTCCAATCTTGATTTGAAAATGCAGATCTGAAAAACAAGGAGGGTCAAAGTTAGTCAAAGCCCAAGGAAAACAAAATTAAATGCTAAACCTAGTTTTCTAGTATAAAAACAGGATCAGACATCAGTCAAAGGACACGAATTTCAAGGTAAAACAATCACCAAAAAGATTAGGGTTTTTTGATGAAACCCTAATCACCTAAACAGATTTGTTTAGATCTCGAGCAGTCAAGAGAAAAGAACAAATCAGCAACGATAGAGCCACAGTTAGATTAACAGTAGCAGTCAAGAGAAAAATCGAAGTCCAGGTTGGTAATCCTTTTTTTTTCGTTCCTCAGATCTGTAAATAAATCGCAAATATGTATGTTTCGTTTTTATTCAGTATTTCTAAACATGTTAAATCGAGAAAACAACCAAATCAAAAAAAACTCTTAGAAACACAATAACGAGAATAACAGAGGAAAATTTGAAAGAGAAGAACAAGGAGAGACAGAGAGGAAGCAGAGAACCGAAGCAAAAAGAAAACATAAAAAAAAACCAACCGTTGATTGT